>CM061139.1:178739441-178796442 GCA_030789695.1 Scilla litardierei | reverse complement strand
GAGAATGGTGTATCTGAAAGAAGAAACATGACTTTAATGGAGATGGTTAGGAGCATGCGCAGTAATGCCAAACTTCCTATATCCTTGTGGAATGAAGCTCTTAAAACGGCAACATATATATTAAATCGAGTTCCAACTAAGGCTGTCCCAAAGACGCCATTCGAGTTATGGAAAGGTTGGAAATCGAGTTTGCATCATGTACGCGTTTGGGGATGCCCTTCCGAGGTAGGAATATATAATCCACAAGAGAAGAAACTGGATCTTAGGACTATTAGTGGGTATTTCATTGGATTTGCCGAACTGTCCAAAGGATTCTATTGTCCATCTTATAGCACTAGGATTCTGGAGTCAAGAAATGCGAAATTTCTTGAGAATGACATGAACAGTGGGAGCGATCATTTTCAGGGCACTATTCCTCAGGTCGGTAAGAAGCTTGTTGTAGTAGTCGAGGTGTTCCTCCATAGAAACCCCCTCGGCTAACTTCAAGCCGAAAAGCTTCTTCTTCAAGTGTAGCCGGTTCTAGATATTCTTCTTCATGTACTTGTCAGCGAGCTCCTTCCGGAACTTGCTTGCACTTATCTCCTCCATATATGGATATTTCTTCTACTTTGACAAATACAGGCGGATGGTACCACATGCACTCCGATTTAGAGTTCTCCACTCCTGATCGGACATGCATGTCGGCTTCTCGTCCAATGCGATATCTTGACCAAGTTATTCAAGATATCCATGACTTCGCATCTCCACATACTAAAGTTGATCTTTCCATCAAACTTCTCGATTTCGAACTTTGTGTTAGACACAATAGTCCGAGAGGATGAAGAATACCCAAAAGTCGACGCCTTTGGAGAACCTTCATCGCCACCGCTACTCATCTTCGTCTTCTATGTTGATCGCCAACATCGTACTGCTCTGATATCAATTTGTTTTGCGGCGGAGCCCAGCTCTACCAACATAGCACAACGGAATACTCAAGCTCGTCGGGATCAAGGACGAAAGATCAGCAGCAAACGAACAGAGCACAAACAAGATTGCTTTTAGGCCATGGACGGCCAATGGGAAACACCGATGAGCTTTATTATGAAAGGAGAGAACAATACAAATCTTCTCTTCGTCCAACGAAGAATAAGCACACAAGATCTCTCCAATGGCTCATAATACAATCTTTCAAAGTTGGCTCTCATAAATGGCGGCTCGCTCAAAGGATAGAAATGTGTTCCACACAAAACCCTAACCTAAAACCCCCTATTTATAACCCTAGGTAACAATAGGTGTCATCATTGGCAAGGAATTCCTAAGGATACAGATTCCGACAATTACGGTATCCATTTCAATCGCCACTCTACACAATTAATGTTACAGCAACCTAGTGGGCCAATCGCCGTTTCCTAGTAGGCCGCATCCCAATGGGCTCCCTTTGATCGATCGTCCTTCCTTCTGCGTCGAATGACCCAAGTACCGAGCCTCGCGTACGAGCCTTCATCCTTCGAGCCTTCAAACGACCGATCAACCAAACACGGACTCTAACCGTGTTACGATCCATCGACCTAATACCGAGCGTTCGACCCTCAGACTCGATCTGACGAACGAACGACTAAGTTGCGTTGTAGAAGCCACATGCCCAACATCCTCGTATCTGACTTGTGCAGAGTCAGATAGGTCGAATCCAGGCGCAGACGAGTTACCTCTGTTCTGCGTCAAGCGGAAGCAATCAAATCGCCGAAGTATCTAGCACGAAGAACAAATAGAGAGAAAGCATACAAAATATTTAGGTCTCCTTAACGACCAAGGGAGCACTTCTGTTGATTTCAATTAGGAGATACAAAAGGCACTCAACTACTCCTAAGAAATCCTCACAATTGGCTCTCTCAAAGATGGCTCTCAATGATCCTATGGAACTTCCAATAGAACCTCATACAAGTTTCTCCAATGCGTCAGTAGAAACTCAATTAGTTTTCCAATGTTTTGATGCAAATAACTCATACGTTTGTTATCCTTTTATAGGAATCAAGGGGAGGGGGTTGGTGCACCAACTCCCCCTTTTGACAATTCAAAAGGGGCTGCTGGAAATTTCTAGCAGCCTGCTGATTGAGCCAACTACCACAAATCTCTACCTTGGCGAGATCTTGGGTCTACGTCATACAATCGACCGTCAACGCTCCTCCTCGGTGAGAATCATCTCGTGTTCCCGTCATCTTGCCTCGAAAGGCTCATATGGCTCCGCAGAGCCTCATTGCCCAGAAGGGGCTACCAAAGTCATCTCATATCATCAACATACAAGTCTGAACCATACTCAAACTTGACTCCAATATCGCCCTTCATAAGCTCATCTGTCGAACAATTACTAGTGCCAAGTAGCTCCCCCGATCCTTGGCTTCATCAGTCGTCGTTGATTCCATCTCATCACACCAATCTTTCCTTCGGTCATATAGGTTGCCATTGTGCTCCACCTCACCGAATAAGGTCGGAGACTCATCACACCTGACAAAGAAAGCAAACAAGACCCTTCTTGCAGGTTGGCATCTCTCATACATTGGTCTCCAAACTTTGATAGAATCCATCTGCTGTGTAAGTTGTGGGGACAAGGTATCTCCACCATACTGACTTGAACTATCACCTCTATTAGCACCACCTCTCCGGAGATCTTCTAATGACATGGTCTTTGGTGCATGCGAGCTTGAGTTGGTAGCTCGCTCATCTGGAACTCTCGTCGTCTTCATCATCACCGTACCATCCAAGTAATAGAGGTTGCCTTCCCGCTTCCTATTCATCAGGATCATTGCTCTTCGTGTCACATTCAAAGCGACGTCCTCCATAGTCACTTTGCACCCTTTTGCTTCTAATGAACCAAGCGATATCAAGTTGTACTTCACATAGGGCACATAATGACCATCTCCTATGTCCCGTGTGACACCATCACTCATCTTTATGCAGACCGTACCAATGCCCGCCGTCGTGCGTACTCCATCGTCTCCAAGAAGGACTTTACTCTTACTATCTTCATAGAAAGTAGTAAAGTACTCTCTGTGGGGTGTCATATGGAACGAGCAACCCGAGTCAAGCACCCATCCTCCTTCATCACTCCCTCCGTTGCACCAACTAGGACCCACTCATCCACCTCCTCGCTTTTGACGATGTTGGCAGTTGCATCCTTCTTCATATTGGCCTTTGGGCACTCCCTCGCCCAATGTCCACTTTCCTTGCAAAAGGCACATTGATCCCTCTTGATGTCTGTGCGCGCGGATCTTTACTATTGTCCCTTGTCTCGGAACTATGGTTTCCTTTGCGGCGTTCACCAATTTCATTTCTCCGACCTCTAACCACGGTAAGCGCTTCGGATCCTTGGCCCCTCATCTTCTCATCATCCTTATTTCTAGATTCATTGCTAGTAAGAGCGATAGAAACTTCATTGAAGGTGATAGATTCTTTACCATAGGTTAAGATCGAAACAATGTGCTCATAGTCTTTATGCAGTGAGTTGAGGAGAATCATCGCTTGTCCTCATCTTCCACCTTGACGTCGATGTTTCTCAAAACTGTGAGAAAGTTGTTGTAGTAGGCGAGGTGTTCTTCAACTGAAACTTCTTTCTCCATCTTGAGGCCAAAAAGCTTTTTCTTTAGGTGTAGGCGATTCTGAATCTTCTTCTTCATGTACTTCTCACCAAACGCATCCCATAACGCTTTTGTGTTTGTCACCTCCATGAAAGGGTACTTCTTCTCCTTTGTCAAGTAGATCCGGATCGTGTCGCAAGCGGTCCAGTTAATCATCTTCCACTCTGCATCCTACGTCTTAGTCGGCCTCTCATCTAGTACTTGATCTTAACCAAGTTGGTTCAAGATGTCAAGTACTTCACATCTTCACATGCCGAAGTTGATACTCCCATCGAACTTCTCAATTTTGAACTTCGTATTGGGTACGATAGTTCGCGTTGTTGAAGTTTGCGTCATTGAAGTGGAAGTGGCGTCGCCACCTTTGCTCATCTTATTCATCTAGATCTTCGTCGCCCAAGCGTTGATACCAATTGTTGTGCGTCAAGTGGAAGCAATCAAATCGTCGAAGTATCTAGCACAAAGAACAAATAGAGAGAGAGCATACAAAAGATTTAGGTCGCCTTAATGATCAAGGGAACACTTCTATTGATTTCAATTAGGAGATACAAAAGACACTCAACTACTCCTAAAAAATCTTCGCAATTGACTCTCTTAAAGATGGCTCTCAATGATTTTATAGAACTTCCAATATGACCTTATACAAGTTTATCTAATGATTCATTAGAAGCTCAATTAGTTTCTCAATGTTTCGATACAAATAACTAATACATTTGTTATCCTTTTATAAGAATCTAGGAGAGGGGATGAGGTTAGTGCACCAAACCCCCCTTTTGACAATTCAAAGGGGACGACTGGAAATTCCAGCAGCCCATAAGGCTGCTGGAAATGTAATTTTCAATAGGCTGCTGATTAAGCCAACCACCACACCCTCTGCACAAGATAACTCAGTCTGCACTACGATTGCCAACTTCCTTACATCATTGCCATAAGGATTCAGCCGAAACATGTTTGAAAAGCGCTATCTCGTTAGTCACACAATTCGAGAGATTTCAAAAAAGCACCGTCACATCGAAAAGTTCCATACAACTTCCCTTTCTCCTGGCATTTCTTAGGAGAAAGACATCGCTTACTCCTTTCGTGACCGGAAAATAAACAAATCAAACCTTGGGGGAAGTCTGCTCTCTATATTTGAGGTCATTTTTTTTGACTATGACGGTAGTTAATTCTAAACGCTACGTGAAGAATCCAACATGGAACAACTTGGAATTCCCTCAATGCAGCTAATTTGACTTTGAATCGTGGAAGATGACCGAATGAGTCCAGGTTATGCTGATCAAAGGGGGCTCAACTTTCCGTCATTTTCACTGAATACTAAACAAAGGCAGAGATCAAAACAGTGGGCCTCAAAACAGAGCAAGTGGGTCTCTGAAGACTCCCAGAAACAGCTCACCAAGTCAAGCATGGCTTCTCTCCTTCACACAACCCCCTCATGCTCAATTCTCATATATTAATTATTCTTGCGTATTCTTGTCTCCTTCGGTACGTTTCATCTCTCCCCCTATAAACACTTCCAAGAACCTCATCCTCCATCTCTTAGGTTCAACCATTAGTTTGTTAGCTTAGCAGTTGGCAGCAATGTCATCAGATTCAGAACAACAGACGTACAACAGCGAGGGCCTCTCGGTGAGCTTAACTGGGCAAATCACGGTGGCTGCGGTTGTCCTATTCTCTGTGACCTTCATCCTCATTCTCATCCTCTACCTCCGTGCCAAGGGCTATTCGGGCACGACCGCCTCCTATCGTTCTCGTCGCCTCGTCTTCTCCCCTCACGAGCCCACCATCCCTCGGCATGCTCTCGATCGATCCATACTCGGCTCCCTCCCTGTCACCATATTTCGGTCCAAGGAATTCGAAGAAGACGGCTGCCTCGAATGCGCAGTCTGTCTCTGCGAGCTGTCGGACGGCGAGGAGGTCCGGCTGCTTCCCAGATGCAAGCATGGATTCCATGTTGATTGCATCGACATGTGGTTTCATTCCAACGACACATGCCCCCTATGCCGGAGCCTCGTCAGCGGCGAGGATGCTGCCGATGGCCAGACATCGGTCGAGATCGTCCCGGATCAGTCTCTGGATACAGGCTTAGAAACAGGATGCACGTCAAGTGGCTTGAACGAATTAGGATCGTCTTCTACTTCTTCGAGGAAGAGGAAGGAGGGGGCGTTGGTGATTGATGTACCGACACGAGTAGCGGGAGCGTTTTCGTCGGCCAACACGCCTATGGCGTCGAGCAAGCTGCCGTCGAACTCGCCATTGCCGACCAGCAGGCTGCTCGAGGAGACCAAATCTCCGATCTCGGGAAGGATGAGGTCAGTGAAAGGAATGTTTAGCAGCTTTAAGGGGGTGGGTTCTTCCTATGGTTCCAAAGGATACGACATTGAGCAAGGGGGTCCTGCACTTGCAGAATCTAAATGCCAATGAATCCTGAAACTTTTGAGTATGTCACATTCTTTCTATTGCTCCAATTGATTATATGCTCGGAGAGAACATTGAGTTCATTATTGTGTATTTGTGGACCAACATGTATATTACCTTCCCAATCTAAATGAAATATGAACAAAATATGTCTTCATGTGATGATGACAGGGAAGCTGCCTCCTAATATCCTCATATAAATATCATGCATGATGACTATTTTGGCATCTAAACAATCTGCAAGCTGCCCTTTTGAGCTGGACTACAGTCTACAGTCCGTTTAAAAATTAGATCAACAAATTAAGAAAATAATGTTTTTGTTTTTCTCAATTTTAGTATTCATCTCTACCACAAGTGGGGTCATCCATACTACACCATCCAAGTATCTAGTTGGAATATGAATTAGACTGAAGCGTTAATTTTAAAAGATCTACACCTATTTTTCATCAATTTTCCATGATACTATCATGAACTTTGAAAATTATTTCCTCTAATACTTTATGAGTCTCAAAAAACGACCTCAATCGTTAAATAACAATTCGGAAATCTATAACGATTTAGACGACTAACTTGGTAAAAGTGAAGGTTAATTCTTGATATTTTGGAAAAAAGATTAGACGTTAATTAAGGTAGTTTTCTGAAAATTAGCCTAAACTTAAGAAATTTTAGATGAATACGTTGCGGGTCAAGTCCGCCAACAATGAAATTTGTTGTTAATGTGAATCACGGGTACAACGATTACAAGTTTTTGGTTGATGACGAGGTTAGCACGACTTGGAACTCGCTTCAGAGATGAAGGATCCAAGGTCGCCTGATGGTCGCCGAAGATCACCATCCCCCTGGTAGCTGAGGCGAGCTTCCTACAACAATAGCAACTTGTCCGAAAGGCAGGGCTGGATGTCAGCCCGTAGCCTCTCCGATACTTAAGCCAGTAGGTGACTTGAAATGAGGGCGACGGATACGCTTGGCGATCTTAAGGTAGATCGGCAACGCGTGGCGAGCTGTCGAGTATGCTTAGCTGGAAGAGAAGTGATAGGTCAGCAGGGTGTGTCAAAGATATTTTACGCATTAATGGTGTTAGATGGTGTCAGATGCATTAATGAGACACGAGGAGCGGCTATCAGTTCTCGCCCTTAACCTCTGGCATTAATGGAGGGTAGGTGGCCCTACGTCACCCTGTCAGAGATATTTATGCTAGGTCGTCCTTGGGGAGAATCAAGCCCGGCGACCAAGCTCGGCGTCTTCGGACCGTCTGACCGTGCTTCCTATTGGAGAGTAGGCGAGCTCCTTCCTGGCATGGCGAGCATATTGATCGGAATGACGAGCTTCTTCGGTTGGCTTTGAGGGGCGAGCTTGTCGTACGGCAGGGCGAGCTTTCCTGGATAGAGATGATCTTCCGTTCGGGCTAGTATTCATTCCGCATAGTCGGAGAGCTGTTCGCTTGGGCTTCCAGTGTACGTGTGCCTCAATTACATGGACCGGCCTTAAAGTCGTAACAAGTACAATGGTTCAATTTTTTATATCCATTTAGACAAGCTAAGAAAGATAAAATACGTATACATCATAAGAATATATCTATATTACAAATGAGGGCAGATTTTGAATCTTTGTCCCAGGTGGCAATGTCACATCACCACATGGGACACACTTCTTAAACCTAAAACCCAAAAAACACAAAACTCCACCCAACCCCCAAAAACACACCCAAACCCAAACACCCAAAATCACACCCTCAAGCAAAAAAAAACCAAAAAACCCCAAGACACTACACACACTTAAACCCACTATTCTCATTTTCACCCGTTTTTGCACTCATCGAAACACCCGTGTGGATCCCGCATCCTTACTGTGTGTGGGTTGGTTTTTGGGGGTCCGTACATTCGCTCCCCTTTTACCATCCGACGTTGCCGACATGCACACACACGCTTTTCACTCCTTCCCGGTTCCGCGCGTGCATTACGGCCATGTTCTTTGGTGGTTATGTTTGCTCCGTGCACCAAGTGCACGGGCAATTTCTAGTATCTCTATATAAAGGACCAAGTTGCATGTCTTTTGGCGCAAATACTGCATGTGGATCTTGTGAGAGATCTATTCACGAGATTTCTACATACTCAAGTCAATGCAATCGGCATCTAGCTCAATGATTATAAAATATAAAACTACTGGCATATAATATCCTGAATTAATCGTGCAATAATTAAATAAAAATTAATGGTGCATACCTTGGGCATTGTTTTCCCCCTCCTCCCTCCAGGACAATCTAGTGTTCAAATTCAATTCTCAACCAGGTGTTCAAATCTAACCCCAGTGTCTACAGATGAATCTAGACCCCCTCGAAATGCTCTTGATCTTTAGATTCTTACTTCATTACCCCATCACCGTCGACCAGTCCAAAAGACTGACTATATTCCTCGTAAATATATCACCCTACACATCTCCGTAGCTCAACAACCAATCACTCCATAACAAAAAATTCATTTGATGCCATCATGTACTCTATCAGACTTTTTCAAGACGAATGAATTTAAACTTTTTCAACACGAAAAAAATTGAAATCGATTCAAACTTTTTCAACAACTTTGTTGGGATAATCACTAACCTATCACCATTGGCCTTCTGAGATCCCGGCAATGCCCAGTTCATCACTCCCCCCCCCCCCTCCTTCCTTTAGATTTCTCTGCTTCTTTCCCCTCCTTTGGAATCTCCTTCTTTCTCCTCCTCTGGAATCGATAGCAGCCTCTCGAAAGCCTTCACCAAATGCATCACTCGGCCCGCCCCGGGTTCATGGCCTCCTCCAGCATCAAGCCTTCGCCAAATGCATCAAGTTTGAATATTTTTTCAACCAATCTGAAGAAAAAGAAGAGATTTCAAGAAAGTTTTAATCTTTTTCAGCCAATCTGAAGAAAACGATCGCTGGCGTTGGGCCTCGCCGCCTCGGCAGCTTGATATTCCTCGACTCCAGCGAGGAATGCTGCGAATCGACGCACTTCTGCGAGTCATCGCGCTTCAGGGGAAGGTCGTCGCCGGAGAGCGGGGAGGAGACAGCCGGCGGAGGAGGGGAGGGAGACTGGGAGAGGACTGAGCGGGCGTGGGCGGCGAAGAGCCAGGCGGCGAAGGACGGGACAGCAGCGGCTCGTTGCTGCAAGCCTGCAACTGCCAATTGATAGGGATTTGGGTTTATTTTCGGGCATTAAGTCGGGCTTTGGGTATGCCCAATACTCTGTCCGAACAACTATTCGGGCTAACCGTTTGGATTCTAGGCGGACCCAATACCCAATCAATCATTTTCAAGTCGGGTTTTACGGGCCAGCCCGATTGGGCAGCGGGCTAACCCGCGCCCATTTTCATGGACGCTAGTCATTTATTTATCGCGTCGGGTTATCGGGTAAACAGACCTGCATATTCCCGTACCCGGATATGTGTCCGTCTTGCAGAAAATAGACAATCGAAACGTAAATTTGATCAGAAATCAAAGAAAAGAAATGGCGAATCTCGGTAACCTCCTCCTCTATCACACCTGCCGCCGCGTCCCCTCCATCTTCAATCCCTCCCTAGCTATCCTCCTCCGAAAATTATTCTCCTCCTCATCTCAATCTCTTCACTCCTCATCGCCATGCCGGCGGCCGTGGACTCTCTACGATGCCAGGCTCGCGCAGGACGTGCCTTTCAAGGTTCGTTCTTTCCTTTTGATGATTAATTTCATTTGAAATTTGTTATCCGTGCTAGTTTCAGGAATTCATTGAACTTTTAGTAGTTATTTGTGCTGGAATGTATGATGCTAGTTTGTCTCAAAGAAAAGAGAAGGTTATGCACAGAGCTAATGCCGAGCATTTTGCAGCTTTCTCCTTCCTTCGTCGCGCATAAAGAGTTCTGTACCTACGAGCCTCAAGCAAGTGAAGGACTTATTCCACCGGAGCTGTTAACAAGTAAAGAAGTCTTGACGCCTGATCGCGCTATAGGTATATGTTGGATTTTAGTTGACAATAAGTTGTTCTTTTTTTTGATTTGCTTTGATTTCTTTCTTTTATTATGGACATGTCTTATGGGTAGCTATATTTAGCATTCTTGCCATTCCATGTCTGTTAATATGCCTCAAGTATATCATTAGTTTTGGGTTGCTAAGTTTTGGAAAAAATGTAGTTGGTATCGGATGGTTTCTAATAGTTTCGGATGAAATATGCTGAACCCTCCAAAATTAAAAAAATAGAAGGATAAAGATGGAAATTTTAATGTACTTAATTATTAACAATATCAACTCAGTCCCATTTACATTGTTACACAAAATCCATGTATTTCAATCTATCATGATTTGATATATTTTTTAACATAACTTTGATTATGGTCTCGATTAACTTTAATTTGGCAACATTTATATTACTTTGAATTAATAATTGGGTTAACCAGTTGGGCACTATAAGGTCTCTCAGTTAATCCCAACAAAGGGTATGTGTCTAGAGTTTATGGCACCTTATATTATATTTTGTTACACAACAGAACTGAAACCGACACTCCAAATGAAACCTTCAAAACTAATGAAACCTGGCCAAAGCATTACCCTGAAAACGTCTAAAACGTAAACCAAAACCAAGTTCACAAACCTTGCTGCACACCATATGTTTATGTGTTTATAGGTCTATCAGCTAGCCACACCCATCCCTTTTACACTATAATTTGTTTTTTTATTATTCCAAGTGAATTACTAGCTATAGTTTATTGAAACGAGGTTTAATTTTGTATGCCATGCTCTGCTGCGTAAACCCTGTCTTTAGTCTCTGGGTTTGCCATCTAGACAAAGTTCTCTATTTTTGCTGTCAAACTTTTTGATTGAAGGTGTGATTACTAACTATCAGATCTTACCTCTTAAATTTATAAAGAATATGATGTGATATAACTTTTAACAAATGGCCACATATTTATAAAGTTAAAAATTTGCTGGCTCATCATGTTTATTTATTATTTTTCTCCTATCTTATTGAAGAGATGATCTAAATTAATATTATTATTGTAGGTCAATACGCAGATCTAGTTACAAGAGTGACAAATTTTCAGAATGAGGACAAGGGCCTTATGGTCTTGGCTGGTGATGTTTTTGATGTGCCCATTAGGAAAGACATAATTCACCGAGTTGTGCGGTGGCAGCTTGCCAAACGACAGCAGGTATTTCACAACTGAAAAATAATGAAATTGTATCTTTGGATTTCTGTTTGTCAGATACTATTAGATGTATTGTGATTTTTTGTTTCTGAGATGTCCATGGACCTATGTCACCATATCAATATGTTAAGCTACCGACAATCATTAGATGAGGCATCACTAACTTCTTTACTTCTCGTCTTGATTTTTTGCAATCTATACTTGTTGACCTGGATACTCTCTTCAAAATGCAATAGCTGTAAGAAGTTACATTGTAGAATAAGAATGTAATTGGTACTTCAGAGAACTACAGAAATAATCTGGGGAAAATTCATTCAGTTCTATTTATTTGTTAACCAAAATTTGAGGCACTGATAGCTTGCTTTTTTTAGTCAAGATTTGAGGCACTTGTAGTTTACTCTTTTGTTAATTGAGATTTGAGGAACTAATAGTTTTCTGTTAATCGAAATATGCTTCTTGCTTTTTTGTACCATATTGTTTTCTAATAAACAGAATCTTATCAAGTATGTAAGTTGCTAATTGAGATTTGGGACATTGTCAAGTTTTCTTTATAGTTTGAAGTGTTTCTTTGTTTCATATCTTGTTGTGCTCCATACTTTGTTTTTTGCTTGGTGAAACTCGGCCACACGGGGAAGGGGACGGGGATGGATACGGATACATGACCCTGCATATTTGTAGAAGGTAGGGTTCATGGACATGGCTATATAGGATATTGTCATATTTTATATCATATGAATTCATATACAATCCCTATATAATAGTCAGTAATACAAGAGAAGACAATAATTTCAGACTACAAATGTTATATGCTAAAAAGCAACACTTAAAGATTGATAAGACACCAATTTCAAACTAAGGAAGCAGCAGCAGCAGCAGCAATTTCATATAGGAAACAAGCATCATCATCATCATCATCATCATCACAGGAAACACCAGCGCATCAAGCAGCAGCAGCAGCAACACAAAAAGCAGCAGCATCATCATCGAAGCAGCAACAAATGAAGCGAATGCAGCAGCAGCAAATGAAGCGGATTTAGCATCAGCAAATTGCACTCATAGACTTTGGTAGAAGATGCAGCAGCAGCAAAGAAAATTACACTCGGACAAAGGAAGAAGATGCAATAGCAGCAAAGGAAAGATGTAACATTTAACCCACTATACGTTAATAGCAAATTTGTCTAAAAACATTGGTCATCAAGAGAAAGACAAACAAAATTTGAAAATCACAATTATTTTTGAAAATATTACTTAAAACTTTAACAGACACAAAATTAAAAAGCCATGATCAAATTGCAAAAAGCCCACAAACTCTTAGAATCGTAAATAATTGCAAACAACAAGAAATCTACGAAAATACAAAATAAACTCTGAAAATACAAAATAAACTCGAAAGAATAAGCAATATATGGACAACATAAAGAAAGACAACAAGCTTAGAATTTTTATTTTAAAAAAATCATCATTTGACGTCCTTGTTTCCTTGTTGCCGACAATCGCCAAAAAAATTCTCTTCCCTATTACTACCTCTTGTCGTTGCTTGCCTAAGATCTCCTCCGCTTACATTTCTCATCACTGAAGTTGCCATTGTCGCCAACTAGCTGGACACTACATGGCTTGCGAAATATAAGGATAAGGATTGTGTGTGTGTGTGTGCGCGCGCGCGCGCTTGAAGGGGTATTTTAACACATGGGTTTGAGTATCGAGTTTGTAACCCATTACATTATAATTAAACGAACCCATTTCGGATCTGGACTCGTGTTCAGACTAAAGTTGTCATATTGTGATATATATTATTTATCCTTTTTTATGATTATCGTATCATATGTCATATCATATCGCATATCATAAGATAAAATTTTCTTGTGTAATAATTAAATAAATTACGTATATAACTAAATATATTTCAAATATATATAAAGAGATTTATCATAGAACAAATAATAAACGCGAAGATATAGTAAGAGTTCAAAAATCACAATTATGAAGGTCGATGAGAGTCAACAAAGGTTGGCAATGGTTAATATGGCCTTTACAAGGACCAGTGAGAGTGAAAGGAGCGTCCTAGTCGATCGATGAGGGTAGGTGAATGCTTGGGTGTTGATAAAGCTCGATATTCAAGCCTCTATGAGCTTCAAAAATGATCGATGTGGTTGACTGTTAGGAAAGGCTAGGGTTTGAGTGGAAGAAATTTGGGGGTTTGGGGAAAACATGTATTTTATAGATAATCAAGAGAAATACAAAGATAGTTGGTTCTAATTAGAGAGGAAACCACTCGCCTATCCTTTTATTCAAGATAGAGGGCTAACTTTACAAGATCTACTCATATTCTCTCCTCTTCTTTCTTCAAATTCAACAAAAACTTAGCCCTAACCCTCCCTCTCAATAAAGGGTTGATGTGTCCAATATTACAAAACATGCCATTAAGATCCAAAATAATAAGTTTGCCCGTATGGCCTAAATCGCATCTCATTCCCAACATTAGCTAACGTCATCTAGGACAGTGAGTATCAATAAGTTCAGAAGAGAGATATAGATTTTTTTCTGACAAAAAGATTAATGATCAATTTTACTCCTAAATATGAAGATGATTGTATTTAAAACTAAATCCAACCTAACAAAACTTACCATAACCAATTTTTGAATGATGATATGTGTGTGTGTGTGTGTGTGTGTGTATTGGTTGATTTATATTGTATTGGTCTGATATGATATCCATTTTGTAAAATATTTTACATCTTGTATATGATCGTCCGATATGTACCGAAAGCTCTTCATATTATAACGTAGCGTATGATACATATCGTATAACGTAAGCCGTTAACGACTATATCGTATAACAAGCCGTTAACGACTATGATCCAGGCACACCGATAGCATTTTTAGGTTGGACATGTTTGAATGCATCCGACATGTGTCCTACACATGTCACATGCAAATCCATGTCTGACACAGATATGAGAGACGATTTACAGTTCCCAAGCTACTTTATTTGGGTCCACTTAGCTTTGTATCTTGTCTTTCCCGCGCTTTGCTTCTATTTGGTGGAGTCTGATAATGCATAGGAAGCACGGTTTGAAGTTATATGTTGGTAATGCTGATAGAAATGCTATAAGATGTTGAACTCCAATGAACAACTGAAATATGATCATGTTTGTATGAGAGATAGAAAGTTATAGTTTGAGAATGAGGGTGGAAATGCTATAAATATTGAACTTCAAAAAATTACTAGGAAACGGGAGGTAGGGAGTCACTGGATTAATCTCATTAATGCAGGTTGTGATGTAAAATCCTGCAGGCTAAAGTTATGGGAGAGTGTTCTTACAGTTAATTGCATGAGGTGATCAGCTTGTGTGTTGTACTAGAGGTTCACACACCAAAAATTTGGCTTTGTATTGGTGTAGAAATATAATTTTCATTTTTATTATGGTGTACTTGTGTAAATATTCAAAGCATGGCTTTAATGTACTGTAAGATACAATTGAAACAAAACATTTCAATTGTGAATGTATGCATGTGAGGATATTTATGCAAAATATAGTTTTTCGACTTTAATCTGTACGCATGATTTTAGAGATGCATAACTAGCAGTGGAGAAGTATATTCTGAGAACTTTAGTTCTCTGACTTTTGGTGTATATTCAGTTGTGGTTCCATGCTTGTTTTGTATCGTATCTCAATTGACATTTGGGGAATTCTGTCAAGTATTAAAGAATTTGGTAATCTTCAGTCCTGCACAATCAAAATTCACAAGTCCAAATAGTTCTGTTCAGGTGTATGTGTTTGTGAGCATCTGAGTTATGTCGGCCTGATGAAGGGAGATTGTGAGTCTCTAAGAATCAGAAAGCACAAATTGTTTCTCGCAATGCAGATGTGAGAGCATCATGTGAAAATTTTCATTTTGGAATTTCTTTCTCTATTTTTTCTTTGTTTTTTTGTAGAGTTTACTATATCTATTAGCTCGCTTATATTTAGAGCTAAATTAGGTGTATCAAGGTCATGGATATTTCCACAGCTCAGGGTTGGAAAAAATGTCAGTTTCAAGCAATGAGTTTTCTCTTCTAACAAGTTAATTGACCTCTTAATACACTAAGGCCACGTGCAGTAAGATGTTTCGGTCAGTATCATCCAGACATCCTTTGAGACAATTAATATGATATCGAACTTATCACCGTAAAGTTGGAAACCTTTTCCAGAGATTTAGTTTGTCCAAAAAATTCATGGACTAACTAAGCAATGCTTAATGTGTATTATATCACTTATGATGTAGGAAAACAATGATAACACCTTTCTGAAAGGATTAATGATATATTTTCAACATTAAAATCTCCAGTCCCGCTTAATACATTTCGTTCGTGCCTTGTAACCAAAATGAAGCTTCAAACGAAGTTGCCATCAGATGATGATGAAGGTCAAAGAAGAGGAAGAAGGGGAAGGGACAGCGGGGAGGAGTGAAGAGTGAAGGAGACGGTAACTGCATATGCCATTGCAGGCGATCACCTAGGCGACCGCAAACCACCAGTCAGCTTATTGTGGCTGGCCATTGAAATGAAGTCTAGGCAAGTGGAAGAGAGATCAAAACTTGGCCTGTTAAATGATCCATGCGGCCTGGTTCCACAATGATAATAGGACCATTGTACATTTTACATTTATAAATGTCACACCTTAAGCCAAACCCACTAATAATAGATGCAATATGTGTTTTAGTTGAATTTTTCTTAATAATCATATTCCCTGTTAAATGCTATGAGATCAATAAATTATGAGCATCCATTCGTATGTAGCATGATGGATACAATTTTTTTTCATTTTATATGTCGGATATTTGCATTTGGTGAACTCTTTTAAACAGAATCTTGTGTATTTCTTAGGGGACTCACTCAACTAAAACAATAAGTGAAGTCAGCGGTACGGGGAAAAAGCCTTACAAGCAGAAGGGCACTGGGCGAGCAAGGCATGGGACATTGCGTGGTCCACAGGTTACTGAACTTCTTTTAGATTATTTTCCTTGCAGTGATCAGGTTTTAGTTTCATATAGCTTATAACTTAAGTTTAAACTATTGTTTTGTTTATATTTTTCGCTTTACTAATGTGGAGGACGTTCTTCCTTACAAGGGGTGAGATCTGAAAGTAGACTATTTGTGTCATAACAGTTTAGAGGTGGTGCTGTCATGCACGGGCCAAAGCCGCGTAGTCATGCAATCAAGCTGAATAAAAAGGTTCGGCGACTAGGACTGAAAATTGCATTAACGGCTCGTGCGGCAGAAGGCAAGGCAAGTATCTTTCTTCTCTTACCAGAATCCCTGGGTGCTATGGCCATCTTTGCATACAGTGAGATTCTACTTTTTGCATGGTTAAAAGATACATCTTTTTCATGAGGTATTTCTGATTCCTTCTGCATGCTTGAAGCTTTCCTTATCTATGGTAAAGTGAAGTTCTTTTTGTGAATGAAGAAAAGGTTAAATATTCAACCTATAATTTCTTATGATGTTATTTGCCATAATGAGTATGTGTTTTATAATTGTTCCTACCCGGTCGATGAAAAAAAGTAGGCTTGAGGGTTTGAAAAGAGAAAAACGATTATTAAGCTTATTTAAAATGGGCTATCAGAAGGTCTAGCTTAATTTGGTTAAAACTGACTTGCCTTCGGCACCAAAAGTGCAAGCAGCTGGCTCATATTGGGTTCATTCGAGGCCATATATCTAGTTTGTAAAACCCAAGATGAAGTTTGTATGGTACCAAAATAAATAAACATATAGTTGCTCTGTTTGTTGCAAGTGCACATCTAAAAATTCAATTTTGGATTTTTCCAACTTCGAGCATGGTTCGAGAACCTTATACATAACATCTATTTGATCATGGAGAGTTTACTAACTTTGTATTCATGACTTTCCTTTTCCAAGTGAATCCCCTCGTATTTAGCAATTCCAAAACTTTTGCTTCCTTATTACCGATCATCAAATAAAAAAGCACACTATTTCCACTATTATACTATTTATGGGAATGTGCCTGTGTTGATATTCTGCATCGATATCCAACGTCATCAGATTCAGTAATGCTACCCTTGGGTTTCATTTTCCATAGTTGTTTTTGCTTTGCATCTGATACATTGCAGATGATGCCTGAGGAGTTTCTTTTTTTCCCTTGCAGCTTTTAGTTTTCGATGATCTTGAACTCCCTAGCCACAAAACGAAGAACATTGTAAATTATGTCTCCCAAATGGACGACACAAAAAAAGTTTTGTTGGTGGATGGTGGACCTATAAACGATAATCTGAAGCTCGCCACTGGAAACATCCACTACGCGAATGTTCTGCCTTCGATTGTAAGTAGAACGATAAATTCACTCTGCCAATTCTTTGATAGCTTGATTTTTGATGTTTAAATGGAGACCAATGATAAAAGATAGGATCTAGGGTTCATTGGTCCACCATCATTGTGATGAATTCCATGTTGATGCATATTACAGGGTCTGAATGTGTATAGTATTCTTCAACACGACACGCTTGTCTTGACACGAGATGCAGTGGACAGGATTGTCACAAGGATGCATACCCCCATTAATCGGTGACTTGGTGGAGTTTTTTCTGAACCTGAGAAGCCGATTCCTGTGAGATAAAAAAGAAATATCTTGTATTCATGGTAGCGGGCACAAATTTTTTTCCGGCCTCAGCCTCATTGCAAACTGCCTGCCCAGTTGTTTGCGGCCGCAGCTGCAGCAGCTTCAGTATATTTTTTGAGTTTGTCATGTTTTTTCGTATTCTGATGGGGGGGATATCTGTAGAAGATCTATGCTGGGGAGGTGAGATTAATTTTGTGCTGGAGAGGTCTGTTTATGTTAAGCAAAATGGTTGAAAAGAAGCTTTGAGCATGACAAACTTGGATGTGATGAATGGATTGCATGAAATAACAAATTTTTGTGGTAGTGGGGAGCACGGACTTTGATTGATTAAACTTGTAGGTGATCTGAAAGTTCTCTTTCAAGAATGCAATCTGCCTTCAGATCAATGAACATGCAATTGTGCAACAAATTAAAGAGACATAAATGTAACAAAATAAATATATATGAGTATTAATGGAGAAAGGGAGTATATACAATGATAGTTTGGCAATGATTAAACATGAAAATATCCTATTAAATTTTATATTTCCAACATGAAGCTCATACCAATGCATGTGAAGATCATAAGAGTTATTGCTTCAAATGAGAATGCTTTGGTTCATAAGATCTAATCCTGGCCATGCTTAGAGACTAAAGCCAAACAGATAAAAAGAAACTTCAATGAGCAAATCTTTCTTTTTAAAACCTTCCCATTTCCGGAAAATTCTTGGCCAATCTTTGATCATTTCCTTCGACGTCTTGCTCACAATGGAAAAAAAAAGAAGAAGAGGAAAATCATGTGACTAGATAAATTGGCCCGAATGCTTGAATACCACAAAACTTAACATCTTGGCTCAAACTTGCGTATGGCAGCTCATTCTCTTGAACTCTTGTTGGTGTGAAGCATTCAACAAGATGACCGGACATCGGTCGTCGAGTGAGTCCTCCTCCTCCTCCAAATATCAACTCAGAGAAAGAACTGGTGGCTTTCCGGTTAGGAACTCGTAATCCATCGAATTCTGTCCCTTCTGGCTGCGTCGAATTCTTCTTCTTCTTCTTCTTCTTCCACCACAAGGACAATGATCTTTTCCATGGCTTCTTAGTATTCTTTGTAGCATCTGTTGTAGCCGCCTTTTCGACTGAAGTTGATGAAGTGCTCAACCTAGATTCTTTGTTCAAGTGGAAGTTGATTGCTTGCTTGTTTGCTTCTTCTAAAAACTGTTCCATATGAGAACAATGTTGATCCAAACTGACATGCAAATTTTGAAGCATGGATAGAGAGTAGTAGCAACAAATATAGGTTTCATTAAGGGGTGAATATGCTAAAAGCACATTTGAAATGGATTCACATATTCCAATGTCATGATAAGTTGTTTTCATTTCAATATCCATTGCTTTCCCTTGAAACATGTTCTCCATGTTATTGGGTTGTAGGCACCAACTGACCAACTGCATTGGGTGGTGCCTACCATGTCCTTCGTGATTCTTGATTTCCCTATTATTGGCTTCTTGGTTTTAAAAATTAAAAAAAACTAATAATGAATTTTTTACCTTGTTTGAATTAATCTAAGACTCAAGAAAGAGATCACAAAATCATGACATCAAAAACATACATAACCATTGTATCTGAATTATGAAAGAAATATGCATGAGGTAGAAGTTTAGCTTTAATATGTAACATGGAATATGCCAACTCAAGTCTCAAGATGATAACTTCTATATATATAAACTTCAGAACTATATTTGGCATTTGCTATGCTTCCCCAAGCTCCATATAAATGATCAAGGAAAGCATGCTATTTTATGCAAATTATGTTGTTTATCAAAATAAAAAGAAAGAAAAATCATACTTCATGAAGCAGAGGCCTCAATATTGATACAAAATTAATCTTGAGAGTTTTTAGAAAACATCTATATGAAATGCACCTCACAATAAGAAGGCTGGGCAATAACTTGCAGAAATTTCAAAAAATATATAAAGATTATACAAATACAATAATTAGGGAATCCACAAGATTTGGCTAGAGGTAACAGTAACGTTTAATTTAAAGCTTTTGTTGTAAGAAAACTCTAAGTTGCTGCAATTTCATCACTTCCTATGTTTTCTGAGGAAAGGTTTCTTTTCCTTCCCAGACTGCTTCATCGCATTCGAAGTTGATTTAAATAGCTTTCGGACATCCCCTGAACTTGATGTTTGCCTACCAGCACGATCCACGAGATCACTTGCTGGAGATTTCCTCTTCCCAGAATTTCTCACAAATGGAGTTGTTTTTGTGCTGTTTCCGATAAATTTCTTCTTATCAAAGTCTCTCTCTCTTTTGTTGCCTGGCTTGTCACCAAGAAGCCCCATCTTGGCCATTGTGGCCTCAAGGCCAGGAAACTCTGACCCCAACAATGATACCGAATGTGAGACATCAAGATCATGGTGAGGTTCCTTGCGTTTTTTCTCGTGTTCTCTCTTTTGTTTCTTCACTGGTTTCTGGAAAGGCTCGGATTGTTCTTGGAGTAGATTGTTGGATCCAAATGCAGCCTGAAACTCTTTGTAGATTGTTTCTTTCGATGCTCGACTTCGCTTCCACTGCTCAGGTTGACGTGCAAATCTTCAGCAAAGCAAGAAAAGAGTCAATTATTGATATAACCTAAATAGCGGCTGAAAAATAGGAGATTTGCCCAATTACAAACCATTACAAGTGGAGAAAAAAAAATCTAAAAATTAGAATTCCCAAATAATTATAATGCAAAAAAGTTCAGTACAATGAATGAATCAAGCAAAATGATGATCTGCATACCCATCAATATCTAGTTTCTTTAAGAGATATGGCCCATGCTTGGTCTTCGAGAGCTCAGCTTGGACGACCGCCAACTCTGAGGCAATAGTCTCCTTCAGGGAGACATTACTTGCAGTGAAGCACTTCTCAACTGTGAATGAACTGGAAGGATGCATTGCAAGCTCTCCAAAATGATCTTGCAATCTTCAAAATATCAAAAAGAAATGAAATGTTAGTATGATGTGCTTGAGCATCAGCAACATAAATTTCCTTATGATCTCAATGATGAACCTCACTCGGGACATAAATAGTATATAGTTATCTGGAAGCAAGAGCAAGATTATGAAGCTTCCATCGGTTATACAACGTCTACCGAATGGAATGCAAACTTTTAATCACCTCGCAAATAATCTAACGGGAATCTGTCTGAATGAAATTTAAACATTTAAAACCCATTGTTTGATTAAAAAGATTATCTGTTACAGTTTAGGATGATTATTTCTTCAAATCTCACAAGAAAAAATTTGTGTACTCCTTTTTTTCACTACATAGAATTTCACATACATAAAATGTGTTTTATTTCACAAAAGAAATATGAAATATTAGGGTTTGGAGGCATCATAATGCAAGTTTAACGTCATATGATACCATATTTTTCCCAATTTAAATCACAGATCCCAGGAGTATCTTTAATACGCAACCTGCAAGTGAACCACTGTTTACACCCATGTGTAATCTGGTCCCATGTATATATGCCAACTCAACTTAAAAAGGAAAGAAGGCATGAAAAGAAGAGGAAATTGTTTAGCCCTTTCACAAATACATCACTTAATCTAACTGACATCTAAAAGCAACTGAGTCAAATTTTATATGTAGTTTTTATTATAAAGATCGATAGTGTTAATTAAAGACACATTGCTGAAAATATATGTTTTGTGTGCACATAAAACTATTAGTACCAATACTCTGCTGCTCCGAATATGCTTTAAAGGATAGGATCTATTTTCAGCCAAAATAGCACTTTCATGCAATACATCATGTAAGCAGTTAACAAATCCTGACAATTGTACTTAAGTAACCCTCACTAACAATTGCACACTATTTGATAAAGTACTAGCTCACCTAATCTTAACCACAGAAGCCATATCATAATTGTATGTGGCAAAGCAGCTTCTTGTGACCATTTCAGATAAGATATTATAAATCCAAATGCGTCTTGCAATTTTTTCCACGGACTAGCCAATTTTCTTCAATTTTAAAAGTTTCTTAAACTTTATCAGTCATTTATAATGAGGGTACCACGCATACATTACACATTCACCTGCTTACTAAACAAGACAGCTGGGTCAATAAGCATTTGAGAGGGAAAAAAATCTGTATGTAGGTTAATTATATCAGCAGTTCCTTTTCTCTAATATTAATCATGAAAGAATCGGGAATACCAAATGCTTGTCCAGTGACGACTAGTTTTTTCTACTGGTTGATTCAAGTGCAGCGCATAAAGATTCAGGGTTTATAGTAATTGTAAGTTTGTAACAATACAAATGAGCTTTCTGCTCTGATGATCCTAATCAAAACAGTTTGTGCGATCAGATCATATGTTCACCCTGCCATTAAATTTGCATGGGATTTTGATCATAATTTTCAAGACCAAATGGTCTGCTTAATTCATAGATTTAGTAATGTTAACATTAAGACAATTGGAAGCTTTATTATGTATAAAGAATATTCACAATTCGTACATGATAAAACTAACAAGTATCAGTATCTAAACGAATAGATTAGAGGCTAAATGCTGAGTGCTCCACTAAGTGTAGTATCTCACTGAAAGGATCTCAAGAGTTTCAGAAGGGAGATGGATAGCAACAGTATAGCTTAAAATGGTAGGCAAGGGAGAAGTAAATGAAATTAAGATTTGAATGGATGACATACAAATGTGATTAAGTGGAAAATGTCAAATCATGGATACATTTATTGACTAGATAAGAAACACAGAAGCTGTAACAAACATTGATTTAACAATAAAGAACATAGTGGAATGGTATGTCAGCGTGCAAGAATGGTATTGACCTTTGTTCCGTTGAGCAAAGTAAGATAGGCAATGATTGCAGGGGTTCTATAAAGAAAAAAAGGAAAAAAAACTAATATGAATGGAAGTTCAAGTTAGGTTCCATGGAAGCTGTCGGCGTTAATAGATGTAGCTCATGAGAGGATTAGCTCCAACTGATGAGATAAGGACTATTTGTGGCTTCTGAATATTTGGCAGTCTTAGTAAGATGCAAACTATCCAATTTATGCAAGCAGCTTTCTTGGGATTTGGTTCTCATGTACCAACATTAGAATAGGTCCTAAGCTTGTTGACGAGGAAAGATGAAAAATATTACCATGTGACGTTTAAATACTTTTGGGGCCTGCATGAAAAGATATCAAGGCATGAAAAATTCCAGAAATGACTGTCAGAAATTACATGGAGATTCTTCCAGTTGAACCGATATAACAGTTAATGTCTAATATACCATTTCTAATTATTTTGATTAGCAACAAAAAAATCTCACATCTTAAGGTAATGGCTTTATTATTTCTTATTTCCAGGAATCCAAAATACAAAATACAAATTAGGTTAAGATGGTTCAGAGGACGGTTTGGAGTCCTCAACTAGGGACAATCAAATGAGACTCCTCATGAAAGCCCACATCATGTAAAGAATAAACTGATAAATCCATTAATTTGAATGGTTCAAACTTCAAACTAATCTGAATTGGGTTGAGATGGTGTTCACGAGAATATCTGTCTCATGTGTGGAGCCCACTGTTGTGTTTGCTGCACTTGGCTAAACTGCAAACAATGAATCTAGTTGAGTTAACCCCTACAAGGTTTCGTAAGCGGTGCTGACACAGAAGGTCCCATGGATTGCCAAGGTTGATAATCCACATAACATGAACACAAATTGGCAGGTAGTTGTGTATGCAACCTTAATAAGAGGGAACATGAATAGCTTCAAGCTCAACAATGGCTTTGAGATTGCCAATTGGCTTCAAGCTTGCCGAGAGTTGTATCCGGCTATAGGCACATGACCAACCACTTGCTGCTTTACAAGCTTGCGAGAAGTAATTGCATGCAGCTTAGACCTCGCCGATCGGCTTAGAGATTGTCATGTTGTGATCATAGTAAGTAAGAGGCAGTGTAGGATCGTATTCCGATTCTGGATCAAATGGTGCTGGTGTATGTACAAACGCAAGATCGTGCACGTGTGGCAACAGTCGGGACATGCAAACATGCAGCGTAAGCACGGCGATGAATTCAACAATGTCTTTGGCAGAGCCTGTGAGGGTTTCACCAGAAATGAGGATGCGGTTGTTCTCACCTTTAAACTTTTGGATGGCTTACACAATATGGTTAATGTTGTAGAAGGCAGAAGCAAAGGCAAAGTGCCAGGCTAGGGCCTAGTGCCATGGAGCCTAGATGGGACCTAGACGTTTTTTCCTTCCATGAAACTAAAGATATATGCATGTTCAAAAATATGTTCAAGTTCTAAAATTTATATCAATAGCAATAAAGTATATATCGAATGCCATATTTTATATTTTAATATTCAAGTTTCCAACAATAAATAAGTTAAACAATAAAAAACTTGCTTATGCATCACCTAGTTTTCCCCCCTAAACCTAAATTTATATGACCATTCAAACTTTTAGAAAAGATGTATTAAAATTTTAGAAATTATATTAAGCATAGTAAAAGTATAAAACAAATATCACATTTAATATTTTGATATTCAAATTTCTTACTATAAACAAGTTAATAGTAGACGCTTATGGGGCGCTTAATTGAGACGGCCACTTAGCCCGTTGAGACCCTCTTCGGCAGCTAAACCGATTAGTATGGGGGCTTCAGCTCAGAGCTGGTAGTCAAGAAGGGGTCAGGCCTAGGCAGCTGCTTAGACCATCCTAAGCGGAGCTTTTTAAAATTAAAACATAAATGGTGGCCGTGATAGTAATAGCTCACTCATTTGATTCAGATGAAAAATGAGGTGTGGCATTACGGATCTCTTCTTTTTTTTTTGCTACCTAATGTTATTGTTATCCATGTAAGCTTTGGGTCGCTTTTCTTCCTTTTCGGAGGGTTTACATAATGTGAGATGTCATATTTGATTAATGATGCGGTCAGAGTCTACACGCGGCAGAGGAGGCGCACGGAGCACTCGAAGGCAAACTTGTAAATTCTGAACTTTAGGGGGGGCTTTTCGGTAAAAAGGCTAATATTATGCAAATTAGCCTTTTTCAGCACCATTGCCAGCCGGCCCTAGGTTTTTATGCTTGAATTGAATTGTTAATCCCCTTAGATTATTTCTTAGATAATCTGTCCACGAACAATAGTTGGAGATTTAGATTTTCGTCTCTAGTTGAAAGTTAGGAGTTTGCCTCTTCTCGAATTGGGGTATTTATTTTGTTATTTTCAGATCTGAATCTATATAAAAATCTCTCTTGTATTTGTCTTCCACCCAAAAATCCCAACTTTTCCCCATAAAAAACCATAATCGTATCAATTTGGTATCAGAGCGGGTTGATCCATGGCGATTACGAGATCCAAGGAGAGAATTGACTTGTTGGAAGAGAAGTTGAAAAGGTTTGAAAACAAATTTGAAAGCTTTGAAGGCGAGATCCAAGTAATCAAGAAGGGCGCGGATGAACAAGCAAGTCTTACGGATAGGAGATTTGCACAACTTATGGACGCCATCCATCAAAGCGCGGCGACGACGAAACAAAGTGTGGCGGAGGCGCTCGCCGAAAAGGTTGATCCGGAGCAAAAGGCACGAATTTTGGCGAATGAGAAGGGAAAAGAGGAACTTTTTGAAGAAGGGCTCCTCTACGACGCCGATAACTACTTCATAGAGGAAGAGGAGGCCGCGAGAGAGGAACAACAACTCGCGAATCCCGAAAGCCACCAACAATGCCGGCCGGCCCCATGGACACGCCGACAAGGCCGGCTGGTCCCCCGGGACCCCGACAGGCTCGGCCAGTCCTATCGAGGCCTGTGGAGGGGCCACCCCTTTTGGGGGCCGACAGGCCCCGCTGACGCTACAGGAGGGGCCATCGGCTCCTTTCTGGGGCCGACAGGCCCCGACAATGCTACATGAATGGCCGATAGCCCTCGACGAAGGCGCAAGAGGGTCGTCGGCTCAGTTCCAGCCGCCAGAGGGTTCTGCCAGATTTTTTTTCAACCGCACGGAGCGCCGCAACAATTTTTGGATGTCCTTCGACACATCTACAGCCTCCAGGGGGATTTTTGGAGATTGGAGGTGGCACCAGTGTCTTCCTAGGGCACCCCAAGAGAACTACAATCGATACCACGACGATGATAAGGGAGGAGGAGCGGTTTGGGGTAACACGGCGTGGGAGGGTATTGATAGAGGGGTATGGAACCCTGTTGGAGCTTATGGGTATGTTGTACCACCCATTTCAGCCGCAACGCCGGGACTATCAGCAGAAGAGGGGGTGCACAAGGATGGTTTTCTGCGGAGAACCGGGTTAGGAAGTTGATGATGCCCATCTTTGAAGAAGAGGACCCCCGATGCATGGATATACCGTATGAAGCAATACTTTGAGGTGTCGATGGTACAGGAGGTGGACTGGCTTAAGGCAGTAGGGGTCTGCCTAGAGGAAGAAGCATTATCATGGTTTCGATGGACACAACAGTAGGGGCCTTTCCGTTCTTGGGAGGAGTTCACTACACTCCCACTGGAGCGTTTTGGGGAGGTGCAGACTGGCAACACATTTGAGAGGTTGTATGCCTTGAGGCAGGAGGGGGCAGTGATGGACTACATCAAGAAATTCGAGATGCTGGCTAGCAGAGTCCGTGTAATGTTTGGAGAGTCCCTTGAGGGACGCTTTATGAAGGAGTTGAAGCCCATCATCAGATCGGAGCTGCGGATGCAGAGGCTTGCGGATTTGCGAGAAAGGATGAATCTGGCAAGGATGGTGGAGGACCGACTGGACGTGGAGAGGAGAGCCTGAGTGACATGGGGAGGCTCCTCTTTTGGAGGATAGGCGCCTGCAAGGGGACAGAAGGCACCCACAGGCCCAGGAGGTGCATCGGCTAGCAAGGATAAGAGTGTGGAGCCACGGCCTAGGGGCAACTACGACAGATGACGGATGCTGAGATTCGGGATAAGCGTGCCAAAGGTCTGTGCTTCAAGTGTGACGAAAAGTTCTCTCTAGGACACCGGTGTGGGGACCGCACTCTGCAGATTCTGATAGTGAACGATGATGATAAGGCGAACATAGTGGAGCTCGAGGCTGGTGAGAAAGAGCAGAAGCACATGCACTTGGACGTGGCGGAGTTTTCCCTCAACTCCATGGTGCGGTTCACACCAAACCACACCATGAAATTGGTGGGGAGAGTTGCAGATTTGGACATGACGATGCTGGTGGATAGTGAGGCAATCTACAATTTCATCTCCTGTGGGCTGGTTGAGAAGCAAATGTTACAGCTCAATGACACGGGTCACTATGGAGTGGTGTTAGGGACGTGACAGGTGGCGCAGAACAGCGGTGTCTGTCTGGACGTGATCGTGACTATTCAGGATGTATAGATCATCACGGACTTCCTCCTCTAGAGTTGAAAAGCACAGATATCATCCTGTGGATGAAGTGGCTACAGACCCTGGAAGATATGAAGACCAACTGGAAGTTGCTCAAGCTAGAGTATAAGGAGGGAGGGAGGACAGTAGTGTTAAAGGAGGACCCCAGCTTATGTCATTTCATGACATCCTACAAGATCATGGCACGCACTCTCCAGATGTCATGAGGGTACTTGGCGGAACTCTAAGGGGGTGTCAATCGAAGATGATGATGTGGGCCAGGCGAAGGAGATGGCGCCAGAATTGGAGCAGCTGCTAGGCCAGTGTGAGGATATTTTTCAGATCTCGCGTGGTCTTCCGCCACCACGGGATCATGAGCACACCATAGTTCTACGGGAGGGGGTGTCCCATATCAGCGTGCGGCCCCTATCGGTACACGCAGGTGTAGAAGGACGAGATTGCGAGGATGGTAAGGGGGATGTTACATGCGGACGTGATTCAGCCGAGTGTGAGCCCATTTTCTAGTCCAATCCTGCTCATGAAGAAGAAAGATGGTAGCTGGAGATTCTGTGTAGATTACCGGGCCCTATATAAGGAAACTGTGCCTGACAATTTTTCTATTACGGTGATTGATGAGCTACTTGACGAGCTTAATGGGGCGGCGGTGTTATCAAAGATAGATCTGAAGTCTGGGTACCACCAGATTCGGATGAAGACGGCAGACGTGCCGAAGACGGCGTTCAAGACACACGAGAGACACTATGAGTTCATCGTCATGCCTTTTGGCTTGACGAATGCCCCGACGATGTTCCAGGCCTTTATGAACAAGGTTTTTCGGCCTTATCTGTGGAGGTTTGTGCTAGTATCTTTGATAATATACTTGTATATAGTCACAGCTTGGAGAAGCATGCAAAGCACTTGCAGGCGGTGTTGCACGAGTTGCAGGAGTAGCAATTGTTCAACAGGAAGAAGTGCCTTTTTTGGACAATCGCAAGTGAAGTGGGGACACGTCGTGTCATTTGGGTGGTGGCGACAGATATGGCCAAGATTTCGGCGATGTTGGATTGGCCCTGCTTTACGATGTTGTGAGGCTTACGAGGTTTTCTGGGCCTCACAAGATACTACATGAGTTTTGTCCAGGGATACGACACGATAGCGTGGCCTTTGACGGAGCAGTTAAATAAGGACAGCTTACACGAGGGTGACGAGTCGACCAGGGCTTTTGAGGCCCTGAAGCAGGTGATGACGACAGTACCTGTGCTAGCACTGCCAAACTTCTGCAGACCATTCGTGGTGGACACAGATGCGTCAGGATATGTATTGGGAGCAGTGTTGATGCAGGACCAGCGGCCAGTAGCTTATTTCAGGCAGACTCTGTCAGCACAAGCTAGGCTAAAGTCAGTGTACGAGAGAAAGTTGATGGCGATCGTGCTCTCCATACAAAAGTGTCGGCTCTATCTACTTGGAAGGAGATTTATTGTTCGGACTCACCAGAGGAGCTTGAAGTATCTTTTGAAGCAGTGCATGGTCACCGAAGAGCATCAAAAGTGACTCTCCAAACTGGTTCACTACACTTTTGAGATACAGTACAGACCAGTGCTGGAGAACAAGACAGCAAATGCTCTGTCCCAACGGGAGGAAGTGTCAGAGGTGGCGGCGATATCAGTACATGTCCTCCTAGATCGGGAGCCTCTTGGGAGGGAGATAGAGGCTGATGAAGGGCTGACACGTATATGAGAGGCGCTGCAGCAGGGGTCGGCGGACCATTCAGGGTACACATTGAGTTGACATAGGCTGATATACCAAGGGAGATTAGTGCTACCGCGGACTTCTACACACATTTCGATGATTTTTCAGGAGTTCCATGGCAGCTCATTAGGAGGATATTCGGAAGTCCAGCAGACCTACGGGAGGATGGCCAACGAGTTGTACTGGCCAGGGATGAAAAGGGACATCACCAAAATGGTAGCAGAGTGTGACGTCTGCCAACGTCACAAGTATTTAGCGATGGCTTCCGCAGGGTTGCTTCAGTCATTGGCCCTACCTAAGAGGGTCTGAAAAGACATCGGCATGGATTTTATTGAAGGACTACCTCGCTCGGAGGGCTTCACGGTCATATTTGTTGTGATGGACCGCCTCAGCAAATATGGGTATTTCATTCCCTTGCGGCATCCTTACACAGCGGTGACGGTGGCCACATGATTCATGAAGGAGGTCGTCCAATTACATGGGTTCCATGCCTCTATCGTGTCAGATCGGGACAAGGTCGTTATGAGCAGTTTCTGGAAGGAGTTATTTAAGGTGCAGTGGACTACACTGAAGAGGGGCATAGCCTA
Organism: Scilla litardierei; assembly: GCA_030789695.1. Taxonomy (NCBI): domain Eukaryota; kingdom Viridiplantae; phylum Streptophyta; class Magnoliopsida; order Asparagales; family Asparagaceae; genus Scilla; species Scilla litardierei. The sequence continues at coordinate 178,766,985 of CM061139.1, read as the reverse complement.
TCACCTGCAGACTGACAGCTAGACAGCGGTGGTGAATAGGAGCGTGGAGACATATTTGTGTTGCTTTGATTCAGATTCACCGAAGCAGTGGGTTAGGTGGTTGGTATGAGCGGAAAACTGGTACATGACTTCTTACCATACGATAGCTCAGTGCACCCCTTTTCGTATCCTCTACGGGCAGGACCTCCCTCATTTGATGCATTACAGTCGCGGCATGACTCCGGTGTCCCAGGTGGAGAAGTACTTGGAGGAGAGGGATAGACAGTTGGAGGAGCTGAAAAAGCACTTGTTGCGGGCAGCAAATTATAAAGGCCAAGGTCGATGTGCACAGAAGAGATGTGCAGTTTGCGGTGGGGAATATGGTTTATCTCAAACTGCGGCCTTACAGACAGAGGACACTAGCACACAGGAACAATGAAAAGCTGGAGGCCCGTTACTATAGATCATTTGAGGTGATCTCTAAGATTGGGAATGCGGCATATCGCCTGAAGCTACCGATTACATCCACCAACCATCATGTGTTCCACGTGTCACATCTACGACAAGCTATTGGAGACCATACCCTCTCACCTAACCACCCACCCACATTGACTGACGACATGGAGGTTTTGCTCGAGCCACAAGAGCTCAAAGGGGTTCGCCAGAGCGCAGCGGGAACCCAGGAGGTGCTTATTAGATGGCTCGGACTGCCGGATTATGATGCTATTTAAGAGCCTCGCGAGGTGATACGCGGCCAATTTCCAGACTTCCACCTTGAGGATAGGTGGCTCTTTGGGGTAATGATGCGGTCAGAGTCTACATGCGGCTAGGGTGGCAAATTGCACCCGACCCTACCCGACCCTACCTGAACCCGGCCTCTTGGGTCGGGTATGGGTAGGGGTCAATTCGGGTCGGATTCGGGTTGACACGATCAACCCGGATAAAATCCGGGTCGGGTACGGGTTTGACCCATCAACCCGATCGACCCAAATTCCACCAGGTAATATATTAAATATATATATAATATAATAGACTTTCCTTTCAAAACTTCATTCTGGGAGTGTTGGTTAACACAATTTGGTGGGTTGTTCATGAATCCATGTTGGCCCCTCTTCAATTCCCGGTGGAAGCAATTGTTGGTTAATTTATTTCTATTAAATTTTGTTATTCCCAAGCCGAACCCGACCCGAACCCGACCCACACCCGACCCGCATGATAAACTGTGTTGGGTACGAGTTTCCGAACCCTGGCCCGGATTTAATCCAGGTCGGGTTCAGGTTCACCCCTATTCGGGTCGGGTCAAACCCGACCCGACCCGTTTGCCAACCCTACATGCGACGGAGGAGGTGCACAAAGTACACGGGAGCAAACTTGTAAATTCTGAACTTTAGGGGGGCTTTTCTGTGCAAATTAGCCTTTTTAAGCACCATTGCCGGCCGACCCTAGGTTTTTATGCTTGAATTGAATTGTTAATTCCCTCAGATTATTTCTTAGATAATTTGTCCATGGACAATAGTTGGAGATTTAAACTTTCGTCTCTAATTGAAAGTTAGGAGTTTGCCTCTTCTCGAATTGGGTTATTTATCTTGTTATTTTCAGATCTAAATCTATATAAAAATCTCTCTTTTATTTGTCTTCCACCCAAAAATCCCAACTTTTCCCCGCAAAAAGCCCTAATCGTATCAATTAACTCTCAATTGGGATTTGTTTCATTAAGATCTTAATGTAATGTGGGGAGGTTTTGCCACCCGTTTTATCTCAAGAAGGAAAAAACGGCTAAATTCAATACTGGAAAACATTCTTGTGTGATACATTGTTATGGTGATGATCGCAAAAGAACTTGTGGAAGACTAATTCACATCTCCACTTCCCTGAATGCAATCTCTATGAATGAATTCAAATCTTACGGTCAATTATTGTAAAAGAATCCATGTTACTGTATCATCATGTGAATTCAACTTTGGTCCATTATCAGATAAGTGGACAACCCAACAGCGACTACCAACTTCTTGACACGACTGAAGTCCCCATAATGTGGGTAGAAACATCGTTAAGACTTTCAATAGTAAGTTATTATACATTGCATACAGAAAAACACATGCATTTCTTTGAAGGAAACGACAAGATAGGTGTCTTACTTTGTAATGAGCTCAAATTTATGTTTTGTGGAGGCTTCTGAACAAAGAAAAGTCTCGATCACACGGCTTCCTCCAGAATCTTTGGCAGTTTCAAAGACATGGTCAGCATACATAGATGAAATACTGGTGATATATGGCCGAATAAATTGCTGCCCAACAACAATAAGCACTATCTGAGATCCTTTTAAAGTGCATCAAAACCAAATTAACTTGTACTATTAATCAATGCAAGTAACGGACACCAGAAAAGAAACAATAGTTCTATAGTTCCTTGGCATGCCCACCAGGCAGGCACGCACCAAGGAAAATAAAAGAAACAAGAATAACATAACTGAATAACCCACATATTTGCTACAGCAGCCACTTTCAAACTTGAGATAAGCTCTTAATATGTACACCAAGTAGACAAACTGCACAAATGCATTCTTTCTAAATTTAAATTATTAAAGTTTGAATAATGCTACCAAGGATACCCAAAATGAGCATGTCATTACACCAATCTGTGAAGAAGTCAGTGACCAACTAACATGTTGGTGTTGAAGTAAATATTAAGTGATGACTTGTGAAGCTCGTTGAGGGTGTACAATCTACATGTTTCCTTTATACATGGACTTTTGTAATGTAATTATTGAATAAATAAGGATAGAACAACATTGCTTATGCTTCACAAACACGACATGACACATTGATACACAATAAATCATATAAGAGTACGCATGAAAGGATAATAGCACGCAATAAGTGTTGTCTAACATTGATTCACAACACAATCATACATGCTTTACAGGTGGGTTGCTATCGTGTCTTCTGAAACTGCAAGTCGTAACTTTTGATTCTCCAATACTGAAACTTTACTACTGGCATTGATACCACGTAAATAGGCCATCTGATAATATGACTTTTTCCAACCAGTACGGCTTATCCTGTTCTAGATTTTTTTCTTTTAAAAAACATATTCTACATTACGTTGCTACTTGTTAGCAATTTCCTGTCAAAGTTAGAGACTGTGAAACAACAATTTCTACAATTCAGACTAACCCAATCTAACAGGCATTACAGTAGCTAACCCTATGATAATATTCTCATTGCTCAGCCTGTGAACCATCAAAAAATGGAAGTCGACCAACAAGTCTGATGTCTTTGTTAGCCTCGCATGTTTATTGCAGTAACTGGAAACAAACATATAAAAATACAAGCAGAGGTAATTACAAATGTGAGTCCAGTAGAGAGCATCACTCAAGAATATATCGATAGATTCATCAAAAAGGTTGTGATATGTGTTAGCACTTAAGAAATGAAATTACAGTGGCTCTGATATAATCTTTTAAAACCATGTTACAAGATAAATATCATATTATTTCTTTTCTTAATTGAAACGGGATAGTCCTTGTAAACAACTACTGAGATGCAACTCTGGTGAAAGGATGATGACGTAAAAGAAACAAAATCAGAAGAGAAAGATGTAAAAAAAATAATTAATTCTGGAATTTCAGCATACTTTTGGACATCTGAAAATGGTCTGTAATATTAAACACCCCAATGTATGCATCTTATCACCCACAGGCCACGTCCAAGAAGACTTATGCTTGAAGTAGCTTTCAAGGAATAGTAAATGTGGAACACTGCATCCTGTAGACTCATGTCCGGAGCTCACTGCAGCTGCAAGCGCCTGACAGCACTGAAGAACATTGAAAAAAAAGTAAAATGTGGTTATGATAACATATATAGGATATTTGTGGTGTATTGCTGATAGTATAGATTGGACAAAGGTTGTTTCTTTAAAATGTACAAGTAAAATATGAACCTATTATCTGTAAAGAAATCCACCGACATTCCATCTAATGACTTATTTCTTGTACTCCCATGCTATGATATACGTGGGATCAGTTAGATAGCCAGTGACCATTATGAAACTATGTTCAACATATATGAAATGAATGTGGAAACTTCTCTTTAATTTCTTCTTAAGAATTTTGCAAATAAAACATTATTTACAAAAGCTAAACAGAAAAATGAAATTGAAAGGCGTTCAGTCTCTCTAACCAAAAAGTTCTTCTCAAAAAGAAAGGTTGGTAAAGACAAAAAAAGGGAGGGCGATATAAAAATACAAACATAAAAAAATTTACACTGACAGAGAAATAGAACCCCATTGAGTCTTTTATTTTTTGTTACAATTGTTGAACCTTCAACACGAGAATTTCTGGAATGGCTTCCCACAGCCAATCAGACAAAAGAAGAAGTGATCCTAGGAAATGCGAGCAGCTATGATACTGCCCAGAAATATCTAGGCTACAGATTTTGCCTGGTGCACACAGTTGTCACTGCCACACATGGTAATTTCCTCAGTTCAGCTAGACTCCATACTGAAACAAGAATGAAAAATAAGAAAATAGATAGTTGTATGGAGAACCTCATGAACATGGGTTTCGAGACGCTGGCAAGAAGCTAGAATGGAAGCAACAACTCCTGATTTCCCATTTTCAAGTAGTTCCTCTAACTTTGAACTGAGCTCATCCCAAATCAAATTCACCTGCATTTAGAAAAAAATGAATTAACTTTTCCAAAATATTATATTTGTTTATCAAATATGATATGCTCAAGTAAGAGAAATATCTGATGTTTTTCTCTAGTACGTGTACCCACCTGATCATTTTGATCAGGTGATCAGGTGTAACTAACATGGCAGCCTTCCATTAGTCGTGAAAAAAGTAAAGTATAACACATGCTATATTTTTTTCCTGACCAATGGGAGGCCGTTACGTCAGCTACACATGGCCAAAAAACATCATGTGCCATTTATTACCCATTAATCTATGTCATAACGTCAAAGATATATAAGGGTAACCAACTCTCGGTGAAATGTATACAAGAGTTTGAAGCTTGCGTATTGGCATGAAAGAATGCTCAAGGCTTTGCAGAAGGAAGTATATAGAATCATAGATGATGACACCAATAAGAACTTGCAAGACGCACGTGATGACACCAATAAGAACTTGCAATACGCACGCTAACTAACGAAGTTAAGTCGTATAATTTTACTACATCAGGTTACCACCAGTGCATAGTGTGACTGGATTTATAAGTATGGAACTACAACTTTTGGAAAAATAGCTCCACTACTAGAAAATAAAAATGTTTTAAGTGAATTATAATTAACAAAGTTCATATCCATGAAGCAATACCACTTCAAGACTTCTATTCTGAATCTATTATGAGTCAGACAAGCAGGTACTGTACCTGCAATGACACTTCTTGCATGTCGTGTTTTGGCTGTAGTTTTTTCAGAATGTTCTGAGTGCCAGTCAGTCATATGCATGTGTGTGCCCCTATGGATGCTAGCTCTCCAATATATTCTTCATATGGACTTGAATAATAATATAGAAACTGTTACCTTTATCCAAAACAATCGGGACAATTAACTGATAACCATCAACAACAAAGAAAGGGGCATTCTACATGCTGTTTTCGTAGATATCTACTACTAAGGAACCTAACTGCAACCAATTCAGCTACACTTCGCATCTAATGTATTGACTGGAGAAGGAAGATGTGCTATATTGAATTGAAAAATAAAAAAAATTCGTATATCCCCCCCCCCCCAAAAAAAAGAGGCATGCACACACAAAAAGAAAACGGAAAAAAAGATACGGAGAATATTATTGGTACTCATTTAGAAATGAATATCTAATAGATACACCGGGCACAGACCATCTAGTGAAACACTGAAATAACAATGTCGCTTCAGATTTCAACACAAAAATGGGATATCCATTATGTCATTTTGTTTGGTTTTACTGCATGCCACCATAGAGAGGTAAATATGGATCGGTACCATTTTATTTTTGCAGCTATGTAAGTTGGGTTTTCCTTCTGACAAGCAAACTCACATTTGTTTTACTTTTTATACAAATATTCATGTGTGTGTATTCGTCACCCATATTCATGATACTTTCATGTCCACCTTTTAAAATCAGTAGTTTGCTGTGGAGCACATGGCTGTAGGGAAGAATTGACAAACATTTTAATATTCAGCAACCTGCTCTCAAAACTGGTTGGTGCCAAAACCCCAGACAAGAAAACTATTGAAAGGAAGATGCTCTTAGACACAAAATAAAACTAGATAGCGACCGAATACAATTTCCTGATCAGAAGAACCTTGAGGAGAAGGAATAAGGGTTGCATGTTGATATGACCGCACAAAAGGGGAAATCTAGAGTTTGAAGTTTCGGGGGCATTTTCGTAAATTTTCAGTTGAGGGTGTCTTTTTGTAATTTTAAGAGTTTGGGGGATTTTCTGCAATTTTGGTTATTTTGGTTATTTTCATATTATTTGTAGGCGACGGCTAGGGTTAGGATTTTCATATCGAATATTGATGAAGAAACCATAGAGCTAGAAGATTTAGGCTTTTCCTTCGAAATAAAAGCTAGTTTTGAGAGATTTAGGCTTTGATCTCAAATCCAAAGCTGGGAGAGCGGCCTCCTCTCGAATCGTGGCCACCTATCTTATATTTGCTTTATTTCTATTGATAAAAATACATCCTTCCTTTCCCAAATCTCTTCTCTAACCCTAAAAACCTTACATTTACCATAAAAATCACATCTTTCATCCTAAAACCATCAAAACTCCTAATTTTATCCCTGAAATCAGATCCGGATCACATCAAATTGGTATCCGAGTTCTACGATCGTCATGACGACCACAAGATCAAAGGAGAAGTATGAATCCTTGGAGGAGAGACTCGGGATCGAGACGGCAAATTGAAAGAAATCGATGGATGAGATTAGATCCACCATTGGATCTAATAAAGGCATTGGAAACAAGGATAAACGAGAAATTCGACTCGATCATGCAAACCCAACAACAGATCCTGCAACAACTCGATGTTTTAACCAAGGTGAAGATCTTAGATCTAAACGACGATTCAGATCTAGGGCAAGGAGAAATATGTGGTGAGAGGGAAGGAAAAGATCGAGCTTTTACATGAAGGGCTCTTATCCGATGTAGATCTGATGTCGAAGGAAGAAGAAGAAGACATCAACATGGAGGACGTGACCACATCCACCATGTCACTATCTGTTTCTTCTCCAAGTCAACTTGTGAATGAAGGTCCGAAGGGAGGCTCATGCCCAATTTATTTTACAAGGCCCAAGGAGGTTCAAGGTCATAGAAGTCCAATTTAAGATGTAGAGATGTGTAGATGTCTCTACAAATGGGTTTTATGTTTGATGAAGGTTCCAAGGAAGGACCAAATTTAAGAGAGATGAAACCTTTTCTAGAGTTAGGTGGAATATTCTAGAAAAGAAAGGAAGCTTAATGGATAAGACTTAGTAGCTTTCTAAATAAGTCTTGTATTTAATGATGTAGTTGGAAAATTAGTAGAACATTCTTGAAACTCATTTGTAACCATTAGATTGAAACAATCTTGGGCCATCCATTTAGATAGAGGATGCCTATAAATAGGGGTCCTTGTATCATTTGCAACCCATCCAAGAGTGGATCAATCATTTGAGTAGTAAAGAGAGTTTTCCAAGTTCCTCCTAAATATCCAAAGTGTTATTTGATTGTTCTTCCTAGTAAAGAAATTTTTCCAAGTTCCTCCTAAATATCCAAAGTGTTCTTTGATTGTTCTTCCTATTTGAGTGAGTTCTTCGATGTTCTAAGCAATCTTTGCTTAGATATCACTTTGATCTTCCAGAGTTCTTAAAACTTCCACAGTGTTTATGGAAAGGGCTGAACTACCTTCTCAAAAGGAGTGAGAGTCTAGTACCGCACGAGCATATTGGTGTAGAGAAGACCGAGCTTGTGACAACCCTCATCTGGGGTCCCTTGGAACCAGACTGAACCCTGCAATGCACCAACAAGGCCAATCGGACCCTGCAGGGCCGTCAAGGCCCTGCAGTCGCCCCACATGGCTACCAGGGCCCTCGTAGACCCCTGACGACCCGCCAACGGCCCGCCGAGCCAAGGTGGATTTTCTGGGGCCCGCGACTTTCAGGGGACTCGCTGATACCCGACGATGACTTTCAGATGCTTCTGGGACCTGCAGATAATTTGGAGGAGTTCCAGGAGCTTCGCAGGCCGCAGTTTACAACAGAGATGCGACGACGCCAAGACCTACTGCATACGAGGTGTTTCGAAATGAATATGATGAAGACCCAGACTTTGAGGAGTGTGGACGACTACAATGAGGAGGAGAATGACTGAAGCGACCATAGAGACATACAGTGGTCCTTTGAGGGGGCATGTGCAATGCAGGAAGGGATGGCGTGACACTTATCATCCCCCGACCGACAGGAGATTTCAACACTGATAACTGGATTAGGAAGCTAAAGATGATCATATTTGAGGGAGAAGATCCGGATGGATAAATATATAGAGTAGAGAGATATTTTGAGGTGACGTGTCTAACTAAGGCAAAGAGATTAAAGGCGGTGGGAGTATGCTTAGAGAGATAAGCTTTATCCTGGTACCGATGGAGATAGCAGCAGTGTCCGATTCGCTCGTGTGAGGAGTTAACAGGTTGTCTGTTAGACTGGTTCCGAGAGACTCAGGGAGAGACCTATATGAGCAGCTCTACGCACTAAGGCAGGAGGGTACAATGAGGAACTATATCAAGAATTTCGAGATGCTGACATGCCGTGTTCGTGGAGTCTTAGGGGAAGCCTTGGTGGGATGTTTCATGAAGGGACTCAAACCAAGCATGCAATCGAAGCCATGCATACAGAGACCCAAAGGGCTGCTAGACAGGATGTGTTGGCTCGGATGGTGGAGGATAGACTTGCATAGGAGCGATGTGCCAGGGAAACATGGAGCGGATCCACTTCTGCAGCCAGGTAGCGATAGTGAAGGAGAAGGCATCATTAGGAGGGCTCCGGTCCAGCCAAGAGAAGAACAGTGAGTCGCGACCAAAATGACAGTTTCGGTGCATAACATATGTTAATCAGATGAGGGAGAAGCGGTATAAGGGACTGTGTTTTAGTTGCGATGAAAAGTTCAACCCATGATACCGTTGTCGCGATCGTGCTCTACAATTGTTGATAGCAGGGGAAGATGAAGAGAGGATGGAGATGAGACAGCCGGAGACGAGCATCTTCACTTGAAGTAATATGCCCACGAACTACACGCACCACCTTAAGGACAAGATGGTTTTTCGGGAGCGGAGTAATGATATGACCACAAAAAAGAGGTAATCTAGAGTTTTGGAGATTTGGTGGGTATTTTCGTAAATTTTCAGTTGAGGGGTCTTTTGTAATATTCAGAGTTTAGGGTTTTTTTTTTAATTTTGGTTATTTTCATATTAGTATTTGTATGCGACGGCTAGGGTTAGGATTTTCATGTCAAATAGAAAATATAGATATAGGAGGTTTAGGCTTTTCCTTTCGAATTAAAAGCTAGTCTTGGTTGATTTAATCTTTGATCTCGAATCCAAAGCTAGGAGAGCGGCATCCTCTCAAATCGTGGCCACCTATCTTGTATTCGCTTTATTTCTTTCAATAAAAATATTTTCTTTCAATCCTACATTTACCCTAAAAATCCCATCTTCCACCCTAAAACCATCAAAACCCCTAATTTTATCCCCAAAATCAGATCCAGATCACATCATATGTAGATCTGCTTAACAAATCAATGAAATCTAAATAAAGAAAATATGGAATCGGAAAGACACATCTCAGTTTCTCACAGAAAACGCTCATGGCTCATGGACCTGGAAGTCTATACATGTAAAGGGTGCATGATGAGAACAATTCCGTATATATAAAATAATTATTGACCACATAAAAGCTAGCATGCTATAATAATGATTGATGAGTCAAGAGTAACGGAAAAAAGTACAAGAACAACATACTTGATCTTTGGTCTTTGCTGAAGATACTAATGCTTGCACCACAAAACTACCACATTGAAGAGATGATATTTCGAACAATGACCCTTTGAACACTTCATTGAGAAGCGCATTATACATGGTCATTGGTGCCACTTCGATGATGACCTGTAAATAACCAAATTTAGCAACTTGCTCCAAGAGCAAAGATTGGGAATTATAAATCAGATTCAGATGAACAAAGATAAGACAGAACTAGGTGCTTTTATAAGAGTCATTCTTATGTACATGAGCTGATATAAAATAAGAAGTTGGAAAAAATATGACATACAAAAAAAGCTGCTTACAGAAAATAATCACAGCTAGGTTACAATGTTATCCATTTATAATCATAAATTATTTATTACGACTATACACAAATACAAATGCATAGACAAACAAGCATTACACAAAATTAACAAACTTACGGAATAGCTACTTAACCGTCAATTGGAAAAGGACATGCCAATTCAGGGTTCCTAAATGTAAGAGACTGTCGTCATTTGACATCAGCCTTTATGTTGTGATGTTTTGCTACATTTATCATTTTTATTAAATGTTATGTAATCAGTAAACCTTGCATCTCTCGAAAGTTTTCAAGTTTCCATTAGAATTCCAAAGATAGGTCTAAAAGAAAGCAGCTACCAACAGGTTCAGACCTTTCTTCCATATTGTTGATTGTGATGGGATGACTCTTGCTTAATTCTTACCGAAGATAAGTTATTCCATTTTTTGTCACTCCGTCATTGCTAACTGATTGGTAGCAAAAGCTGACATGTAAATAGAACAACCTGAGACCAGAGGGGGGGGGGGGGGGATTATGTGGGGTTATGACAGAGTTATATAGGATCCACTTAAAGAGTGAACTGAGTCGGTAGGGATGAGAATGGGCATGCACAAAGCCCGATTGGGCTTCCAATTGGGCATGCCACATCATCATCCCTACCAATCCTTCACTGATTCTTCCTAGAATTAGTGAAGGATTGGTAGGGACCCTACCAATCCTTCACTGATTCTTCCTAGAATTAGTGAAGGATTGGTAGGGATGATGATGTGGCATGCCCAATTAGAAGCCCAATCGGGCTTTGGGCATGTCCATTCTCATCCCTGAGTCAGTTTATGTGGATCTAGTTCCCTCTCCCCCTACCCACTTTCATTTTACCATGTTCTTTTAGGCTATAATGCTCAGAATGGTTGCGGCAGCAATCAAACATGACCGGCAGCAATCAAACATGACCCGCAGGCAGTGATGATAAACAACATGCCACGTTGTCAGTGACAGCCACTTGTGAGTATGTCTTTTTCCCTTCTTTTTGCTTATATACCAAGCAAAGCTGGCATACTTTGTGGTCGTCAACCATAATGCGGCAAGATCGCCCTACCAAGTAGACACTGAACCATCTCAGAACATTGGTATTATTGGGTTAAATAAAATTTTATTGAAGGTAACATTATCATGTTAGCTTTCTCAAAAGTTTGTTCAATTATGATCATCCTGGTATCTTTGTTATGCACTATCATATGTAGCAACCAGACGGGTGACGGGTCAATGTGCGAATTTGTCTGATCACCAAAACCGATCTTTAAGTAACCCCTTTTCAGTTATCCTCGAGTGTATCTTTAATTGCCCATGCAAGTGTCTCGCCTACTAACTACTATGAATCCTCTATTGATGAGACGCTTTCTAAGTGTTTGAAAAGTATATAGAACAAAAGCAAGAATATAATTCATGAATATATAAGAATAAAAAATATATCATTTAAACAACAAGACCAAAATAATATTGGCATGAACACTAGAGGGAAAACGTGATATTTGCCTAAATTATACATGCTACAGCAGATCATCCATTTTACTAGTAGGCAAGCCATATTAAAAGCCTGAATTTGTCTGCTATGCCTAAGGGTGCAACAAATATTTTAAAAATGAGAGATCAATAACAAGGAGATAACAGATCCATATTAGTTCTATAAAGACATTCCAGCTTGGAATAAGACGAGGCTCAACAAAAGGTATTACAGTTAGGGGGAGGCTAACTCTCCTATTTAGTCAGTATATTGATTTCAAAACAAGTCCTCACATGTTATACTCTTAAGATCCATATAAAAGGGTAAGTAGCTGATGGTATATACTGTAAATTAGGTATAAGGTGATCTGGATGTTCTAAAAGCATCAAGTGTTCATCAAGCGACTTGAAACTATGTCATAATGTCATTTCCAAAAAAAGTATGATATATTGTCTTAACAGAAGAATGGCGAAGGAACCTCGAAGAGATGGCTGAAAGCAGTATCCTCTAGTAAAACAACAATGCCTTGTTTTGTTTCCGCTTCAATGAAATCCCCTTGTGCCATATTCTTCTCCTCACAGAAAAGAATGATTAGAATAGCATGTGACAATGCTTGATCATCACCAACTAATAGCTTCAAGGCAGTCTGTAGAAGGAATGTAACAGCAAATTGTGTAAGATATAGCATTTCAGGTTGCCACAAAGGCCGTATAACAGACTATTTAACTTTGGTAATGATGAACGTAATACCTGTAAAACAAAAGTACTATACTTATTCACTCTTAACGTTGTAATCTCTTCTTTGGCATGGTTCAACATTTCCCGGATAAGAAAAGTAAATGCATCCGTAAAACCATGTTGAAAACTATTGGTATTCTGCACACTTGACTGAGCTGGCGTAAAATTTAATCGTCCTGCCAAAACAGCAGATGGCTTCCTGACATGAAATTCTTCCAATGTGTCTACCGGAACACCCTTACATAGACAGAGGAGACTCCTAAGGACGTGAGATCCATAGCGACAGCACATGACACGGGAAGCATCATGAACAACCATCTAACAAAAAGGAAATAGGCATATCAGTCACCAGAGCGACATTTTTAGATAGGCATGCAATAAATTGTAAAATCAACTAGGTACCTGACATAGTTTAGTCAATGTGTCTTCAATCATAGAAATCGGTCCCTCGTCCTGGAGATGTTTAGCCAGAGACTTGAGAGCCGTTTCGGCCACATGTGACCCAAACTTGTCCATTGCAACATAAGCAAATCCTTTCGCACAATTTTGAAGGAACCCACATAACTGTTCCAACTCACAACCTTCGAGAAGAATCTGAAGAGTGTGACTGATAATCATGTCCGTTGCAAGCTCAACTTCCTTACCTCTAGTCTCTTCCAACGCATTCCCACAGATGGCAGACCGCTCCTCTAAATCTACCTCATTGCTTTCAAACAAATTTGATATTTCCGTGAAATACTTTGCAGTTTCAGGATCGACCCTTTTCCTACACATGGTTATTAACTTAGCAAACAACCATAATTACTTGAAAGTAGTCAAATGTTGGTTCTTTGAACTATGAATCCAACAGTCGTTCCTTAATCTCCATGACCCTTACTTGGACAAGCAGACTCTTTGGTGAAACTACCAGACCAATATCATTAAAATAGCGTCTTTTTGGGGCACATTTATTTATTTTAAGAGTTGTTTTGCACAGGCAAGCACATTTTGAAGGAAATAAGGCATAGTTGTTTATGATTTCAGCGTCATTATAGTTAATCATGGACGAAATTTACAAATTATAAGCAATTAAATACTATTAGGCATCCACTCACCCGTAAACTAAACAAAATTAAGCTGGCCACAACGATAACAAGAACACTCACCTTAGTATGATTTGTTGATTGGATGGATCGCTGGGCTTCGTGGGCATCGCCTGGGTTTTCGTCTTCTTGGATTTTCCATCTTCATCCACCATGCGACTGTGCTTCTTAAAATCCTTGAAATTTTTGATCTTGTTCTTATTCTTCTTCAGACCTCCTTGCTTAGATGAAATCTCTCCGCTAAAGTTGACAACTCCCTTGTTGGGCTTTCTGAAGTTATCCTTGTGTCTTCCTTTCTTTGATAAATTTTGACGTTCCTTCATCTCAAACTGAGTTCTTTTAAATTTGTTTAAGTACTCTCTAAACTCGAAAAAAGACCACAACTGAGCAGGGGAGGAAATCAAGCGATGAAATCAAGTACTGTTTTAATACAAACCCTAGAAATTTATAAAATAAAAACGACGAAATAAAACAAATGAATAAAGATTAGATGCTTGGTGTTATGAACGAGAAACAGATTTGGAGAAGGTTTGAGGTTAGGAAACCCCTAGCCTCCTTTATATAGTATTCATAATGGTTACTCATGTGGGTGGATACCAATAGGCCCAATGGGTCCTATTCATAACACTTCCCCTTATCCAACCAACGTGGTATACTCGACTTTATGAATACTGAATGATTCATTAGTACTACTGAGTATCTTAAAAGGTGGATACTTCTGGATCCAAGTTAAGGGTAACTGCCTCGTTAAAAACCCTTAGCTATGGAAAACCATGTGGGAAAAACCAATAGCGAAGGGAAAAGAGTACAGCACTCCATAACTTCCCCTGATTTGGGGATGTGTCGAGGGGTGCATACTTCTGGATCCAGAGTCAATGTGGTTGCCTCATTAAAACCTTGACTATGGAAAACTCTGTGGGAAAAACCACTAGCCAAGGAAAAAGAGTACAACTCTACAGTTGACTCCCCCTAATCTGATCAAGCTTCAGGCTTGCAGATCTCCTATATATCTATACATTTATCTCCTATGTGTCTATACATCCATCTCATCTGCAACATTCCGAAAGCAAAAGTAAAGTACAAGCATCACTCATCTATACAAGTTTCACTCATATAAGGCATTAGCTGAAACTAAAGGAGCGCTAGCAAACTTGGTAGACAGCTCCACGTCTCAATCGTCATTGTCTGCGAGGTACTTCAGGACCTGGCATTGTATGTTCTTGAACTGCTCCTTGGGTGATGGGCTTCTCGGAATGGTGGAAGGATGTAGACTTGGAAGGATTCTGTGTAGATCTTCAGGAGGTGGACGTCCCTTTTATGCCATTCATCGCGATGATCTGTAACCTGCATATGCAAATACATTTAACATAGAGGATTTTTCCTCGACCGTTGGAGATAGCGCAGAAGCTACATATCTCTGGTCCAGTGGCGCGCTGGGGGCACTGCACTGTACCTGCCTAATAGCTATACTGCTAACGCTCAAAAGAGACGCATGCAGTTGGCCAGGTAGAAGAGTGTTTCAAAGACACTTAAGGTACTTCTGGACCATATATATTCTTCCCCTCTTCCAGCTAACGGAAAGGGGTCTTTTAATGTATATCCATACAACCAAATAGGTGTATTTGGTGTAGAATGAAATTAATGTTTCTTCATCAATCATCATTGTATGAAATTTACATCTTCGGGATGATTAATTAACGTCATCTTCAGGATGATAGTTCATTTCCAGGATAATAGTTCATCTTCGGGATGATTGTTCATCTTCAGGATGATTAATGTTCTGTAAGCCTAGAATTTATGCCTAGCTAGGGCTTTCATATCATATCATATCTGATAGATAGGCTTTAACAGATATTTCGGTAATTTTCTCTTCAGGAGATCCGATAATATTTTGAGTTATTAAAATAATCTCAATTCTTTTAATTTGCTCTCTTAAGAACAATACTGTTTTTAAGAGGTGCAAACAACAACCTTTTAGTATGAGTCCTTTAAGGATCTTTGTCTAGGTTGTCTTTCCTTTAATCATATTATTAATATGTGTCCCAAAAAGAAAGGAAAGTAAAGAAAAAATTTGTACATGCAGTTGAAAGAAATTTTATATCGGTGATGTTGTCACATCCAATAGCAACATCAACCAAAAATTCCATCTTTTTGCCATTCGTTGGGTTACGCCTTGACATAAACCAGTCGATGCATCAGATTCATCTTGTAAGTGAGTTCAGCTCATCTTACTTGATTACTTCCTGGTTTGAGCGATTTATACCTCTAAAAACTATAGCAAATTAAAATGCTTATAGCTAACGATTTTATTTTAATTCTCCTTCAATACTCAGTTATCCCACAGGATTTGATATCATTTTTGATACCAGGACTTCTGGTCCAATACCTCATATTTCATAAGTGAGTCCAGCTCACCTTATTATTGCCTCATTCCACATTATTATAATTTGGCCAAATCTCTATCTTTGCTTCAGGCAAAACAGAGTTGTGGAAACGATATTTTATATTTAACTGGCAAAATGAAATATGAGAGAATTTGTCGACAAAATGTGTTCTTTCTTGTCCAAAACTCACCCCGTACGTACTATAATCATTTGATTTCTCCCAGAGGTGTCTACTTCACGACGCGTTAAAGAAGTGAAGGTTCTGGGACGGGTAAAGAATATGGACAGATCCAGAATTGGTCCTTAGCAACCAAGTTGCAATAAGGTTCTGGATTTTAGCTCACTTTCCTGTGGTGGTATTGTTTTTTCGGTCTCCAGGAGTAGATCTCTCTTTTTGGAGCCTAGTGGTATGTCCTCTCATCCATTGAGGATATCCACTTCTGCAACTGGTGGATTGCATCCAATATATTTGGTATGTCAATCCTAGCTGGATTTTTAGTAGCAGGGATGTGAAAGTTTTGACAATATCTATATTGTCAGTAACTATGTCTGATAACTGTTTTAACAGTTTCATAAGTGTGGATCTTCAGGATCTCATCACAATTCATAATAACCAGATCATAGGTATTAATGATTTAAATGGTCATTTGAGCTTCAGGCTCATGGATGATTGTAGTATTTCTGTTGAAACTGATTCTGGGACATTAAAGTTGTGAGGGATCTTCAGGATCTCATCAAATCTTTAAAATAGGATCATCGATGCACGTCTTAGGAGAAGTGAATTTGAATGCTTCCCCTGTTCAGAGTGCTCAGACTCTATTTATCTGGAATATTTACTTCCGATAAATAGTTCTGCATTTTGATGGTCTATAGTGGTGATATGGGGTGTCTACTCATCATGGCACAATCTATAAGATGTGCTCTAAACGCTTCCCCCGTCAGGGGTTTTCGGAAACTGTTTATATGAGGTGATCAGACTCATATAAATAGGTTCTAAGGAGGCGTTTTGATGGTTTGCAATGTAATTGCATGTTCCCATGTGGTCACCTACAACTGGATTTTTAATGGATAAGAAATCCATTTTAATCATTTTAATGATTTATATTACCCATACTTGGGTGTGAACACAAGCTTCAGGGTGTTCGTTATTTTTCCAGTTGTAAAACATTTAAATTTCCCAGTGTTATCCAAAGTTACCACCATTTTATAAAAGAATCTGGTTGGATAATGACCATTTATTTAGAGGATATATTGATGAGTACACCAAGGGTACATCATCAGTCCTATTAAGGGAGTGGACGAAGCCTATTTATATCCCTTAAATACTCTCAAGAGACCTAAAGGTCTTCATTATCTTTAATGATGATGGTATATCATCTTAAATTCATTTGAGGAAGTGGGAAGAGTCAAGGTCCATGTGAATGGAGATGATCTCATTATCATTTTTCCTTTTTGAATAGGACAATGAAAGTTTCACCCTTTTTGAAGAATCTTCGGGTTCGTCTGGTTGATGATGTCTTGCATCATCACTCCAGGGTGATATCGATCCAAAGTTGGTAGATTCTGGACACTTCTGGTGTTCCAAAATAATTCCTCTTTTGAATTTATGTGGCACTTTTGAAAAGTCCATTAAAATGCTCAAGTTAATTTTGTCCGGTAATAGTTGAACTGTGTTCAAACTGTGAAGGATTACATCTTCACTTTGACTATTGTGCGGATCATTTTGGGACAAAGCTTCAGGCTTCATTTATTTCTTGAGTCATTAGGGATTTCGTTTTGACGAATATCCTTTTTGAAACTGTATAAGTTTCAGAGAGTATATGGCATCCTCATTTTATTTTTTAGGGGTATTCAAGATAGCAAAACATACGCAGTAAAATAAAATGTATTAAAACTACAAGGGAATAATACTGATGATAAGTCAACAAGTGACATAGTGTGATGTGTGCTCTTGAAAACATACAACAATAATTATGCTCATTTAAGACTTATGTTATGACAACAGATTATATTTGATTTCAAAATTTATTTGTCCTCGGGGAGTAGCTAAATATACATAAGGTCAATTAGACTTTCGTCGTTTTGACTAGATATGTATGTATTTTTATATGGCATAAGTTAATGCACATTCATGTTTGCAAAAACATTATGGCTCTTATCAGAACTTCCGGTCTGATTTTGGCTTGCCATTGCTTACTCCATCTAGAGGTATATCGTATCTTCCCTTTCCCATTTAATCCAAGACTTCCCCTGTTTTGAGTTTTCCTTATTTTTATTTCAGGTCATGTTTGATCCTGAACTTCCCCTGATTTCAATATTCCTTATTTATAAAGGACAATGAAAATTAGTCTTGCTAAGGAGACATAAGCAAGGGTTTGAGAAAATTATTTATACTTCCACTTTTCTAATTCATAAGAGACTTTTAAAAAGTCTATTTGAATGCTCGAGTATAGCTTCAGGCCTTTTACTTGAGTCGTTCAAATTTTATGTGGATAGTTTATCATGCTCAGAGGGGAACAAATACGTGGGTGCGTAATATATTTCTCACTTATTCATTAAGCCACGACTTCAGGCGTATGCTTATATTCAAGGCTAGAAAAAATCTTTCCTTGTAAAAATAAAGGAGAGTACTCTTTTAAAGAGTTTAGCGGTATTATGGAAAACTTCTGGTGTCCATATTGGATTATATAGATCATAGATCTTATATATCTGTTTACCGCAAAGTGTGCATCTTTTATAAAGATAGCAATTATAATTTTCGCATAAACCATCGTATTTATTTTATTAGGGAGAGAGAGTGTTGAATTTTGATTTGATTTTGAACTTCAGGTTCATTTTGTCAAAGTCGATATGGTATAAAATTTTTTTTTGAAATCATTATTGTCTTATTGTCATTAATATCGTCATATCATGAGCCCATCATACATATAATGTAAAGCTTTTTAAACTAAAGATTATGTTCAATTGAAATGAAACAAGTATGATGTACACATGCTATTTATATGCTGCAGGCATTTTTAAAAAAACTTATCGCAGGTATATAGTCTAGCAATAGGCGTTGAACTATATTAAAGTGATTTTAGCATGCTTTTTGACAGTTTCATTGTAACATTAACATGGTATTAAAATAATTAACATCCACGCAATTAATGCATAAGCAATGAAAACTAAAATGACTTAGGACTATGGGGATCAGCCAGCCGACACCGAAATAAAAAGAAGTACAGTCCGAAGTTACATCAAAAATAGCATGAAAGAATAAAATACAACTCGGGAACTTCAGAGAGAAGCCACTATCTTCATTGTGCGTACGCCTTCAGCTCCTTTTGGTGTCCTTCGGTCTTCTTTTTACATTTATATCCTCACTTACAAATTTCTCTAAAAAAAAGAAAAATTGCAGGAAATTTAAAACGGTGTCGGAAACCTGGCTGATCCCTAAAAACATAGCCTAAAATTTGCACATCCATGCAGATAATATATTCGAGACATACAACCACGCAGATAATCAAAAACACAGGCATTTAAAATGATTTAAATTTGTGTGCGACGTGCAAAAACTTTTTTTTTGGAAACTTTTTGCCTTTTGATCCATATTTTAATGTTTTATTTTACCGCTTTAAAACCCTTTCAAAATTTCTTTTAACTATTTTGGGCTTTTTTAGGGCCAAAAATAAATAAAGGAAAAATAATTTATGTGAATGGGCTAATTTTCTGGCCTTTTGGGCCATGAAAACAACCCATTAGGGTTAATATTGGGCCTCCCCCGAAAAATAGCCCGTTAGGGTTAGGGTTTCAGGAAACCCTAGGGGGGCCGCGGCGTGTCGCCGCGACGGCTGGCCGCGTAGGACGCGGCCGCCGTGGCGGCGACGGGCCGCGGCCTGCAGGCCGCGGCTTCAGGCCGCGGCAACTGGCCGCGGCGCTTGGCCGCGGACTGCAGGCCGCGGCGACTAGCCGCGGCCGCCGCGGCCGCGGCGTTCGTTTTCCGCCGGCGGCGCTAGAGGCGCGCCGCCGTTCCGCCCTATGGGCGTGCGGATTTTTGGATCAAATGCGGGGGTAAAAATCGGATTTTTCAACAATTTTGATCGCTAAAAACAAGTTTTTATTGTTTTAAACATGCAGATCTATTAAAAAAGTTGAATTTCACCGTGTTTATAAACTTTTTGATCCTAAAACATGCAGATCTAATGAGAAAAGCAAGTTTAGATCTAAAAAGTTTGGATTTTTACCTCTAGATTCGACGAGGAATCTAGGCGACGGTTGGTGAAGGATGCCCTTTTCGCTCCCCGTTGAGAAGATTACGATCTTCTTGAATCTGAGCGATTGATGGATCTCCTTCCCCGCGAGCCGCCTCCTCCTCCAACG
This sequence comes from Scilla litardierei, assembly GCA_030789695.1. NCBI lineage: Eukaryota > Viridiplantae > Streptophyta > Magnoliopsida > Asparagales > Asparagaceae > Scilla > Scilla litardierei. The sequence goes on along the minus strand of CM061139.1, from coordinate 178,746,654 downwards.
AGCGTGATCGTGCTGATAACGTGTTATAAACGAGAAACAGATTTGGAGAAGGGTTGAGGCTAGGAAACCCCTAGCCTCCTTTATATAGTATTCATAATGGGTACTCATGTGGGTGGATACCCAATAGGCCCAATGGGTCCTATTCATAACACTTGGCCGATTGAGGTTGAAGATGTTTTTATTTCCTCTCTTCCCTAAAACCCTAAAGCAGGGGTGCAATAGGAGTAGGGATGGCAGTAATGACCTGACCCGACCCGCCCGACCCGACCCGCCATGGTTTTGACCCGACCCGCCCTGGCCCGCAGACGGGTCAGGGCAAGCTTGGGCTTTGTATGCAACCCGCCCCGCCCCGCCCCGCCCCGCCCCGATAAACTATAGAGATTCTAAAAAACCTTACTATTTTGATGCGAACCATGCGGTCTACCCATATCACATAACTCATACTATGTTCCAATGTTCTTCCAATTAGGCCAATTCCCAATTCCAAATTACCAATAAATCACAATTCTCCCAAATCTCAAATAAAACTTTTATTTGGAATTCATATGGATGGCAGTAATGACCTGACCCGACCGGCCCGACCCGGTTTTGGTAAGAAATTACCCGACCCGCCTCGGCCCGCAGACGGAGCGGGGCAAGCTTGGGTAGTTAAATACCCGCCCCGCCCCGCAATATTGCCATAACTCGTCGGGTCGGACGTCGGAGGCAAGTGGGGCCCACTAAGTTTTTTAAATAAAAACCCAAGTAAGCCCAGCAGCCCAGGCCCAATTATCTCTCCAACAGCAGCCCACCCCCACACTTGCAGCACTCTCCAACAGCAGCCCACCCCCACCCTCTGCAATCGGCGCCGCGCTCACTCTCTCACGGTCACCTTGGAAAATCCCGCACGCGGAGCAAACAGGATGAATCGCCCCGCCCTCCTCCAGTAGACCGACCCGGCTACGCCTCCGACGGACCCACGCACGCGGCACGCATCCAGTATCCTGTTCGGTTCTGATGTTCCTCCTCCAAGTGCCGCATGGAGCGCAAGAAGAAGGGTGAGATTTTTGTTGGGTTAATTTTGGGGGAATCCTTTGATATATTGGCAGGGGGCGCAAGAGCCTAGAGGCTTAGGGCCCGTCTCACAAGCTGTAAATGAGCCAGAAAGTAGGGGTTTTATAGTATTCAGATCCTATTCATTCATTATTGGCCGCTTTCTAGGGGGGATTCAAATGGTGGTTGCTACTTTGCTCTAAAATTTTCTCTAGGAATTTTGCCTTTCTGACTCTAATCTAGAGCCGATGTGGTTTTTCTCATGAACGAAATCGCCGAAAATTCCGCGGATCACAACACAAAAAGTTGAATGTGGGGGCTCAATCCTTCTCTCTCCTTTCTCCCCGCCAATCGTAGCACGACGTTTGATTTTTTTTTATTTTTTATTTGCTTGCAGGTGAGAAGTGAAAGTAAACCCGAGAAAATTTTGTCTTATTGCACTGTTCACTCCTCACATTGATTGTGACGGGTTAATTAAAACGGTTTAAGTAAATAGGTTAGTCTAATTTATTAAATAGGTTAGTTATTTAATTATTAAATAGGTTCGTTTAATTAAATAGTTTAATTATCTATACTAATATCTATAATTTCCATTAAATAAAATAATAATTAAAATTATCATTTAACTTAGAAATAATTTAAATTAATTAAATTAGGATAATTACAAGTAATTTATTATTTCAAACCCTTGGACACCACATCAAACATTCTCATAAAACTTTCAAATCCAAAGAAACAACAAAAAGTTTCGTATGACCCGCAACAAACTCTCAAACCCACTTTTCACACCACTTTCAAGCCCAAAGAAACACAAAACTTTACTTTTCTCAGTCCAAGATTCCACACCCCATCAACTTTTCAAAAACAACTTTCAACTTGCGGAACAACCCCTTACTACTTTGGAGTTCAATTTGGGTTTTGTTTTAAAATTTATCCTTTTTATGATGAGAAGTGAATCATGTGATGTATAGTTTGAATCTCTAGAAAGGTCTCTTTATTGTTGGAGTCCTTTGTAATGTTTAATTACTGTTTAATTACTTGAGATTTGTGATGCTCCTCGTTAATTAATTGGAATATTATATTGAGCAATAAATGATTTTTTTTATTTTACCATGATATTAGCATAATATACGCTTGTATATGTATCGTAGAGACTCATGTATCATGTTCGGTTCAGCTGTTCCTCCAACCGTCGCATCGAGCACAAGAAAGGTGAGATTTTCTCTCGCAGACGGCTACGCCTCTGACGGCCCCACGCATGCCTCGTCGCCTCATATTCCTCCTCCAACTTTCGCATCCTCCAAATGCCACAACGAGCGCAAGAAAGGTGAGATTTTTTTCTCATAACCCTAGTTTAGTTTCTGTTACGACCTAAAGATCGTGGGAGTCCGACCTTTCTCCCAGAACCACCGATGCACCTCATTGGCTCGCCCTTCCCGAACGGGCAGCCGACCCGGCGTCAGGGCGCCCCTCGCTCGAACTTCAGAGTCCCGCCGGGCGCCAGTCGAACCCAGGGTCCGACACGATAGGGGGATAGGCGCACCCCACCTCGATCACCGGCATGGCCCGAACATCCCCTGATCAGGCCGGCCCGACGGCTCATCTCGGGCCCAGCCATGGGGAAACGCTCTGCTGGACCCTTGGCTCATCGGACACGACAAACAACCTAGTACAAGGACGCGACTGACACTTACGCCATCCGACCATCTGACAAAGCACCCCCCTGGCCGCTGCGCCCCCCTGACACTTAATGCTTTCGACCCTGACACTCTGACAAAAGGGCCCAGGGCCGTTGCGCCATCTGACAAAAGCGTGGCTGACACTCCCGTCCCTAACATTCTCGTCCGAAGCTTCCGCTGACAGCGGGGCCAGTTCAGCGCGTCGAGTCAGCATGCCAGGTCAGACCTACCTAACCGCCTCCCGTCAGGTATAAATACCCCTTCGCTTCCCACGGTGAAGGGGTTGGCAAATTTACTCTGAATCTTATTATTCACACCGGTGGGACCGAAAAGGTGCTTCTCTCAAGCGCAAGAGTCCGTACAAGTAGTAAAATCTGGGAGTCCAGATGTCGAATCCTCGGGAGAAAATCTGTTGAAACCACAGCACAAATCAAACAGAAATCTGACGGAAAGAAACTAACCACTCTAATAATGAAAGTGATGATGGTGTGAAAGTGTGTCGTGAATACGTAATCAAAGCGAACAACGAAAGGGTCGTGTATGAAAATGTATGAGAAACATGTACATGATACGGGTTCGTTAGGATCAGCGATTCGTGTATTTTGGTTGATTAAATATAACTCAACAAATCCTCCTTTTGGGAGCGATTCGTAGGAAAATACCCTTTTGGGGGTTCAAGCACAATATGAATAAAAACGTCGCTAAAACTATAGTTCTACGAATATGGTATGAAGCTCTCTTTTGGAGAGATCAAATCTCACCCTTGTGGGGTGATCATCAACGTATTCGCTTCTTTTAGAAGACGAAAAGAGGATTAAATAGCAAAAACATACAATTTTAGCTACTTTTATGATGAAGAACAACAATATTCAACCTAAATAACACGAATCACATCCCCTAACTACTCCATATCATGCACAAATAGGATTTAGCTACTCATCATGCAATAATAAACAGCTTCCATAGCAAAAATACGCTAGAAAACACCAAAATACGGGGTTTGAGTTAAAGAAGATATCACCAAATCTCCAAGTTTCGACTTCAAACTCTCTGGAAATACTAAGAAAAGCCTCTGGTATTTTACAGAATTTTTCAGAGAGAAGATTCGGCTCCTAGGTGCTCCAATACGCCCATTATACGGCCAAAAACCCTAGGAATACGCTTATATAAGATCATTGCGGGTTTAATGGCCTTAATGGGTTCAAAACCATACCCATTTACAACCCAAACCCGCTTCTATAGCCGGAGCAATCCTCGACCGTTCATCCAGGCGGGATCGTCCCTCAGCGCGCCACGTGCGCTTTACGATTCGTGCCAAGCCCGCTTGATCCGAGATCGAATCGGAATTAAAGCCACAGTTGGATCTTAATCCAACGGTCAAGATAGCGGCCTCATCGAATCCGCAACGGCGGCGTCAACCACCGTTGGATCTTAATCCAACGATCACGCTGATGCCGCGTCGCCCCGCCTTCGTTCGAAAATTAATTCGAATCGAACTCCATCGCGTCCGTCCGTTCGCGCGGCAGCCTCGTAGGATCACGCCACGTAGCCGCTCGCTGTCGCTCGCTGCTGGGTTATTCTCCGCCGTTCGATCGCGATCGAACGTTCATGAAGCCGCCCGCTTCTTCGATCAGATCCCTTTGTTCTCGTCCATTCGATCGTGATCTGGCGGCCCGGAAGAAGCCATGTCGCCCTCTTTGCCTGGAGCGTAGGATCAGCATCGTGCGGCTACAGTTAGGCCACGTGTGCGCCAATATTCGCGCTTCGACCGTATAAACGTATTTCCTTGCGTATTTTCCATTTAAAATAGTATTCTGCATTCAAAAATACACAGTAATTAGCACAGATCTCAGAAAAATATAAATAAATAGTCGTTGGAATCGTGAGATCGAGACCAAGCTAGGAAAAATATAAAAAGTGCAGAAATACTCTATTAATTGCTGTTTTGTGCTCAAATAGTGTGTTTTCTCTAATAACTAATTGTGTAGAAAATACGTATGTACTAGAGAACAATATAGCATCACATGAGCACAAAATAGGGCTAAATGGGGGGGTTAAATACGTAATATTGAACCCAAATCACACCCCCCAACTAGCGTTTTGCTAGTCTCTAGCAAAAAGAGCGATTAAAAATACGCCTAAATCACCTTATCAGATCTCAAATTAATCATCACCATACTACAACGATAAAATAGATTAACTATACACTAAGGTCAATATTTCAATCTTAAAAGTAATGGTACTTGTGGGTTTTCAAAAATGAATGTCAAGCATCTCAAATGGCTATAAAATAGACTCAAATTCACTATCGATTACTTCATGGCTCATAGTATACTAAAGCAATGGTCCACACTGTTCAATCACATATTTTAACTTGGAGCGTAAACTTTTCATGCAAAGCAAGCATCAGAAATAAAATGGTATTAAAATGTGCACACGTCAATCTTTATTCATAGGAAATCACACCACATCTTGTGTTTTCTTTAAGCTTTGGAAGTTCTCTTACTTTGCTAATCATGCACACGTATTCTCTATTTTCTTTCGCTTTTTTTCCACAGTTCCGCGTAACGCGCATCAAGCAACATTCGCAGAAAAGTATATAACTTGGATCGCTCCATCAAATAATTGAGGTTCCGGTCAATGGCTCCCAAATCAGACGATCATAGGGCATTAGGCCAAGAAGGACCCCTCAGACTGTACTACTCGAGCCAACCAAGTTATTTCTTTAATAGCACATTTATTCATTTTTTTCTTCCTCATTCATCTCATTTTTTCTTCTTTTGTGTGTGCATAAACAACGTGGCAAGATAACTTCCTCTTCTTTAATTTTTCACAAGAATGGGTATCCTAATCATTTCAAATGACGTGGTACGTTTTTCTACCCAAAATCACACCAAGCATGCAAATGGCAATGAATACGAGATAAAGAACAATGCTCCAGTTAATTTATGAATTATTGGTGCATGAACTTTGGTGTGTTCCAATGAAAGCATACCACTTGCTAATCCATAATTTCTAGATTCATTAAGTCATCGATTAATCTTGCCATTGAGATGTATAAAAAAAATTCACCACAAGCACTCAAATTCATGTAAAATGAGACTGAAATGTTGAACAATAGTGGTGGGGGAAAAATAAATCATATGTGTACGGTGGTGAGTATATTTCGAGAAATTTCATCACATGAGGGTCATTTCTAGGTAAAGATAGACTTTGGTGATATTTTTTTTAACTCAAAATTTTTCTTTCAATGCAAAAAAGGGAACTAAAAAGGGAAAACCATAAAAGAAAAAGAAAAAGAAAAAGAAAATAAAATAAAAATCCTAAAAGTTATTTCCCTCCCCCCAACTTAAAATAGACATTGTCCTCAATGTTAGGAAGAGGGAATCATGGAAAGAACACACCTGATTAGTCCCCACCCGAAGGTGGGTCTGTGAGATCCATGGTGCTCGCTTCCTTGGTCCAAGGCTCGTGAAAATGCTTCAATCTTTGGCCATTCACCTTGAACTCACTTCCGTCTTTTTCATTCAATAATAGCACTGCGCCATGTCGGAAAACTTCTTTGACTGTGAAAGGCCCATACCACCTAGAGAGAAGCTTCTCGGGAAAGATGTGTAGCCTGGAATTGTATAGAAGTACTTTTTGGCCTGGGGTGAACTCCCTCCGTAGGATCATCATGTCGTGGACGGATTTCATCCTCTCTTTTGATATTTTGTCATTATCGTACGCATTTCTCCTCAACTCCTCTAGCTCCAACAATTGTAACCTGCGAGAAGAGAAAGACGAATCAGTATCAAAATTCAATTTCTTTATAGCCCAATAAGATCTATGTTCCAATTCAACAGGTAAGTGACAAGACTTCCCAAAAACAAGACGGTAAGGTGACATCCCCAAAATTGTTTTGTAGGCCGTCCTGTAGGCCCACAACGCTTCAGGTAAGCGCAAACTCCAATCTTTCCTTGATGGATTCACCGTTTTCTGTAAAATTCCTTTGATCTCTCTATTTGCCAACTCTGCTTGACCATTGGTTTGGGGGTGATATGGCGTAGAAACTTTATGCGTGACCCCAAACCTCTTCATTAAAGCAGCGAACATTCGGTTGCAAAAATGAGACCCTCCATCACTGATCAAGGCCTTAGGCACTCCAAATCTCGAGAAAATGTTCTCTTTGAGGAACTTAAGCACAACGGAAGTGTCGTTCGACCTGCAAGGAATAGCTTCCACCCATTTAGAAACATAATCAATACAAACCAAAATATAAGCATATCCAAATGAAGGTGGGAAAGGTCCCATGAAGTCTATGCCCCAACAATCAAATATTTCAATTTCTAAAATGGGGTTTAAAGGCATCATGTTACGTTTAGTAATACCCCCTAATTGTTGGCATGCATCACAAGTCTTGCAATAATGAAATGTATCTTTAAACATTGTTGGCCAATAAAAGCCACATTGCGAGATTTTTGCCACAGTTTTGTTCGCAGAAAAATGTCCACCACACACTC
>CM061139.1:178717465-178738941 GCA_030789695.1 Scilla litardierei | reverse complement strand
GGGACATCATGGAGTTGCCATTTAAGGAGCCTACTTCATCCGCGGCTTCAAGAACTACGGCGGAGAAGGACTCGATCAGAGTTAATGCGAGGGCAATGAATGCATTCCAATTCGTCCTCACTCCGAATGAGTTCAACCGCATCTCCATATGTAAATCGGCCAACGAAATTTGGCATATCTTGGAGATTACTTTTGAAGGGACATCCAAGGTAAAGAAATCTAAACTAAGTGTGTTTAGATCTAAATATGAAATGTTTAAGATGCATGAAGGAGAAAGCATCTCAGAAATGTTCACAAGGCTCACAGACATCGTAAACGCTTGGAAAGGACTTGGAAAGGTGATTTCCCAAGAGAATCAAGTGGAGAAGATCCTTGACTCTCTTACACGCAAATGGGAGTCAAAGGCCAATGGGATTTTGGAGTCTAACGACACGTCCAAATATACTGTTGAGGAGTGCGTTGGAAATCTCATGGCATACGAAGTGAAGCTTCAACACAAGAATGAGATTCAACCAACCAAGCCCGAGAAGCCGGAGAAGCAAAAGGGGGTTGCATTCCATGCCAAGGAGGAGCCAATCAAATGGAGGAAGATTTTCCATCAAGAAGCTCCTAGTGAAGAAGATGAAGAAGATGAGGCTAGTGGAGATGCAATCATGGAGCTTGCCACGCAACTGAGAGCGTTCCTCAAAAGCAAGCAATGTAAATCTTCTTCAAAGTTTGCCTCCAATTCTAATAAGATTCCTACTTGTTACACTTGCAGTGGCAAAGGTCATCGCTCTAACGAATGCCCTTCCAAACCCACCAACGAGACTTATAAGGGTAAAGGGAAGAAGCATTGGAAAGGCAAGTCCAAGTTCAAGAACCAAAAGAAGGGACTTGTCGGAACTTTTGATGACTCTGATGAGGACACATCAAGTGATGAAGAAGAGGATGACAAGGAACGAGCTCATATGTGCTTCACGGCTTTTGATGATTCTTCATCAATCTCCTCGAGTTCAAGCGATGAAGAGGTGGAGGCATGTCTCAACCCCAACGAAGAAATGTGCTTCATGGCAAAGGGGGAAGAGTCTTCGTCAAGTTCTAGCGAGGATGAAGGTGATGAGGAAGTTGAGGAGGAGAAGCTATCTTACGAGGATCTCGAATATCGCTTCAACGTAGTCTGCAATGGGACAAGTAAGTGCATCGAACCATATGCTAAATTGAAAACAAAATTTAAAAATGCTATGAGTAGGTTGCATGCCTTAGAATCTACTAGTGTAAATGACAATGATGCTTTGCATATTTGTGACACTAGTGAGAGAAACACACTTCTATCTCAAGTTAAGGAATTGAGCATAACTAATGAAAAATTAGTAGCTCAAAACCTTAGCTTAGAAACTCGCATTCAACAACTAACGTTGAAATGCGAAGAGGAATCCCATAAGCTTATTAGCTTTGTTCATGCTAGGGATTCACTCCACGGTTTGCTTGAAAAACAACATCCGGCAAACCATAGAGGAGGTTTGAGATGCACTCCAAAGGTGGTTACTAAACTCACCTCTAATCATTCTTTTGGTGCAAATTCAAGAAATATTGCTAAAGCACCTAAGAAGAATCAACATGCCTTCTTGTATAACAATAACACCAACAAGAAGCATGTAAATCACAAGGTGGTGAGGAAAAATGAAAACTCTTCATTTTTTGCTAAGAAGCAAAATCCTCACTTCATGCATGCTAAGAAAATATTTTCTACACCTAAGCATGCCACATCTACCCCTCTTGCAAACGCAAAACCCTTGCCTAGGAAATCCTTGAGATTATGGATTCCCACTAAGTGTAGTGTGCAAGAGAGGGATAGCTACATCAACTCTTTGGTTAGGGATGTGATCATCTCATGCGATTATATTAAGAAATCAAACTCCTCTTGGGTTTGGTTCCCTAATGTTTAAGTTCCTTACACATATGCATGTTGCATGGGTATTGTGCTTGAATGTTTATTTTTAGCATACCCATTGTTTGTGTGTGTTTCATGATTTTGAAAATGTTTTCAAATTTATTGTTCATGAAAATGGGATCTTGGGGAAGACATTGTCATGCATGTATGCATTTATCCATATGTATGACAATGTGGGAGTTAATAGGTTGTATGTTTATTTTAAAACATATTTTGACTCTCATTTTGGGGTGTCTTTGAGATCATTGTTTCACAATTAGTGTCTCAATTGATTAGTTTGGTCTCAAACTCAATCCTTTGGATATTGCCAACATGTTTCATATTATACTTTGGTTTGGCAATATTATTGTGTATCATTGTAGCTTGATTTTTCCATATCTATTCCTTTGATACACTTTAGGCCCATGGCTCCAATTTATGTTTATCAATTGGTAAAAATGATTATTTTCCAATATTCCTTTTCTACAATTGGTGTAACCTCAATTGTTAGAGATTGTTTATCTCCTACTTTACAATTGATATTAGATCCTAGAAGTCAAAAATTTGACCATTTTTATGATCTGGGGGGCATGGGATAGTGATTGATACCCACTAAATTTTTACAATTTGGTATCATACATTTCTTACTCTGGCATATTGTCACATCTTTGATTAAGATGACAAGGGGGATACTTTTGATGTCCACCTTTTTGACGATGTCAATGGGGAGAGATATATGCATTATGTAAATCGTGTATTTCATACATATGCATATTGGGAGAGATATGTCTATGTGAAGAGATATGTGGGATTATATAAACCATTCATGTATGTATTTTATTTGCTATTGCAATTGGTTTATGTAATCCATGCCTATTATAGTCACCATGATGTCTCATTATTTCATTTGGTATAATGAGTATTTACAATTGTGTATCTCATTTTACTATTGGTGCATATAAGTAGGGGGAGCTCATTAGCATTGTGCTTTATTTCTTTATGTTTTATTTAATTGTTTCATCATCAAAAAGGGTGAGATTGTTGAGTATTGGTGTTTCATTCCAATGTTATTTTGATGATGATCACAACATTATGTTGTTGCTAATGACTCTCTTATTTTAGTCTCTTAGTTTACATTCCAAGAATATCATTTTTGGGAGACTAAACACTTGGTGCAAGGATGGACAACAATTGGAGAAGGGCCAGAGCTTGGACTCAAGGGGTGCCAACGCTTGGAGATGATGGGAAGCATCAAGTCATCAAGATTGAAGCCATAGACTCAAAGGAAAGCAATGTAATTCATGTAATATTTCATTTATTGCTTTCTCTCTTTTTGAGTCTAGGATTTATGTAATGCCTTGATAGATGGTCTACTCATTCATGCATATGCATTTAACCATCTTAGTAAGCCTTAGGATTATCATAGAATCCAACACATTAGGCTCATCGTGTCTAAAGACTAATTTAGAGTCGCTGGCTTTCCTACAGTCCCATGCTGAAGGATTCACAGTCGACTGGGTGATTCCAGCCGCATGTCGAGCCTTCCACAGTCGACTGTGGTGCACTGCTCAAGTCAACATTTTTATTGACTCTACTTGAGCTTTTCGCATCAGTCGACTGATGTTCAAATTACAGTCGCCTGTGAAATGGTCAACATTCGTCTGAAAGGCGTAAGTGTGAATATTGCATCTCTCTGTTTTTCTCCATCTCCTGCAGCAGTCGACTGATGAAGGATAAACAGTCGCCTATCTATTTTACAGTCGACTGTAATTTGTTCTTCAGTCGCATGTATGCATACTGGGAGAAAGAGTGCATCTCTATGTTTTTATTTCATCCCCTGCAGCAGTTGCCTGATGAAGGATATACAGTCGACTGTCTGTTTTACAGTCGACTGTACTGGCTCAGATTATAGTCGTTGAGAATTTTCTAGCAGTTGAACATTCGACTGCCATTTGTTCTTCAGTCGACTGTCTGTGACGTTTCAGCCCAAATTCTAGCCGTTGCAGCTTTTTGCTTTTGACTGTTTTCTTGGCATTTGAGAGTTCCTATAGGGTGTAATGCCCTGCGAAGCTACTGCACAAGTACTAGAGGGGTGGTGAATAGTACTTTAAAATAATTAAGAGGCTAATTCCTAATTACCTTGCAAACTCTACCAATAAATGCGGAAATGCGGAATAGTAAATAATCGACAACAAATAAACAATCGCAAACAAACGATATTACTGGGTTCGGATCCACCCAAGTCTCCCCGACTTGTTCCCGGTGATCCTACGTCCCAAACACCTGGATCACTTCCGGATACTTGAGTTAAAAACCCTAACTCAAGATTTTCACTATGAAATACTTGTGAAAAACCTTCACAAGTCAAATCATACACAAATGAAATTGTGACTCCCACAACCCGGGATCACAAACACACTCTCACAACCGAGAGTGAAACTTACAATATGAAAGTAAATTGAAATAAAAATTCTTACCGACAAAATCCTATGCCTTGAGTAAAACTTATGATTTAGGGCAAAACGGATTTTCGGGAAGATGAAGAGGCACCGAACCTTAGCTCCAAGATGTAGATCAGCGATGGAGAGCTATGAGGTTGTTGGTGACCTAGAATCAAGCACTTGGCTTGGAAGGCTCACAATCAATGAATCTCTCTTTTGAAATAAGAGTGAGAAGAGATTCAAGATTGGAATGAAAGAGCTTTAAATGGGATTGAATGATTTCTCTTTGATCTCTAAACTTCTCTTACTATCAGCTTTGAGTGCAATGAATGCAGCACTCCAAGTATTTATAGGATAAAGCAAAGAGAGAAAGAAATTCGAGTCATTAAATGCTCCAACGGCTCTATTCTGAACCAAACTAGTCGGTCAAAGAATAACCACTGACCGACTACTTCATCAACTAGTTGGTCGGTCAATCAACATGAACCGACTAAGTGGTGAACAGAGAAAAGAAAGAGTTCAGACTGAAGGGAACTAGTCGGTCCAAGAAGAGTTGCTGACCGACTAGTTTCACAACTAGTCGGTCGGTAACTCAACTGAGACCGACTAAGAGATAAAACAAATAGTCTGAACACAAATTGAATTAGTCGGTCCAAGAACAAAAGTTGACCGACTAGTTCATCAACTAGTCGGTCGCCAAATGAACATAGACCGACTAACGATAAACAGTAAGTTGGCATGTACAGTAGAAGCTCAACTAGTCGGTCCAAGAAGCATCACTGACCGACTAGTTCACAAACTAGTCGGTCGATGAGTCAACGTAGACCGAATAACTGTAAACAGTAAAGAGCTATGAATTGACTGACGCAAACTAGTCGGTCCAAGAAGCTTGGCCGACCGACTAGATCACCATATAGTCGGTTGGTTCTTCTTCTTGAACCAGCTAACATGCACAAGAAGTCGTGAAACGAAGCGCGATGCTTCGGGAAAGTTTGTATGGACTTCTTACAAGATCCTAGCTCTAAGATAGGAGCGTTATGAAGATTTAAACCGTAAGACCTACTCAAGGCTTAACATTCTACGAAAGAAGCTTAAAAGACTATAAATAAAACTTGACGATACCGTCTTCAAAAGCTTCAATCGAATCTTCATGACTTCTAAAATGGTCCATAAGCTTCAACGAAGCTTTAGGCATACGATCACGTGCTTTGAGAAGTCTTGAGACGTCGCTTTGGATGTTCATAGAAGTTTGGCGACGATCTCCATAACTGCGCTCACAAATTGTTAGTTCACGATATATTTATGTTTGTTCATCATCCAAAACCAAATCCGGGGAGTCCAATATCCAACATTCTCCCCCTTTTTGGTGATGACAAACCAACATAAATAATAATAAAAAATAATGATTCAAATGTAATTTACTTACTCCCCCTGCATTGATGACACATTAATTCCAAAATTAATAATAATAATACGCATCAAGCAGACGAGTAAAGTATAAAAATGAGAATCTATTATTGAAATATCGGATTTGAAATCCAATTTTTATATCTTAACTCCCCCTGAATCTAATATATCAAATTAAATTCTTGGAAAAAATGCTTAAATTATCATTTAGCACATGTCATTATTATATCTCTCCCCCTTGGCATTAGCAAAAAGAGTGGGAGGAGATCAACGACAACAACAATGGCTTCAAATGTAAGCACGGGAGTCGTAGAATACGACCACGATCCAAATGACACCAAAGAAAAATACGAATGAAATTGAAGCGTGTCAATGAGACCAAAGTCGAAAATCGATAAATAACATCATCAAAACTCAAATTAATTTTACGAATTGAGTTATGGAATATACTCTCCAATATCAACATTCTTGGTTAATTTAGTGCATAGAAAACAATTCTATGTTTTCATAAAATGAATTCTATTTAACCAAGTATTTTCGTCGAGCGACGAAATCAAAACATCATAGACATATAAAATATTAAATGTGCACAACATAATGAAATGTCAACATCGATGTATATATATATATATATGAATGAAGCATGAGTAAAACAAAATGATACATCGCCGACATACATAACATCGATCCAATGATCGGGGCACAAAATACAACATCATATCACACATATACCAGAGTATCACAAAACATACCGACATCTATCCAAAATACATCAAAAATACATCAAAATGTCAAAAATATCCAGACCACACTCTATCCTACCCAACACTCTCTCACACTAGATCTATCATCCAAGGTGCATCGGAGAGTCCTCAGAGAAGCTCAAGGGATAACGGCAGGATCTGCAGCAGCAGCAGGATCTGCAGCAGCAGCAGGAGTAGTGGTCACCGAATCAGCTGAAGTGTCCACGGGAGCGACGGTAGTGGCCTCGGGAGCACCAGTCGTAGCATCCACCGCAGGAACGGTGGCAACAGGAGTACTCTCGGGGTCACCAGCAGAAGAGGCAGCAGCTCCAGAAGTGCCCTCGGGGGCACGAGTAGAAACACGAACCAGCTCCTCAATCTCCTCCTCATCCAACTCCTCCTCGTCAGAGACTGACGGAGGGATCTCAATACCCAAACGTGAGGCGATACGAGCAAGTATCTCCTCAGTCCGAGCATAACGAGACTCCATACGTCTCACTGAACGTACGAGCTCGTCAAGAGTGGAAGAGAGAGCAGGAGCAGCAGAGGCTGAAGCAGAGGGGGTCGTCCTCTGAACGTGACGGAGCGCCGCAAGAGACTTCTTGACGGCCGTCGCATTCAGAGGGGGACCGAGAGGACGCTCATCATCAGGTGGAAGTGTGACACGGAAGTGGCGAAAAACAAGTGTCAATAAGCAAGGATATGGGATATGCGCAGACTTCGTGGACTTCCGGATACACTCGAAAGAATCCATCTTATCGAGTATAATCCGAGCCCAGTTAATCTCGCTACCCATGAAGATGGCATAGATCAACTTCAGGAATGGCTGGGAAGGCAAAGAGGAGTAGCCGTACTTAGGAACTAAGCATGACTTCAGAATCAAGTTCAGGACCCAGCCATTGGGCTTGAATGACTTGGAGGGGACGCCAATCATGGCTGGAGGAATCTCGTGGAAGATCTCAGAAAGGATAACCTGATCAAGTGAAGAGATGTCATCGACGGAAATATCTGACTGTAGAAGGCCAGACGAGGAGATACCCAACACCTCGCCTAAGATTTCTGCCGTGAGGACTATCGGAGTCCCCAAAACAGTCGTCTCAATCGAGTGGGTCTCGTCGTACTGACCCCGGACACGGTTGGCGTAGAAGAGTTTCACTAGGCGAGGGTAGGGGTGAGGATTCGCCTTAGGGTCATACCGAAGATAATCGATAAGACCCGAAGATGACAGAAGATCTGCGAGGCCAGGGAAGTCACTAAACAGAATAAAATGCTCCAGAAGCAGCGGACAGTGTTCGATACGGTTGTAAGCCGCGAGACACAACGGGTCGTCGCGACACAACGAGATATCGACACCGCCAACCGGCATCGGAGCCTTTCCCTTAGGCTGACGAGTGGAAGTACGGGGTCGGGAGCTAGACTCAGGTTGCCTAGGAGGAGGTGAAGGATCCCTATGGGTCTCAGTCTCGGGTATGTATTCCGTGTCGGAATCAGGAGGCGAGGGGGCACGGAATGAAGCAGGTGAAACTGGTTGCTTCCTAGGCTGAGATCGGGGCTTCGCTGTTGCCGTCCTCTTACGCTTAAGAGGAGGCGAAGACGAAGAGGGTTGGGTGGTCTTCGATCGGCGTTTAGGAGGGGTTCACGTGGGTTGTTTGGGATCCGTAGGGGATGGCTCTACAGTCATTGGCAAAGGGCTCGAAGGACGGATCGGAATACGTGTACGTGCCATAAGCGCGACAATACACGACACAATCAAACAAGGAATTGAGTTCTAGAACCCTAGAGATCAAGCCCTAGTCGAAATGAAACCCTAGTCGAAATAGATACAAACCCTAAGCCTAGGAGCTAAAAATCTAACCCTAGATAGCTAGGAGAGGAGAGAGAACAAACCCTAGGGGAGATCGACGGAGAGACGGCCGGAGATATGTCGGAAGTTGATCGGAAACGACGGAGGGAGAGGGGAAGTCGAACGGTTTTGGCTGAGGGAGAGGTTTTTGATCGACTAGAAAAGAGATTAGTCGATCGGATGAGGATATAAGTCGGTCGGGAGCTCAAAAGACGCAACTGTCCCCGTTACAATTAGTCGGTCACAGTTCAAGCACTGACCGACTAGATCACGATCTAGTCGGTCGGTCAATGAGTTTGAACCGACTAGTTGTAAACAGTAACTGAAGCTAAATTTCCTGACAAGATTTAGTCGGTCTAAGCTCATTCACTGACCGACTAGAACTGAATCTAGTCGGTCGGCCAATGAACTTGGACTGACTAAGAGTGTCCAAAAATTGAAAATTTTGAAATTTAGATTTCTCTCCTAATCGCACTTGGACGAAACATCGAAATACTCTCATTAATCATTATACTACCCCATTAAATATCGAAAATCTGAAATTTGACGTTTACGAGCAAATCGAGCGAAAATTCCGAAAATTCAACAAAAATCCAGAAAATTCCAATAAATCTAGCATGAGCAAATATAATGAAATTGAATAGCATGTAAGAATATAGAATAAAAATGAATCCTAAATCTCGGATTCACCCATAATCCCCAATTCTCGACGCAACCGCACAAAGGAGTCTTTCTTTAGGGGTTTCGTGAAAATATCGGCGATTTGCTTCTGGGTTTCAACGTACACTAATATGATGTCCTTTTTAGCAACATGATCATCTAAGAAATGGTGTCGGACATTTATGTGTTTCGAACGGGAATGGTGTACCGGGTTCTTAGAGAGACATATTGCACTTTGGTTGTCCACCATAATAGAGGAAGTATCACAGTTTATACCAAAGTCTTTAAGTGTGTGTCTCATCCAAAGAACTTGAGCACACGCGGCACCGGCGGCAATGTATTCCGCCTCGGTGGTTGAAAGTGATACGGAATTTTGCTTCTTGGAAAACCAAGAGACAAGAGAATTTCCTATAAAATGGCAAGTGACACTAGTACTTTTCCTGTCGGATTTGCATCCCGCATAATCTGTGTCACTATATGAGATTAACTCATACGTGCTAGATTTTGGATAAAGTAATCCAAAATCAAGTGTGTAACTTAAATAACGGAAAATACGTTTTACCGCTACTAAGTGTGACTCCTTAGGTTGAGACTGATAACGAGCACATACACATACGGCAAACATAATATCGGGCCTACTTGCGGTAAGATATAGTAAACTACCTATCATACCTCGATAAAGACGAATGTCTACATCTTTACCGCCCGCATCCTTATCAAGATGTGTAGTCGTGCTCATTGGAGTCTTCTTTCCGGAGGCATTCTCCATTCCAAATCGCTTAAGCAACTCCACCGTGTACTTCATTTGGTGGATGAAGATTGCATCGTCCATTTGGCGAATTTGGAGACCTAAGAAATACTTGAGCTCACCCATGTGGCTCATCTCAAATTGATCCTTCATCACATTAGAAAACTCTTCGCAAAGAGCAAAGTTAGTAGCACCGAAAATGATATCATCAACATAAATTTGAGCTAAAATTATATCATTATTCGAATACTTAACAAATAATGTGGAATCAACTTCTCCCATTTTAAAACCCAAATCCAAAAGAAAATTCTTTAAACGGTCATACCAAGCTCGAGGAGCTTGTCTCAAACCGTAAAGTGCTTTCTTAAGTTTGAAAACATGATTTGGAAATTTTTCATTTATAAAACCCAGAGGTTGAGAAACATAAACTTCCTCAACAACATCTCCGTTTAAAAATGCACTTTTAACATCCATTTGAAATAATTTGAAATCCTTATGGCATGCAAAAGATAATAATAATCTAATTGATTCTAATCTAGCTACCAGAGCAAAGGATTCTTCGAAATCAATACCTTCCTCTTGACGGTAGCCTTGAGCAACTAACCGAGCTTTGTTCCGGACGACGATTTGGTTTTCGTCGGTCTTGTTCTTGAAGATCCACTTTGTCACTATGACGGTGTGGTTCTTCGATGGCAATGGAACAAGCTCACAAACCTCATTCCTCTCGAATTGAATGAGTTCCTCTTCCATGGCAAGGATCCAAGCGCTATCTTCGCATGCTTCATTAACATTCTTTGGCTCTATTGAGGAGGCAAAGGCACAATGAGCGAAGAGGTTGACTTGAGATCTTGTCTTGACACTATCATGGATATTGCCAATGACTTTCTCATGAGGATGGTCACGAACGGTATGAAGCCGTTTGGGAATACCTTGATCACTAGGAACATTCTCAAAAACTTCATTAGTTGGGTTAGTCTCAATAGAATCAATAGAATTATTAGAATTAGAATTACCAATTGAATCACATAAGACATCCATAGAGTCATCATCATTAGTAATTCTAGTTGGAACAAATCCTTCATTAAATGAAACATGAAGCGATTCCTCGATCGTTGAGGTTCGTTTGTTGTATATCCGGTAGGCTTTGCTACGCGAAGAATATCCAACAAAAATCCCCTCATCGGATCTTGGATCGAATTTGTCCAAACTACCATACGTGTTCTTAATAAAACATTTTGAACCAAAAACACGAAAATGTTTAACTTGAGGCAACTTACCAAACAACAATTCATAACAAGTTTGTTTAGTGCCGAGCCTCAAAAGTATTCTATTAAACACTTAGCAAGCGGTGTGTACCGCTTCTGCCCAAAATTGATGGCCAAGTTGGCTATCATCAAGCATCGTGCGAGCACACTCCACTAGCGTCCTATTCTTTCTCTCAACAACACCATTTTAAGGAGGTGCGCGAGGGAAAGAGAGGATGTGTGTAATACCAACTTCATCACAAAATGTCTCAAAAGACTCATTCTCAAATTCCCCTCCATGATCACTACGAATAGTGACGATGGTGGTTCCAATGAAATTTTGTACTTTCTTAACAAAAATTGTGAAGTTTTCAAAAGCCTCATTTTTATTACATAATGAAAATACCCAAGTAAACCTAGAAAAGTCATCAACGATGACAAGTCCATATCTAGCATTACCTAATGAAGCAACTCTAGTTGGCCCAAATAAATCTAGATGTAATAGCTCTAGAGGTCACTTAGAAGAAATGCTTTTCTTAGGTTTAAATGAAGATTTTGGAAGCTTGCCTCGTTGACACGAGTCACAAAAGCTTTTCTTTTGAAAGACAAGCTTAGGGAAGCCTCTAATAGAATTTAACTTGGAAAGCTTAAATAGTGTTCCAAAGTTCACATGACCAAAACGTCGATGCCATAAGTGTTGTTCACTTGTGTTGGCAATGAGACATTGTTCATGTGATCTTGGAAGATCTAGGATATATATATCCTTATGGCGTGTGCCGGAAAACAATAATTCATTATTATCTTTTCTTAAAATATGGCACATTCCTTTCGCAAAGCTAACTTTGTAACCTTTGTCACAAAGTTGGCTTATTGAAATGAGATTGTGGTTTAATCCTTTAACAAGGTAAACATCACATATAAGTGGTTTAGAAGGATTACCTGAAGGATCCTGTCCAAAACAGAGTTAGGATCGATAATTAAAGTGGAGACTTACGCTTGCGTATGCGGAACGATAGTCTCGGAACTTTGCCTTCGGATTCGCCACGACGGATCGAGTCTTCTCACGAACGGAGTAAGGCTACTAATCCACAATCTAAATCTCTATTTTAGATTAAGAACTTGGAAGGAGGGAGAGGAAATATT
Organism: Scilla litardierei; assembly: GCA_030789695.1. NCBI lineage: Eukaryota > Viridiplantae > Streptophyta > Magnoliopsida > Asparagales > Asparagaceae > Scilla > Scilla litardierei. The sequence continues at coordinate 178,726,800 of CM061139.1, read as the reverse complement.
TCTGCAGAGCTTCGCTATGAAGAAGATGCATGCATGAATTTCATGCAAAATGTGTAAGGAAAATGGCTACCCTTGGGTCTTATTTATAGCCCCCAAGGTAGTTATTTTAGGGTAAGTTGTTCCTTTGGAACAACTTAATTAAGGTGTACCATGATACATGGCACAATATAAGCTTAAGTTGTACCATATGCATGGTACAACATAAGCTTAAGATATTCCCCCTTTATTAGCCATATGTCGCATGCACTTATGCATATATAATGCGACTTTCCCGCTCATACAGAGATCCTCTCCGCAAGGGAACAGATTCCCTTTGCACATGACTTCGTGTGCGCGACGTTCGAGGTCCGTAATCCCTCGTACATCCCCCACAAGGGTGTACAAACGTCTTCCATATCCAACATCTCCCACTCACACTTGAGGGGATTGTAAGAGAATGTCTTTCCCTTAGTTCTTTCATCTATCATACCGAGAAATAGACCGTGCGACCGTCATGCGCGTAGAGTCTGTTGTTGTGCACTTGTTAGAGATACACAACGACCTCGAAGGTGCAAAGTTGAGTAGTTCAACGCATGCTTTACCCTAGATTATTTCTTCGCATTTCTTGTACTTTATATTCAACAATTGAATCCCATCTGGATTACAATTGGCTGGCCAGCTTTGAATCATTAAAGTCCAAATGCGAATATGAAATCAATCTTCCTCTTCTTGCGAACCTTCTGATCTTGACTTGATTCGCTTTTCTAACGTGCCCCGCCGAGCCGAATTACCATAGCCCATTAGCAACACGCTAAGATAGCGATCATCTCGTCAAATCTAAAGGAACCAATTGGAGTCCTTGAGGGTAAGAGTTAAGACCCGTATGGCCTTTGAGTCTCACATAATAGCAAACACTATTGCTACTAACTCAGTGGTCGAAATGCATACGTGGTATGAACACGTACTACAACATCACTCCTTTCCCAGGGAGAGTATGTCTTAATGATGTTGTACGGATGAAAAGATCAGACACCACAATGCCTATCTTTTTGAGTTCCCTTACTACTCGTGAAATATTCACGGACTCTCATCCTGCATAAGACAGATAGGATTAAAAAATCCAATGAGATCTTTATATCCTTGTGATACAGATCTCAGATCTTTTGTAAGCATCCGTATGATGCAGACCTTTTATTCGACTATCTTGTTTAAGTCATGACTCTAAATCATTTGTCTAATGATTTTGACTTTAAACTAGTCTCATCTCTATCTTATCCATCTGATAAGATAAGGCGGTTGCTCATGTGAGAGAGCCAACCTTAATCTGTCCGACATACACACAAAAATAGCTGAGACTTAAACACAAATGTATATAAAATCATTTGTAAGAAACTTGTATGCAAATTAAATTTTGATCTTCTATAGACATGGGAAATATTACATGATACAGCTCAGCACCTACGCATTCCCATAGATGATAAGTGTTTGAAAAACACATCTCTGGGGATCGACTTAGTAAGGGGATCCGCTATCATCTCATGCGTGGATATGTATCCTATGTCTACTTCCTTTCGTTTATCATAATCCTTCGCAAACTTGAATCGAATGTCAATGTGTTTGGTCTTGCAATGAAATTTAGGATCTTTGACATAGGCAATCGAAGCTTGACTATCACTGTATATAGGAACAGTGCTCGAGTCAGAGGCATTCGTCAGCCTGTCTAAGAATTTCCTAAGCCAAACAGCTTCTTGGACCGCCATGCTGAATGCTACGAACTCGGCTTCCATGGTTGATAGAGCGATGCAGGTTTGTTTCTTGCTGCTCCAGGATATTGCACCATTCCCGAGTAAGAAAACAAAGCCCGAGGTAGATCTTCGCTCGTCGAGATCACCCGCCCAATCAGCATCGGTATAGCCTTCGAGTCTCAAGGTATTGCCTTGATAGCATAACGCATAGTCCGCAGTCCCTTTGAGGTATCTTAATATCCTCTTCACCGCTTTCCAGTGTGCCTGCCCTGGGTTGGATTGGTAACGGCTTACCATACCAACAGCATAGCAAATGTCGGGTCTAGTACACATCATGGCGTACATCAGACTCCCGACAGCACTGGAGTATGGAACTTTTTCCATAGCTTTCTTTTCTTTTGGATCTTTGGGACACATCTCCAAACATAGACCCTCGCCTTTGCTTATTGGAGTATCAATTGGCTTGCAGTCCTGCATATTAAACCGTTCTAAAACTTTCTTTATATACGTCTCTTGAGAGAGAGAAAGAAGTTTCTTGGAACGATTCCTTGAGATCTTAACCCCAAGGATATATGCAGCTTCACCCATGTCTTTCATCTCAAAGACGGATGAAAGCCAAGCTTTGATATCCAATATAAGACGCTTATCATTTTCGGCTATAAGTATGTCATCTACATAAAGAGACATAATTATATACTTGTTTTTAATCCTCTTAATATATACGCAATTGTCTTCGTCGAGCATGGAGAATCCATACGATAAAACAACTTCTTGAAAGCGCATATACCACTGCCTTGAGGATTGTTTAAGACCATATATGGATTTACGAAGTTTACAAACCTTATGTTTGTTTTCTTCTTGTACGAACCCGTTTGGTTGTTCCATGTAGATCTCCTCATCTAGTTCTCCGTTAAGAAAGGCAGTCTTTACATCCATCTGATGTAATTCGAGGTCCAAACAAGCCACCATTGCCAGAATTAAGCGAATCGAGGTAAAACGCACGACAGGAGAGAAAGTCTCTTCGTAGTCTATTCCTTCCTGTTGCGTGAAACCTTTCGCAACAAGGCGAGCTTTATATTTCTCGATGGAGCCATCAGCCTTATGCTTGATTTTGAGAACCCACTTGTTCCCAATGGCTCTACGTCCCTTAGGTAAATTAACCAAGTCCCAGACTTGGTTTGTTTTCATGGATTGAAGTTCTTCTTCCATTGCCGCTATCCATTTATCTTTAGCAGGGCATGTGACGGCCTGTTTGAAATTTGCAGGTTCGTCATCATCTTGTAGTAATGTCATGAATGTTTGAGGAAATTCATCCTCAAATCTCAGAGGTGTTAGCCTCGTCCGATTACTACGTCTTGTTTGAGTTTGATCACTCCCACTTGGAATGACATCACTCCCACTTGGAATAACATCACTCCCACTCGGAATAGGATTGGTATCGTTCGTATCATTCATTGGTGAAGTTTGAAACGTATTTTCTTCTTCACCAAGAATTCTCCCACTCGAACGTTCCGATCCTTTTTGATCCCAAGTCTCAAACAAGGATAAGTCTTGACTTATCTCACACTGTCTTGGAAACTCATTTTCCAAGAAGACAACATCCCTCGATTCGAATTCTATAAGACCTCCATTGTCCTCTTGACCGACGAAAACATATCCTTTGGAGTTTTCAGCGTATCGGATGAAGATACACTTCCTCCCACGTGGCCCAAGTTTGCCATATTTGTGAGAGGATAAATGTGCGTAAGATGCACAACCCCAAGGTTTTAGAATGCTTAAGTCTGGAGTTCTATTGTTCCACAACTCATAAGGAGTAGAACTTACCGACTTCGAGGGTACACGGTTTAAGATGAATGCTGCCGTTAATAATGCGTCACCCCAAAAGGTGATAGGCAAATTTGCCTGAGACATCATTGAACGTACCATTTCCATCAATGTCCTATTTCTTCTTTCCGCAACACCGTTTTGTTGCGGAGTGTAAGGCATAGTTACCTGATGTACTATGCCTTTTTCATCACAAAGTTCCTTAAAACTTATTGATTGATATTCACCGCCCCTATCGGTTCGCAAAACCTTAATCTTGCGATCTAATTGATTCTCCACTAAACTCATATAGTTTTTAAAGCAAGCCAAAGCTTCACTTTTGTGGGATATCAAATAGATATGTCCGAAACGGGTGAAGTCATCAATGAATGTGATGAAATAGGACTTCCCGTGTCTTGTCTTAACATTCATTGGACCGTAAATGTCCGAATGGATAAGCTGTAATGGAACTTCGGCCCTTGTGCCAGTTCCAAACGGCTTGCGACAAGTTTTCCATACAAGACAATGTTCGCAAGTTGACATTTCAACTTTTGAAACATTAGATAGCAAGCCACTTTTGGCAAGTCTATCCATTCTACTTGGTCCAATATGACCAAGTCTTGCATGCCAACAAATGATTTCAGACTCAGAAGCATTTGTCAAATGAAAACTTTCATTAATGGAAGGAGCAACATCATTCATTGTATTTAAAACAATTAATCCATTACAAACATTACCAGAACCAATCAAAGAATTATTACAAACAAGGTCAACATATTGTTTATAGAACCTCCACTCATAATCTAAAGACATTAACATGACCACGGAAACGATATTCCTTCTAATATCTGGAGCAAAGAGGACGTCGTGCAATAATAAAGTCCGGCCGTTGTCGAGAACTAGCTTGCATGTTCCGACGCCTTTGACTTCAACACGTGTGTTGTTGCCGACGTATATCCACTTTGTTCCTTGAGTTATCTTTCGATACTCTACGAAGAACCTTCTGTCCTTCGCAACGTGGTCTGTGGCCCCTGAATCAATCAACCAAAAATAGTTAGATTCAGCAAGAAACACGGAACTAGAAACACATATGTAACTAGCCCTACAAGTTACCTTGTCACTTCCATCCGTACACTTACGGGCGAAGTGACCGTACTTGTTGCACTTAAAGCACTTGATCTTCTTCAAGTTTTTCTTCTTTGAGTGCACATTCTTTTGCCACTTTTTGTTCTTTGTCTTCTTTGAGGTCTCCGGTTCTTGCTTACGTTCGTTCACAAACCTTAAGCGTTTCCGCTTATTTCCTCCATGTGAGGAACTAGCGGCCACGTGCACTTCTGCACTTGGTTTTGCGGCTTGAATCCGCTCTTCCTCGAGTTCGAGGTGTTTCGAAAAATCGCTTAAAGTTTTAATGCACTCATTATGAGTGAGATGCATTTTCATGTTATCCCAGCTATCTGGGAGTGAACGAATGACCGCTTGGATCTGCTGTTCGTCAGACAGCGTAACACCAGCATCCTTTAATTCAGATATAAGATTCGCCATGTGGCGGAGATGCTTTTTCATAGAATGATCTCGCCGCATCTTGTACGAATCAAATTGAATATTCAAGGAGCGGAGTTTGGTAACCGAAGTTCCACCAAACTTTACTTCTAGCTCAGACCATATGTCTTTGGCTAGATCGAATTCCCGAAATAGACGCATTATGTCATTGTCCATCGCAGACAGTAACGTAATACGTGCTATTTTGTTCTTTCGAGTCCAAGTGTCATAAGCTTCCCGGTCCCTCTTGTGTTGGGCCGTATTGCCCAACTCAGGTTCTACCATTATGTTTTGGAGTGTTTCGAGCACATCTTGCTCCTCCAAAACATATTGGATCTTTATTGACCAAAGTTTATAATTGTCGCCGTTGAGCTTTTCACCTTTGTTAAGCTCTGCGACAATATTCTTAGAAGCGGTAGACATTTTCGATTCAAAAAACTGCAAAGAGAATGAAAAACACGATCAAAATTCCATGCATAAAGTTTCGATTCTTTAAACACTTGATAAGTTCCTTGGATGCGTTGAAATGTTACTCTAGAATCGAGAAGTTCACTACGTTCCCAACTACCATCTAGAAGTAACTTTCAAAGTATCCTTCTTACTTATCTTAAGTAAAAAGAAATCAGAAATAATACCCGTATGGTATTAGCAGCGGAAAATCACTTTGAAAAACTTATCTTTCAAAATAGAATAGGTGAGAATTAGCGCAAAGAATTTTAACGCAACAATTGCCAAGCCACGAGACATGGGTTAGATAACCATGGCCGGATCGTGGTAGGACTTGGAATTCTAAATTGCGCTATCCTGATTTAAGGACGGGACATAACCTATTTGAAAAACATCTTTTTCCAAAAATTTTTGAAAGCACGTTGGCTAATCTCCGTAGAGTAGAGCACAACGTCACAAGTACATTGGCTAATCTCCGTAGAGTAGAGCACAATGACATGGCTAATCTCGCATGAAGTAGAGCACTATGGCTAATCTTCAAGGAGTAGAGCCCAAATGAAAAACTTCATTAAAACGTTAGTCCCGTATGAACTATTTGGCACTGTGGTTAGCCCCGTATGGACTACTCGACACATTCGAGTTTGACCAAGGCCATTTGTTACCCCGTATGGGTCATCTGGCAAGTTTGCAATCGACCCAGACCATTTGTCGGATTGGTCGACCAAAAACACAAAATTGGTCGACCAATTTTCGAATTCAACTTCTTCCCGGTCAGGGCCTCTGCCCTGACCCGGGCTTGGCCAAAGGCCGGCCAGGGCCTCTGCCCTGGCCGGCCAGGGGGCCTGGCCCCCTCGGCCAGGGCCGGCCAGGCCCTGGCCTCTGCCAGGGCCTGCCGGCCAGGCCACTGGCCGGGGCCAGGGCTCCTGCCCTGGCCTCGGCCAGGCCCTGGCCTGAGGCCAGGGCGCCGACAGGCCGCTGGCCGGGGCCAGGGCACCGGCCCTGGCCTCTGCCAGGGCCGGCAGGCCGGCCTGGCCGGCAGGCCCTTGGCCAAGGCCGGCCACTGCCGGCCTGGCCTTGGCCGGCCACTGCCGGCCTGGCCATGGCCGGTCATGGCTTGGCCATGGCCGGCCATGGCCAAGGCCATTCGGCGTTGGCCGGCCATGGCCCCTTTGGCCATGGCCGGCCACCCCCTTTGAATGGGGTTGCCGCACTCATTCCTCCCCCTTGATGGGGTGGTCGCCGGTGGTTATTGGCCGTAGCCAACCCCCTCCGCATGGGGAGAGGGGATGCATGGCCTTCATAGCCCATTTGGCCATGGTGCACATGCACCAAATTTTCCTCTTACCCGATGGAAATAACTTCCATCATCTTCCTCGATGAAGCACCCGTTCGTCGATGAAGTTAGTTATTGCCTAATGGTCGTGTGCCAAAAATGACTAACGTACTACGTGAACGGTCGGTTCTTCCCGTCACGGAGAGTTCCTACCATATCCGTAATGATAGGAGACCCTAACGTGAAAAGAACAACCGCTGCGTTCTCTCCGTCACGAAGCGTTCCTACTATATCCGTAATAGTAGGAGACCCATTCGTGAAAAAGACAACGACTCGTTCGTAGTTTCGACGGGGCGGTGGATTGACCGGGGCGAACCCATATGGCTCTGATACCAATGAAGGATCCTGTCCAAAACAGAGTTAGGATCGATAATTAAAGTGGAGACTTACGCTTGCGTATGCGGAACGATAGTCTCGGAACTTTGCCTTCGGATTCGCCACGACGGATCGAGTCTTCTCACGAACGGAGTAAGGCTACTAATCCACAATCTAAATCTCTATTTTAGATTAAGAACTTGGAAGGAGGGAGAGGAAATATTTCTGCAGAGCTTCGCTATGAAGAAGATGCATGCATGAATTTCATGCAAAATGTGTAAGGAAAATGGCTACCCTTGGGTCTTATTTATAGCCCCCAAGGTAGTTATTTTAGGGTAAGTTGTTCCTTTGGAACAACTTAATTAAGGTGTACCATGATACATGGCACAATATAAGCTTAAGTTGTACCATATGCATGGTACAACATAAGCTTAAGATATTCCCCCTTTATTAGCCATATGTCGCATGCACTTATGCATATATAATGCGACTTTCCCGCTTATACAGAGATCCTCTCCGCAAGGGAACAGATTCCCTTTGCACATGACTTCGTGTGCGCGACGTTCGAGGTCCGTAATCCCTCGTACATCCCCCACAAGGGTGTACAAACGTCTTCCATATCCAACATTACCCACTTTGCCAACACCTATGATGGTTCCGCTCTCGTTGCCTCCAAAGACTACCCGGTTCCCATTTGCGATGGGCACCACTCCGGAGAGCAATTGAGCATCACCCGTCATGTGTTTTAAACACCCGCTATCGAGTATCCAATTCCTCTTGGAGCTAAATTTAAAGTTGTTGCTCCGTTTCTTTCTCTTGAGTACCTAAAGATAGAAAATATCGTATCATGGTACCCAAGGTCATTGGGTCCAAAAGATTAGACATTTGGAAGCCAAGTCCAATTGGACTTAGACTTCCCCACATAATTACTACTATGCACAACATTCGAAAAATAAGCATTCATGTAAACTTGTTTTTCATCCATGCTTGTGTCCTTTGGGCTCCAAATTGTGAAGATTTTGGGAGCCCTTATCCTATTGGGTGCATGCATGCGTTGTTGATTTCTACGTGATGCATGTCGTGGATAGGAGTAAGGAACATGATGAAATGGTGCATGAGGATACTTATTCATACGATGATGTGGGTGAACATATGCATGTGGGGGAACACGTGCGTGAGGGTGTCTCACATGGTGTGCACGTGCCCGTGGACGTGTAGCATAAAAATCATCATATGTGTGAGCCGGTGGAGTAGGACGTGTGTTCCTACGTGGCATGGTATTTGTGTACATATGAGTATGACCCTTCTTTGGAGGTCCACCCAAAGTGGGTTTCTTTCCAAACGAGGGTGTGTACGAGGTGGAAGCACCATTGGTAGTTGAACTACCAATAGAGTGTTTGCTACCACTCGTCGAAGCATCGGAAGTTGGCTTAACAAAGGTAGTGCCCGACTTGGATGAATTTCCCAACTTATACACCAAACCAATGTGGTGATTGGCCGGAGGTAAGTCATTTAGGATATTATCCAAATGGCCCTTACCCTTATTGAATTCATTGATTCGGCCCAATGTGCACTCATATTTCTCGGTGAGAGAACGCATAGAAGCATCCAAAGTGGATACTTGCTATGTGAGCACATAAACACGAGATTTGAGATTCTCATTCTCAATACTCAAAGTCAAGTTTTGAGAAGTCAAATCTGCTATCTTGTGTTCCTCCGAATCTTCAATGCTAACATGTTCAAGTTGAGACTTGAGATTTACAATCTCATTTCTCAACTCTTCAATAACGGTGTCGTTGTTGGTGATGATAGTTTTAGGCGAGGTTTGGATGCTAGCTAGATCATCTTTTACCTTAGTATATTTATTTACTAATTTAGAGTATTTATACCATAATTGCTCATTAGCATTTCTAAGGTCATCCATGGTTACCTCATCGCCTTCGTTGTCGCTATCATCGGAGGAGGAAGATCCTTGATCATGCTTCTCTCTCGTCATGAAGCACATGTGTGCTTGCTCCACTTGCTCATCGTCCGACTCTCTGCTTGAGGAATCCTCGGAGTCGGTGAATGTCCCGATAAGCCCCTTTTGTACCCTTTCTTGTACTTCTTGGACTTGTCGAACTTCGACGCCTTCCACTTCTCCTTTTGCTTATTTTGAGGACACTCCGCTTTCA
>CM061139.1:178668974-178716965 GCA_030789695.1 Scilla litardierei | reverse complement strand
AAATCCCACAGGCTAGAGAACAAGGCAAACCTACTGCAGGTATGGCAAAAAGAAGCAATTTTTGTGTGTGCCAAAATGGACCATAAACCGAGCAACTCAAGACAAGTTCACAAATATAGATCCACATGATATCAGAGGTCAACAAAACACTCTTTTAATGCTCATAAATCTAGCCAAAATTCTTGTATAACTTTAAAAAATTCGTCGTTTTAAATTATTCTCATAAATCAAAATCAATTTTTTTAAAGAAAAGGAAGTAATCGAGAAGCTCAGGATCTCTATTCGTTACCTCCAACCCTACCTCCAACACTAACTCTCTGATACAGTTATTGTAATCACCTCCACCGTTGCTTCTTCAGCGTCCGAAGCTTTCATCGCCTCCTTCTGATCTTTCTCCTTCTCAGCATCCTCGGTGATTGAATCCGACATGGCTTTCTCCGCACTGAGAACCGGCTCGTAGTAATCGGCGTGAGCATCCATGCACTTCTTCAACACAGAAGTCACCTCAAAGCATCTCTCGGCAATGTCGCCGCCGTCATCCTCAGCGTCTTGGACGCACTTCTCCCAAGCGACGAACTCGTCTCTGCATCCTCCTGCTTTCATAAACAAACAGAATCCGCACTCACCTTCTTCTTGTTCTTCTTCTCCCCCTTCAACTACTTCGACTTCTTCTGTCGGAACTTCACCGGATTCGGCATCGGGAGGAAGGGATTCTTCGATCTCCAGCGAATTCGGAGCAGATGTCAGCGGGTCTGGCTTCGGATCTAGGTTTTGTTGCTGAGGGGAAGAGGAGGAGGACGGGGAGGAGCCCATGGATTGGGGATTTGATGAATTAGGATTTGCATCCATCGAGAAATTTTACTTTTGGCTTAAAAATCTCGTCTTGGACGGCAAGAAAGAATAGCAACAGCGATCCGGCAACGACTTCAGAGTCTCCTACCTCATAAATTCATAATCTCTTAAACCCTAAGCCCTTCCCAAATGGGTTGGGTCGAGCCCATCATCCCAGTTCCGACCGGTATCGATCCGTTCATTTATAATTTTTTTTTTGGGTACTTCGGAAAACTGTTCATTTATAATTGAACTAGTGGGAACTAGTAATAATCACGGTTTATTTAAGATTTTTTTTCCGTAAAATCTTTATTCCCCAAAAAAATTATTTTCACCGTCAAAATTTAAAAGAACAATACATTAACGTAAAAATATTTAGCGACATGGACACCTTCGGCGCGGAACAACAAATACGACATGTGCGCCTTTCGCGCGAAACAAAAAATTTGGCTCGTGCGCCTTTGGCGCAGAACAACGCGCGAGCGCTTTCGGTGCGGAACAGCAAATTCGGCGCGGACACCTTCGATGCGGAACAACAAATTAGCGAAAAAAATTTAGCGGAACAACAAATTCGGCGCGGAACAACGCGCGAGCGCATTCGGTGAGAAACAACAAATTCGGCGCAAGCGCCTTTGGCGCGGAACAACAAATTAGCGTAAAAAAATTGCCCGGGCGCCGTTTGTTGGCTCGGAATCAAGCGTAATCGCATTTGACGCGGAACAATAAATTCGGCGCGGCCGCCTTTAGCGCGAAACAACAAACCTCGATGTATTTTTCGGTGACGGTATTAACTTAAATTTTTTTACGCTAGTTTGTTGTTCCACTAAATTTTTTTATGCTAACTTTTTTACATTGTTTAATTTAATGGATCATGTTTCTTCGCAATCTTTCCCAAGACACTTTTAATTTCAATGTGTTGGTTCTCATGACACTTTTCCCTCTAAAATTTAATCTCCACAATCTTTCCCAATACACTTTTAATTTCAAAATTTTGGTTCTCAACACACTCCCCCCCAAAAAAAAATTTAAGTTTTCGAACTAAAATTTTCACAAAATACAATCTCAACCATTGATTTACCAAGATCCAATCTCAGCCACTCTTTATCTTATCCTAGTCAGCCCTAGAATCCAAAACAGTTTATCAAATGTATAATAGACTAGTCATTACCCGTGCCCATATGGCACGGTTTATTTAATGTCTGAGTTTTCCCCCCACAAATTTCAAGTTCCCCTAAATTTCAAGTTTTCCCCCAAAATTTCAAGTTTCCCCTCAAATTTAAGTTTTCCCCCAAAATTTAAGTCCCCCTAAAATTGTCATTGCCACCTAGGACAAACTTGCCACGTAGGACAAAGCTTTGTCCTAGTAGGATAAAATTCGAAATCTGCATCCTTTATAGAATAGAACTTGGCACTGTTCATTTAAGATTTCCCCCGCGAAATCTTTGTTCCCCGAAAAATTATTTTCACAGCCAAAATTCAACAGAACAATAAATTAGCGTAAAAATATTTAGCGGCACGGGCCCCTTCGGCGTGGGCGGCTTTGGCGCGAAACAACAAATTTGGCGCCCGCGCCTTCGACGCGGAACAACAAATTAGCGTAAAAAATTATCGGCCGCCTTCGGCGCGGTCTCTTTCAGCGTGCGGACGTGGAACAACAAACCTCAGGGTATTTTTACACAATCTTTCCCAAGGCACTTTTAAGTTCAAAGTTTAGATTTCCAAGGCACTTTTCCCCCAAATTTAATTTTCACAATCTTTCCCAAGACATTTCTAATTTCAAAGTTTTGGTTCCCTAGACACTTTTCCCACCAAATCTCATCCTAACCATTGATTTACCAAGATAAAATCTCAGCCACTCTTTATCGTGTCCTATTCAGCCCTAGAATTCAAAAAATGTTGTCAAATGTATAGTAGATAAAGAAACATGCAGCCACATATTTTAACGGTATATTTGCAAATATACCCTTAATTAACTATATTTATTTCATTTTAGTAAAAAGTATGGTTCAAAAGTCCATAAATCAACGCTTTTCTGGTAGGCAAAATAGCACAAACGTCAGAAATAAGTTTGACTATACCTTATAAATCATCTTTATTATTTAGATGCAAAAGTTAAAATGCCTATAATTTGACACTAATTAGATTCTAATATGAACATTCTCTCAAAATTTAATTTTATTTCTGTTGAATCATTGGGCATGCACTCGAGATGACTCATCCGATGAGTGTTTGTAACGACATGTATTTTCAGATACACTATATTTAAGTTCTATTTATGTATGTCTTCATTATTATACTTTGATGTGTTGATCTCATTAATATACTTGTATTAATTAGTTTATTTAAATCGGTTATTATTGTTTTAAGTTATTTAAACGGTTATTATTGTTTTAAGTTTTCAAATTCAAATGTTTTCGAAATCTAAATTCAAATTCGTTTAAAAACTTTCTCTGTTAAACCCTAATTAAAACTATAACTATTTTAGAAATATTCTCTTATTAAACCACTTATTCTCTCCCTAATTAATATCTAAAATTCAAATCTTCCTAATTATCTTTTGCTATTAATTTCCTTAATAAAAACTACTAAAAACAAATCAAATAATATTAATACTAAATCGGTTTTCAATAATCCTCCTTTTAAAACACCTTCCTTTTTTTATCAACCTCAAACCTCAACCTACCCTAGGACTCATGTATACACACAGTCTTCTCTTCTCTCTCTCACGCATCTAAAACCCCAAACCTGCTCCTCTAAAAACCTAGGCTAAGAGACCTAGCTCACTCTATACACCTCGAGACCCTGCCCCTCTCCTCTTCTAAAAGCCCTGACACCCCGCCGATCTCTCTGATCTCTCTCCTCGCCGCATAACAGCCCCAACTTCGGTGTAACCTCCACTCCGCCCAGCCCACCACTGGCGCCCTAAGCCTCCCAGCGCCCCTCCTCCACTTACAGAGCCCAACATCTCCGACCCCCTGATTCGGGTTCAATATTACATATTTAACCCCCCATGTAGCCCTATTTTGTGCTCATGTGATGCTACATTGTTCTCTAATTCATACGTATTTTCTACACATTTATTTATTAGAGAAAACACCTTGTTTGAGCATAAAACAGCAATTAACGAAGTATTTCTGCACTTATTATATTTTTCCTAGCTTGGTCTCGATCTGACGATTCCAACGAATATTTATTTGTATTTTTCTGAGATCTGTGCTAATTACTATGAATTTTTGAATGCAGAAATACAAATTAAATGAAGAAATACACAACAAATACGAATATACGGTCGGCTGCCCAATCAAAGCTTGCCACGTGTCACAATCCCACGCAATCCCTCCGCATCCAACGGCGCTGATCGAAGCTGCATGGATTTAATCTCGGGCGACGCGGCAATTCTTCATCCGTTCGATCTCGATCGAACGGCCATCCTCGCTTGGGAAACGCAGTCGAAGTGGACAGCTGTCGAGCGTTCGATTTCGATCGAACGGCGCTCATTTCGCCCGCAATTTGAACGACGAAGCGCGCGACGTGGCTATATCTTAGCCGCTCCGCTCCGATCGGACGGTCAGAGTCAATTCGAATTCGAATTCGAATTCGCCGCTACGTGGCCAGAGTCCGAACGTCCGATGCTGATCCAACGATCGAAAAGCGTCCCGCTAATTGAAAGCGAGGCAACAAATGGGCGAGATCGCGGCCGTTCGATCTCTTGATCGAACGGTCCGTATTCATCCCAACTGGGATTACGGAGGGAATCAAGAGGATGCGGGCGCGGAACAAAATAACGGGTTGCGCACGACATTTGATGAACACGTGCCTCCCCAGCGTTTAATCCCGCATGGATGGACGGCCACAAATTGCGCCGATCTGGATCTGCGGCTCAGATCAATTCGGGTATGATTTTGATGCGGGTTTAGATCCGATAGCACAACCCAAACCCGCAAGCCTATTATATAAGCGTATTTAGGGTTTTTTGGGCGTATTCAAGCAGATTGGGGCGTATTTTGGGCGTATTGGAGGCTCTAGGAGCCGTATTTTCCCCCTGAAAAATTCTGTAAAATTCCAGAGGCTATTTTCTTATTTCCAGAGAGTTTTGATGTCTTTTCAAGGATATTTGGTGATGAATTCTTAACTTAAACTCCTTATTTGATGCTTTTTCTACCGTATTTTGCTATAATCTCAATGTATTTGGCTATGGATCTTGTTTATTCTGATATTATGAGTAGCTAAAACTTAATTGTGCTTGGTATGGAGTAGTTAGGTGATAATTTGTATTTATTCGGTTGTATTCCTTGTGCTAAATCGTTAAACGTCGCTAAAATTGTAATCGTTGTTCGTAAATCGACTTTTTTAGATTCTAAAAGAATTAATTAAGTTGATGATCGCCCCAAAAGGGTGAGTTTTGATCTCCCCAAAAGGGAGTTTCATACCGTAGTTTTGATCTCTCCAAAAGAGAGTCTCATATCGTATTATAACTCTAGCGACGATCTTATTGAATATTTTGCTTGAACCCCCAAAAGGGCATCTTCCGATGACTTGCTCCCAAAAGGAGAATTCATTGAGTTATATTGGGTATTTTCCGGTGAATTGATCTCAAAAGGAGAATTCATTGTGATATATTCATCAACCAAATTAATACGAATCGTTGATCCTAACGAACCCATACCATGTGCACACTTTTTATAGATATTTTCGTACACGAATTTCTTTGTTCGCATTTTTCACGTGTTCACATCACCATCACCATCATCATTGTTGAAGTGGTTAGTCTCTTTCCGATAGATTTCTATTTGATTTGAATTGTGGTTGCAACAGATTTCTTCCCGTGGATTCGACATCTGGACTCCCAGATTTTACTACTTGTACGGACTCTTGCGCTTGAGAGAGAGCACCTTTTCGGAGCCCACCAAGTTTTTGGCGCCGTTGCCGGGGAGGAATGGTTTGTGACTACGGTTTATTTCATTTAGAGGACCTTCGGTGAGATCTTTCCACTTTACTGTACATAAATTTATTATTATTATTTTATTTTAATTTTTAAAAATGGAGTATATGAATTTTTATTGCACGAACAATCTGTATGATGCACGGTTTGCTAATGCACACAAACATAGGATGGAAAAGCTCAAGATTGTAAATTTTAATCAAACTGATTGTGAAACTTTCTTTCAGGCCTGGAGGAGGTTCACAAATATCGTATCGAGCTATCCGCAGCATGGGTACACAAAAGAAGAGCTTATGGCGTTCTTCCTAGATGGACTACAAACGCAGCTGCAGGAATTATTGGGAGGCATGACGCCGACAGTGACGTGGGAATACATGGAGTCTCTGCAAGAAAACGAAGAAACCGTGGAAGAGGCGTCAGATAGCGATTCAACGGAGCCTTCGTGCCTTGATCAAGAAGAGCAAAGCGTAGACGTACCTTTGCAATCCTTGAAAGAGGAAGCTTACCAGACTATTCAGACACAGGAGGCCACATCCCATCAATTCCAGGAGAATTTCCTTGCTCGGAGTCGGCAGATTCAAAATTCGATTGAAAATCTTAATTTGATTGCTGCTTGCTTAGAAGAAGGTAATGCTTTTGAAACTCGATTTCAAGAATCTAATACGAGTTCATCTTTTATTGCAGGAATACCAAGCGAGGACACGAATATAAATATCCACATGGCAGGAAGTGTGTGCAAAAGAGAGGATGAGCTAGCAATTTTGGATGAACGAGAGGAGGAGACAGCTAGGGACGAGGGTTTTGAGATTATCGCCATGGAGTCAGAACCATGCCCTCCTCCAGTTTTGTCCCAAAATCATTTACCCCTCTCCCCATTGAACGAGCATCGCACAAAGAGTAGTGCAAATCTTTCAGGGAGTAGTCGTCAACTTATTTTAATTTCTTTCACTTATTTTGATGACTACATTTGGAATAATTATATTTCGAAGAATTGTAAACTAAAATGGATTGACGTGACTCATCTCTTGCAGGATATAGGTGGACATCTTATAGAGATGCTGGGAGTTACGTTGCTGGGATCCAGTTTAGTCGTTGGAGGAAGAATAATCGCCGAGGAGCGCAAGGAGCAAATTGAACAACTTCCTCCACCATCAAAAAGATTCGGGATCCGCCATTTGATCACGGTGTGTTCTTTCCAGTAGTGTAGTTTTTATATGCTTTCTAGGTTGCTTGCTTGAATAAACTCGTACCTCTTCCGACATTGAGGACAATGTCCATCTTTAGTTGGGGGGTGTGTATGAGACCTTATGAATTTTTTTTGAGAAGAATAAATCACCAAATCTCATCTTTTAAAATTCCTTCATATGCCTCTAATGCGGATGATTATACATTAATTGAGTTCTGAAAAAATTGTTTATGGCTTGATTAAATTATTTTCCTTCATGGAATTACCGTTAATATGCTATTCATGAAAATTTTCAATTTCCATGATTAATATCTCGAAATAGTTTGAATTTATTTCATGCATGCTAATGTGATGAAAAAGCTTAAGTATACACGATTTTTAAGAATAGTCTTCAAGTTGAAGAGGAATTTGGCCTTTGATTCTAATGTTTATATTCAAAGATGGGTTTTGAGTTGCTTACAAAAGAAAAAAAAAAGAAAGAAATGAAATGAAATGAAAAATGAACGATGAAAAATGAATGAATGAGTATGCCACTAATAAATAACTTGGTTGGCTCGAGTAGTACAGTCCGAGGGGTCCTTTTTGGCCTAATGCCCTATTATCGTCTGATTTGGGAGCCATTGACAGGAAACTCACTCATTTGATGGAGCGATCCAAGTTATACTTTTTTCTGCGAATGTTGCTTGATGCGCGTTACGCGGAACGAATAAAAGAAAAGAATGGTGAATATACTAAGCAACTTCAATACCCATAACTTGAGTGATCGTTTTGATAGGCCAATTCCTTGGAAACAAGAAAACTAGGATATAACGACGTGTTATACTTTCGCTTGCGCAAAACGATGCTTGCATGTTATTTATTCATAATAAATTAGAGAAAATTTCATGTGATTGATTTTGTTCATGGATGTGTATATTGATGGCCAAGACCATGTTGGAATGCGTATTATTGAGCCACGCCATGAGCAATTCGAAAGAACTTATTGTTTTATTGATCATCCGTATTTATCGCTATTTTTGCTAGAGACTAGCAAATCGCTAGTTGAGGGGTGTGATTCGGGTTCAATATTACATATTTAACCTCCCATTTAGCCCTATTTTGTGCTCATGTGATGCTACATTGTTCTCTAATTCATACGTATTTTCTACACATTTATTTATTAGAGAAAACACACTATTTGAGCACAAAACAGCATTTAACGACGTATTTCTGCACATTTTATATTTTTCCTAGCATCGTCTCGATCTCACGATTCCAATGACTATTTATTTGTATTTTTCTGAGATCTGTGCTAATTACTATGAATTTTTGAATGCAGAAATACAAATTAAATGAAGAAATACACAACAAATACGAATATACGGTCGGCTGCCCAATCAAAGCTTGCCACGTGTCACAATCCCACGCAATCCCTCCGCATCCAACGGCGCTGATCGAAGCTGCATGGATTTAATCTCGGGCGACGCGGCAATTCTTCATCCGTTCGATCTCGATCGAACGGCCATCCTCGCTTGGGAAACGCAGTCGAAGTGGACAGCTGTCGAGCGTTCGATTTCGATCGAACGGCGCTCATTTCGCCCGCAATTTGAACGACGAAGCGCGCGACGTGGCTATATCTTAGCCGCTCCGCTCCGATCGGACGGTCAGAGTCAATTCGAATTCGAATTCGAATTCGCCGCTACGTGGCCAGAGTCCGAACGTCCGATGCTGATCCAACGATCGAAAAGCGTCCCGCTAATTGAAAGCGAGGCAACAAATGGGCGAGATCGCGGCCGTTCGATCTCTTGATCGAACGGTCCGTATTCATCCCAACTGCGAATACGGAAGCACCGGAGTTAACGGGCGCGGATGCAAGAAGATCCGATAGACGAGGACACGTGTCGAGCCAGCATCAAATCCCGCATTTTTGAAAGTTGATCGAACGGCCACTAATTGATCCGATTTAGATGTGCGGTCTGGATTCGATCGGGCGCGTAAATGAAGCGGGTTTTGAACCCGATAGCACAGTAAACCCGCAATGATTTATATATAAGCGTATTTAGGGTTTTTTGAGAGTATACAAGCAGATTGGGGCGTATTTTGAGCGTATTGGAGGCTCTAGGAGCCGTATTCTCCCCCTGAAAAATTCTGTAAAATTCCAGAGGCTTGTTTTATTATTTTCAGAAAGTTTGAAGTGTTTTCAAGGAGAATTGGTGAAATTTTCTTCAACTTCTACCTCGTATTTTAGTGCTTTTCATCGTATTTTGCTATAATCTCAATGTATTTGGCTATGGATCTTGTTTATTCTGATATTATGAGTAGCTAAAACTTAATTGTGCTTGGTATGGAGTAGTTAGGTGATATAATTTGTATTTATTCGGTTGTATTCCTTGTGCTAAATCGTTAAACGTTGCTAAAATTGTAATCGTTGTTCGTAAATCGACTTTTTTAGATTCCAAAAGAATTAATTAAGTTGATGATCGTCCCAAAAGGGTGGGTTTTGATCTCCCCAAAAGGGAGTTTCATACCGTAGTTTTGATCTCTCCAAAAGAGAGTCTCATATCGTATTATAACTCTAGCGATGATCTTATTGAATATTTTGCTTGAACCCCCAAAAGGGCATCTTCCGATGACTTGCTCCCAAAAGGAGAATTCATTGAGTTATATTGGGTATTTTCCGGTGAATTGCTCCCAAAAGGAGAATTCATTGCGTTATACCTATCAACCAAATTAATACGAATCGTTGATCCTAACGAACCCATACCATGTGCACACTTTTTATAGATATTTTCAGACACGATTTTCTATGTTTATTTTGTTCACGTGTTCACATCACCATCACCGTCACCATTGTTGAAGTGTTTAGTTTCTTTTCGTTGGCTTTCTATTTGATTTTAATTGTGGTTGCAACAGATTTCTTCCCGTGGATTCGACATCTGGACTCCCAGATTTTACTACTTGTATGGACTCTTGCACTTGAGAGAGAGCACCTTTTCGGAGCCCACCACCCCCGACCACCAACAACCGCAGGCCAACCTCTGACCAACTCCGTCACCTCCGGTGCCCTGCAACCCCACAACTCCCCTCAAACCCTAAATCTCCGGCGCCCTAAACCCCTCCTCCCTCTTCCTTGCTCCGAACACCTGCACCTCGTCCGACCTCTTCAACCTCCGAGCCACCCCGTCTGGTCCTCCTTCCATCGGGAATAGCCGCGCAACCGCCGCCTCCGGCAGCCCACAAGCCCGATGCCCCTTCTCGGCACCTCTTTTCTCGACTACAACAACCCGCGTTGCCACTCTCCTCTCCGCGTCTCACTTCCCTCTCCCTCCGACAGTTACGCCACAGATGCAGCCAGCCGCATGCGCCTCCTCTAGTCGCTGCCGCCGTGACACCCGCCTCGCCGTGATCTCCATCTGAACCTTAGAAGAAAGTACACTTGAAATATTTTAAGAGGTTAGCAAATAGTTTTTTTAATAGTTAGTTGTTATGGTTAATTTTATTATTCATATTATAATTTTTAGGGTTCGTATGTTATATGAGTAAGTATATTAATACACAGTTTATATCTGTTAGGTTTAAACTAATACTATAGATTAGTTTATATTTATAAATGTGTGTGTATATATATAGGATTTAATGTAGAAAAAGTGGCACATGATCCAATGGATCGGGTGCCAAGATACAAAAAAGGTGGGAAGTACAAGCCTCTACATGGACTTGTACTCGCAGGGTCCCACCTTTTTGTGTTTTGCACCTGATCCAATGGATCAGGTGCCACCTGATCCAATGGATCAGGTGCCACCTGCTCTACATTAATCCCATATATATATATTAATGTGTAATAACAGTTTGTTAAGTTGATAGTATTTATATATTAATTAGTTGTTATATAAATGTGTTAATATATGATAATGAGTACACAGATTATAAAACTAACCTAATGATTAAAACAGTACCCTTTTAAGCATTTGAATAAAAATGTTAGTTGATAATAAGTTATTTTCGTTTAAAACTGATATCGGAACCGAATGACGCAGAAAACGTATGCGCCCTCCACACGAACTTGTCGACACCAAAATCACCGAAATCAGGCAAATGTGCAATTTAATACATGTTTTAAAATGTTACTCATTTAGACGTTTTACACTTAAACTGTGATATCGTGTACACAAAAATGCAATGTGACACACTGACACTAAAACCCCTTAAAACGCACTTGTGTGAATTGCTAATCTTGAATCCGTGTGCGTGTGTGGACATCATAAAGAAAAGTGAATATACTTTGTTACGACATGAAATGCGCAGACAATAAAATGAATAACTTGAATACCATAGAACATGATAGTCGGTTTGGCTAACACATAGATATTACATGCCGTTGGCTCGTAGATATTGTATGCCAATATTTGGTTATTCCGTTGGCCGGTTGGCTAGTCTGGCTCGTGTCCAGTATATAACTCATGATGGCCGGTTGGCTGATTCTGGCTCGTGGTCCAAAAAGTACACATGGGTGGGGTTGGGTTCGCTGGTACTAGCCCGTAGTCAAAGGGTCGCCTTCGGGGCACTTGAAGGTGTATTCACTTACTAGTCGTCTAAAGACGGGAACCTTAGTCACGGACTTGCGCACACAATTGAACAACTTGAAAATGCTGTATTAAAACATGTTAACTTATTAGAACTGCTACTGTTTACTTTTAAATAGACTGCCATGTTTAACTGTTAGATAGAACTGCCATGCTTTTACCTTTAATAGGATTGTCATGTGTTAACTTATAATTGAACTGCCATGCTAGTGTAGGTCTCTGAAATTACAATTGACAATATAAATGTTTTAACTGCCATGTAAAGTAATTGAAAACCTTGCCAAGGGTCTTACTCATAACCTTTGCTTGCCAAGGACCCTTTACATTTCTATGTTTTTATGAAATGTATGTCAGGTCACTAGACAGGTTGCATTGAGGACGAGCTGATTAAAGAGATTGACCCGCTGATCCTGGAGTTCTCCCCGTTGCGGACTAGTTACTGAGATTCTCTTTCTGCTGCTTAAGTTTCGTTTTATGTCATATTTGTAGGGTATGTACCCAATTTGTAGAACTCTGTTGTTGTTGGCCATGGTTGGGGCCCTAGTTATCTTGTGTACTTCATTTCTGGATGTTGGCTTAAATTTATAGTTATCTCTGTTATTTTGAATGCATTGCAAGTTCCTACAAATGGTTTATATTCACAGACGCTTATTAGGTTCGAGCTTCACCGCTCCAACCCATACGGACCTGCTCGCGTCCTCGCTCCCAAGTATAATGGGAAGCGGGGCGTGACAATGTCTAAGGCCCGCAGAGCCCATGAAAGAAGCTTGACATAGACTCAGTCAAGGCCCACTTGTCAGTCGCCCGTTGCACTCCTTACCATTTGAACGTGTGATTGAAGGCGGGCTCATAAATAGTGGGAGCGTGGGCTACGGTTACTCCTATTAAATGTGTGAGATCATGACACCGTGATTGATGACCGTTATCCCCCAATGTCACTGAAAAGACTCAGGAGGTCTATAAATACAGGAAGGCTCTAACTTCCAAGGTAAGAGATTTAATACATAGACTCTACACGTTACATCTGACATTTCTTCCACAAAAGAGCTTGCGACGACGGATCTGAGACGAACATCTGTGGATCGATCTCAGCTGCTCCAAGCTCCCTCTTTTCCTTAAGTTCCATTCTAACTTAAGCATCGGAGGGAATTTGGGTCGGGACTCAGATCCGACCCCCTGACGCTTCCTTGTAGTGCAGATCGCCGAGTCTCGATCTTCAATGAGGGTCGTTCCAGAGTTTTCTAGCCTCGATCGATCGTTATACGGACTGCTCGAGGGTCGATCGAGCATCGCAAGTCAACCATCAACCATCAACGACCCAGGTTCTACCAACTTATGGTCCCATGATCGCGCCACGGATACACGTCCCGGAGCGGCGATGATCGTAGTCTTACCGCAAGCGCACGGTGTAGCGGTGAGCGGGTATCGAACACAGGGAGGCCTAATAACAGTGTCTTCTTCGAATCACCTGGCTATAGGAAAAGTCGGGAGAATGTTCGCAATGTGCGGTCACAGTCGTTTAAATGTAAAAAGGGATTAACAAATTAATAAAAACGCTTAGGGGATAGGGAATCCCCGCTACTTGCCGTATCTCATCATTATGACTCGTGGGTTTCACAATTGCTAGACTTGAAATTTGGGTGAACTAGTTGCAACTAAATGTGGAACCAAGCTTATGCTCTCGCGCTATTGCCGGTCTATAGCCAACCTAGGGTAGGGTCCAATCTCTTGCAAACCCTAACCTAGGCAAACTAGCGTGAAGAACAACATCATCGTTCAATCGTATCTCGAGCCCTCTCTCGTGCAAATTCGAGCTACGACCAAGGTTGGGATAGTTCCTAACCATCCAATCTCTTGCAAACGGGTATTGATATAGAATTGCAATCGAAAAACCCTAGTTTCGGTCCAATCTCTTACAAACAGATTCCGGAGGAATTCAATTGCAACCCAATTCGAATATCTAGGGCTTCCTATCGAATTGGGATCTAATCTCTTGCAAATCCCAATCGATATGAATCCCTAGCTATTCGTATTATAGCAATCCCAAACTACCCCTAATCAATCCTAGCAATAGTTTTACCAATTCATCACAATTTCGAAATTGGGCTCGTAGGTTTCATCCATACGCCCTAAGACGATGAACTACTCACAATTCATAATAGAGTGCAATAGAAATTCGCAAATAAAATCCATGAAATTCATAGCAATATTCAGAATATCAATAAAAATTGAGTTTTTGAGGGAGAGAAATACAAACAAATGAAGAACAAGGTAGCATCCAACAAAATCCCACTTTTCTCTCCTCCCTTGAAGCTAAATCTAATCCCTAAAAAGTTAATCAAAAAAGCTGCAAAAAGTTCTGAAAAAGCTTCCCTAAACTAGGTTAAAAACTGGGGTTAAATACCCCCCAAAATCGCCCCAAAAAACCCTGACGAAAATGCCCCTGCGCAGCCTCAAATCCGCAGTTTTCGCTACAGGCAGCGCGGCTCACTCGGCCGAGTGACAAATGTCACTCGGCCGAGTGACGAACCCTGTACAAAAACAGAGAGATGGGGGTCTCGGGGGGTCGTCTCCTCGGAGGTCACTCGGGCGGACGGCGGTAGTCACTCGGGCGGACCGTCTTTCTCCACTCGGCCGAGTCAGTCATCGAAGCAGACTGACGGAAAACAGAGAGTTGGTGATTTTTGATGCCGTCGTCTTGGCTCCACTCGGGCGGTGGGTGACTCGGTGCTCGGCCGAGTGGCATGGCAATGCTCGGCAGAGTGCACGCCTGTTGCGTGTCCGATCTGGCCGGCCGAGCGGGCTTCCTATGGTCGGCCGAGTGACTCCTTCACTCGGCCGAGTGAAGTGCTAAAAATGCCCAAACTTCATATCTTCGCCTCCTCGTCGCTCCTACGACGTTCTTTCTCCTTCCACTCCTCTCCAACAGCAAAATACCCCCCAAGAGAGTCGTCGGTGACACTCCGGAGTAGGTGCATCTCAGAATCACTCCAAATCGCTCCAAATCTCCTGAAATACGACAAAAACAACAAATCGTGAAAAGCATCGCAATATTGTCGAATAAACGCGAAAAACACGATTTGAGCGATCAAAATGGCATGCAAACATGCAGAAAAAAGGTGTAAAATATGGAGTGATCAAAATCCCCCAAGCTTACCTCTTACTCGTCCTCGAGGAAGATAAGTAAAAAGCGAACCCGGTTGATAAAGATAAAGAAAACGGCGGAAAGGTGGAAAACGGAAACGAAAAACAAAATAGAAAATGAAGAGGGAAGTTGCTAGATCGTTTTTCTCAGGACGTGGGTTTTGCTTACTCATATAGCATGCATCGAATATAAAACACATGTCAAAGTCTTTTATTTTGATACCATAGTATACTGATGCATTTGAAATAGAAAACCCAAGAATATCGATATAGCATGAAAAATGGAATAATTCTAAGATTAACATCGTCTGAAGCATCTAAAGCGGTATACAATATCGTAGATCACACACTTTTCAATTGAATGCTTTCTATAGGGAGTATAAGAGATATCACACGATAGAGTAGTAAGAATAGAAAAATGCGGTTTTCATGAAATGAATGCTAAGCGTAGATTTCTGGATTTCGTGAAACTTTAGCAATCTCACCGAGTATAGAATATTACTTAGCCTAGGTCGTCATGCACCGTCAAGTAGTCACTCTCTCACACATCATTGGATTCTCTCCCCCAAGCTTATCTATAAGCGTGGTGGCATATACAAAACGATATTTACATCCCCATTTTTATGAAGCTCCAAAAGTCAAAAATAAAACAAAGAGGGAAGAAAGAGACAAAGTATATGAGATGTGATCGTTTTCGAACTACTTTTCTCTTTTCTTTTCTTATTCTCAAATCTTTTTCTTTTCCTTATTTTTTTTTCTTTTTTTTTTCAATAGCATTTATACACAATGATCCCAAATCAAAGAGAAGGATATACACGTATTTTTTTCTTTGGATTTCGGGGAATTTGGAGCATGTGATTTTAATAACGGGGGAATGCCAATAATAGAATCGCTAAGGGGAGATTCACCAATGAATTTAAAGTAGAGAAATAATGTTCAAGATATGTGGAGAAAGAAATAAATGTATCTCTCAGTTCACTCTATAGGACGTGCATGACAACTTCAGCAGGGTAATATAATCTACTCAGTTTAATCTCAAAAAGTAAACTAACCCAGATTTATCATTGCTAGCAACAATTCAATCAACCCGAAGTGAAAAGTACAAGTCATGCAATAAGAAGTGATATGAGAGAAAGGAAAGCAGTACTCCGGATATAAGCATCAATGCGTGAATCTTGGTGTGTTTTCTACGATAGCATACATATAAATCATCAGACATCAGCTAATAATAGAATTTCATCCATTTTCATACACCAAAAGAGAGTGGGTTACTATTTCTAAATGCAAAGCAGAACATAGCATATGATATCAGAAATAAGAGGCTATGTCATGACAAATATAGCATGCATATAGAGAAAAGCTAACACCACGTCATCATCATCACAGAAAAGTCATCTCTAGCAAAAGATGAAAGAAATAAAGATAAACGAAAATAAAGACTATTTACAATGCAACACACAAGAAAAATAAGAAAAACGTGATGCATGGTAAAAAAAAATGAAAAAGTGATGAAAAAGTGAGTGATAAAGTGGAAAAACGTGGGAAAACTAAAAAATAAAGGGTGACAAAAAGCAAAAAGCGTGAGAACTCACTCCCCCAAGCTAAAGTGCACAGTGTCCTCAATGTGCGACGTGTGGCACACCGAGAGACGTGTAATGGGAGGGGGGTGGGTATGCATGCATGATAAAAAGAAATAAAAATAACAAAATTAAAAATATGATGCGAATGTGATGCATGCAAGGACAAGAGTGATGCAAAAATGTGGGTGTCACCAAAAATACTCTCCCTCACTCCCGAAAAAAGGATATAGAATGATATGATCAAAATGTGGACAAAAATAGTAAGGGGAGGGGGGGTAGGCAGAAATCATTAGGACCAAGCAGAGAATGGGCAGCATATCGACAAAAAATCGGAGGCATCAAGGGTGTGCCTAAGCTGGTGGTGCTGCGCCATCTCCGGCCTGAGGCGGAGGTGGGTGGTGGTGGTCGTGGTACAGTCTGCTGGGTGGGTGGTGGTCGTGGCAGTCGCTCGAGGATCTGGGTCAAGCAATAGTGAATGCTGGGAAGTAGCTCGAGGCGGTGCTGCATGGCGGTGACTGTGGAAGACAAAGCCCTAAAATCGCCCCGGAGTCCACTCAACCCCCCCTCAAGAGCGCAAACGCTCTGAACTAAGGCGTCAGGGGGTGGTGGAGCGGAGGGACGGACAGGTCTAGGCTGAGCTGGTCGGGGCTGTCTAATACGGTCGGTGTAGGTGATCGGGACAGCAGGCATGGGTGATACGGGTGATGTGCTCACTAGTGGATGCCCAGCCTCAGTGCGAGGCTGGGACGTAGGCTGGTGTGAGGTGGAAGCAGCAGCAGTGGGAGTGGAAGACAAAATCGGTGACGAGGCGGCAAGAGAGGTCAGTGACACAAAAGTGGGGACAGACGTCACGACACTCTCAGATAGAACGGCTACGGTGGAGACAGAAGGGGCGACCGCTGGGGAGGAAGTGTGGGGTCCAAAAGGTGAAATCCCAGCGGAGATCATACTGGCCATGGTCTCCACGACAGCAGCGAAAGAAGGCTCGCCGCTCTCAAGTATGGTGGGTGGACGCTCGGGTAGCAGAGAGGTGAGTGGCTCAACCGACAAGGGCACAGCAGTGGTGGTGGTAGTGGTAGACGTGGTGGGTGTAGGCTCAGCAAGTGTACTCCCGACACTGGCAGAAGTGGGGACAGAAGTGTCGGGAGCGGCAGAAAGTGCAGGCTCAGGCTGAGGGAACACAGGGTCAGCTGGCGGTGCAGGGTGTGCAGGTGGTGCAGGCTCAGCTCCCTTGGCCTCTAGCACGTAGGCGGCGGGGATCAGGAGATCCATCGCCGGAAGCCAGTCGTCGTGTGCTGGTCCTAAGTGTGTCCGAGCGGGGCTCGGAAGGATCATGTAGTCAGCACCGTACGGACCGTGTAACCAAACCCAGTGCCGCTGGCCGTGCGGACGAAGCATCTTCATCCGGGCCATGACGTCTATAGATAATGCAGTGGGGCCCGGGGCTCGTCGCAGGTCAGCCGGAAGGTCCTCGCCGGTCATCAGGGCTAGCAGGGTGATCAGGCCGCCGCAACATATCGGAGAGCGAGCGCCCACCGATACGATGATGCGGTCCAAAAACCAGCTAGCGACGTCTATCTCAACGGCGGGGACCAACGTAACTCCATCCCTATCAAGAACTCTGGGGCGAGTCATCGTGTAGAGCATATAGAGCTCAGGCGTAGACATCGTCCCAGGCTCGTACCTCGCCAGAAATGTGGTCGCCATAAGGCGCTGTGCTATGCGGAGGCAGGGGTGGACTATGGCCGAGGCCTTGGCCCTACTAGGGTCAAAGGCCGGTGGTAAACCTGTGATCCGGGCCCAGAAGGCGTGTGAATCGAAGGATGGGGGAGGGATGTGTGTGGGGGCGTAGGCTCGGTCGGGGGTGGGGACGGCGGGCCACTGAAAGAACACTCGAAGCATATCGAGAGTGATCTGACACTCTCGATCCATGAGTCGGAAGGAGCATCCCTCAGCGGTCCGGGCGATCAAGCTGAGCACCTCGAGTGTCGAACGGACGCAGGTGTCCGCCGACACAGAAAGAAAGTCTCGCCAACCCACGTTGTCGTACAACATGAGCATGCCCTCAAGTACCCCCAGGCGGTCTAGGTCAGCAAGGTGTGCGAACCTGGAGGGCACTATCGAGCGCTGGGAGATACGCTCAAAAGCGACGCGATGTGCGTCGTCTCGGAACGTAATACCCAGCGGCCCGACGATAGGAGCAGGTGGTGGCTGTGGGTGTGCGGGCTCGGCTGGAAGTGGCTGTGGGTGGACTGGGTCGGCAGGCTGTGGCTATGTGGGGTGAGGTGGTGTAGGCGGTGGAGAGTCCTCCACCTCGTGGGAGGGGCCGGGCTCATCCGGCCGCTTCCGCTTGGCGGAAGTTCCCCGAGTGTGTGGTCGTGTGCGGGGCGGCATGTGCGCCCCGAGTGCTCACCCAACAAGTAAAACGCGGCGTGCTAAAATAAAGGGAACGATGGTACCTGAACACGCCGCGAGAGCAAAACAGCGGATGTGTGCGGAGACGCCGCCTCCACGAAGCCAGAAGCATGCCCCGGAGGCTCCCCTAAGCTCCCCTAAGCTCCCCAAGATAGCCGGAGGTCGGCCGGCGGCGAGAGAGTCGCCGGCTGTCGGGGTACTCGGGCGGTCGACGGTCGGCGCTCGGCCGCCGGCGGTCGGGCGGTCGAGGCGGCGGTCGGGCGAGTGGGAAGCGGCAGCGGGCGAGCGAGGGTCGATCGGGCGCGGGTTCGGGCGATAGAAGAAATGTGACGCTTCGAATTCTGCGCCGAGCCCGCGTCCGCTTATATATGATTAGTTACGACTCGGCCGAGTGGCTATGTCACTCGGCCGAGTGATCGTAACGAAATTATTTTAAAAACTCCTCGCTGCTTATGACTCGGCCGAGTGACTTTTCCACCCTCGGCCGAGTGGAAAGAGTCCATTCGGCCGAGTGGCACAAGCTACTCGGCAATTTTCGACCTAGGAGCGTATCAGTTTCACTCGGGCGAGTGAAGATATATACTCGGCCGAGTGGCAATTTATTCTGAAATCGAAAAAAGAACAGAGAGTTGAGTGCAGCAGACTTCTCTCGTTGGTGCGCCACTCGGGCGGACGATGTTGGTTACTCGGCCGAGTGGCTATGGTGCTCGGTCGAGTGGGGCCCTGTTTTCTGCTGTGATGCTCCGTTTTGGCTCTAGTCTCTGTTTTTCTTTCTCCAGTTGATTTTGTTCTTCTCCTAAGCGTTGAGCGCCTTCCTGGAGCGCTCTTCTTCGCCTTAGTCATCCTCCATATGATAGATATCCCGTTCTCCTCTCCTGTCAAAGAAAATAGGACCCGTTGTCAAAAATTTTCGGGCGAACGACTCAAAAACACTAATAAAATCTAAAACAAAAAACAAAAACCAAAGATAGAAAAACACGATAACCGTCGGGTTGCCTCCCGACAAGCGCTCGTTTTAGGTCTTGAGCTCGACCCCTATTGATTTTCAATTAACGCTTGATGTTGGGTGCATACGGGATGCACCCGTCAAACTTGCTTGGAAGACCACTCGGATTTGGATCATGGTGGTGTGAGGCCTTCCTCAGCGCCCCTTCGTCATGGGCAATGTTGGGGGGTGGCTCCCCCAAGCTAGAGCTTGCTCCGATCTTCCTCTTCACCGGTGACACCGATCTTCACATCGGTGGAGCTTTCTTTGGAGTCCTCAACTTCGAGAGCTTGCAGAGCTCCCGCATTCTTGCGACATCAGCGTCGCCATCATCAATTGCCATGGAGATATCGGGGGAGTGCTCCATCTTCTCTTCTTCGGCCAAGTCTAGGCCTTCTTCAAAGCTATCTTCGTGGGGTGCGCCGATGGAATGGGGGATCGCCTTTTCAATGACCTCATCAAGGAGGTCCATGTAATCAAGCTCCTCGTGACACGGCATGTGCTTCATTGCCTTCGGTATATGAAGCTCCACTTCGATGTTGCCGATGTTCAAGGTAAGGGTCCCCTTCCGCACATCGACGATGACACCGGCGGTGGCGAGGAACGGGCGTCCGAGTACGAGTGATGTATCGCCCTCCTCCTTGATGTCCATTATCACGAAATCGCATGGCAAACATATGCCCCCGGAACTTGGAGTGGGATGTCCTCCGCTATCCCAACCGGTCTTGTAATCCTCCCGTCCGCTAGTTGAATCTGCATGTCGGTAGGCTTCAAATCAGTGCCGGTATTCAACCTCCGGAACATGGAGAGGGGCATGAGGCTAACACTAGCCCCCAAGTCTACTAATGCCTTTTGTAGGGGGACGCCGCCTAGAGTGCAAGGAATCCGAAAACTCCCCGGATCTTTAAGCTTGGCGGGCTCCTTTTCCCTCTTTGTGAACCAAGTCCCTTCCTCCGCGAGCATTATCTTCTCCTTCCTCTTCCTTCCCGTGATCAAGTCTTTTAAGAACTTGGCATAAGATGGGATTTCCACTGAAGCGTCGAGGAAGGGGATATTGAGGCTCACCCCTCTCAAATACTCGAGAAACTTGGCTAGCCGTTTCTCCATCTTGGCTCTAGCTAGCCGCTGAGGGAAGGGCACTGGTGGCATAAATCGGTGCTCATCGATAAGCTCCTCCGTTCTAGATTTCACTTCTCCTTGCAACTCCTTATCTTTCTCAACTTCAATTGCCGGCTCACTTTCTTGTAGAATCTCCACCACGGGCTCCTTGACTTGAGTCATAGGGGGGTGGTATCCTTCCCTCCTCTTGTAGTAACCGCAACGACCGCATTAATATGGCCGGTGTTGCCCCGTGGATTTGGCTCGGGTTGAGCCGGCAATTGTTGATTGTTTTTGTTGAGCAACGCAAGTTGCTCCCCGATTTGAGCTACGACGGTGGCGAGGGAATCTTGTCCCGCCTTCAATGTGGCATTGATCTTTCGTTGTTCCGCCATAAACTCATCCACCTTTGCTTCAAAATCTGAGCGTTGTTGAGCTTGTGGTGGGTTGGGATTCCTCCACCCTTGATTGTATCCGGGCGGCCTATAAGGTCCCACTTGTTGCCTCGGTGGGAAATTTTGTTGCGGTGGCCCCCTTTGTGGATAATTCGGTTGTGGTGGTGGTGGAGCCCGAGCTTGAGGAGGTTGTTATGGCGGGGGGTTTAATGCTCCATCATTATTGGCATATGAGAAACCCGGATGGTTTCTAGCGGCCGGATTGGCCCAGTATCCAGAATTTCCCGCGACGTACTGAACTTTCTCCAAACCTCCTTCTCCTTGCTCTCCTCCCGCATATATGGATTGGGATTGGTCTTGCCAATCGCTCATATGATTTGTCGCCATGGATGTAGAAGGGGCTCTTGAGGCTCCGTAATGAATTTCTCCAATCTCTCCACAACCTTGTGGAGAGAGTCAAACTTGCTAGAAAGCTCCGCCACGGCCTTGCCCTCATAGATGGTGGGACCGAAAAGGTGCTCTCTCTCAAGTGCAAGAGTCCGTACAAGTAGTAAAACCTGGGAGTCCAGGTGTCGAATCCACGGGAAGAAATCTGTTGCAACCACAGTTCAAATCAAATAGAAATCTATCGGAGAGAAACTAAACACTTCACAAATGATGACGGTGATGGTGATGTGAACACGTGAACGATTTGAACATAGAGAATCGTGTATGAAAATACCTATAAAAAGTTTGCACATGGTATGGGTTCGTCAGGATCAACGATTCGTATTAATTTGGTTGATGAATATATCACAATGAATTCTCTTTTTGAGAGCAATTCACCGGGAAAAATATCCAATATAACTCAATGAATTCTCCTTTTGGGAGCAATTCATCGGAAGATGCCCTTTTGGGGGTTCAAACAAAATATTCAAAAAGATCGTCACTAAAGCTATAATACGATATGAAACTCTCTTTTGGAGAGATCAAAACTACGGTATGAAACTCCCTTTTGGGGAGATCAAAACTCACCCTTTTGGGGCGATCATCAACTAAATTAATTCTTTTGGAATCTAAAAAAGTCGATTTACGAACAACGATTACAATTTTAGCGACGTTTTAACGATTTAGCACAAGAAATTTCAACCAAATAAACACGAATAATATCCCCTAACTGCTCCATACCATGCACAACAGAGATTTAGCTACACATCATGCGAAAATAAACAAGTTTCATAGCAAAATACGTTAAGATTATATCAAAATACGGAAGAAAAAGCATCAAATAAGGAGTTTAAGTTAAGAATTCTTCACCAAACATCCTTGAAAATACTTCAAACTCTCTGAAAATAATAAAACAAGCCTCTGGAATTTTACAGAATTTTTCAGGGGGAAAATACGACTCCTAGAGCCTTCAATACGCCCAAAATACGCCCCAAACTCCTTGAATACCCCCAAAAAACCCTAAATACGCTTATATAATAAGATTGCGGGTTTAAAAGC
Source organism: Scilla litardierei (assembly GCA_030789695.1). Taxonomy (NCBI): domain Eukaryota; kingdom Viridiplantae; phylum Streptophyta; class Magnoliopsida; order Asparagales; family Asparagaceae; genus Scilla; species Scilla litardierei. Next base: position 178,694,342 of record CM061139.1, on the reverse strand, counting down.
TTATTGGGTTCACTATCCGCACCCGCATCAAACCCAAATGCATCCTAGCCGTTGATCTCGAGCGGGGCAAATATATACAGTTGATCAAAAGCGGGATTTAACTGGGAGCTGACACGTGGCATTTCTAATCGGGTTTGAGTCTCGACCGCACCCGCACCCGCTTGGTCTTCGAGTCGAACTCGGGGGTGATTTCCAACCGCTGGATCGTGAACTTGTGGCCTCGATTCATCCACGTTGCTCGGAGAAATACCGCTGAAGCCCGCTCTCCGTATTCGATTTCGAATCGCCTTCCACCGTTCGATTGTGATCGAACGGATCTTGCGTCGCCACTGAATTCAAATTGCGGGGATGCTCTTGGCCGTAGGATTTCGATCGATCGGTCGTGATCTGGCCACGTCATCCGATTAAATAAACTGCCGCCCGCTCCTCAAACTCAAATCCGGGCCGTTCGTTCAAAAGCGGGATCTTGCGAGGTGCTGACGCGTGTCCCTTGGAATCGCGCCTGCATCTCTCCGCTTCGCTCGTTTTCGCTCGAGTGCGCGCCGTCGGATCAAGTATGAATGGGGTAGATTCTGCCACGTGGCCCTTCGATTGCGCTCCGCCTCGAGAATTTAGCGTCGACTGCAGCGGTTGGATCGACGATCAACGGCGGAAAATGCGCCACGTCGTCGTTTCTGTGGCGCCGTTCGATTAGGGTGGGGAATGCTGGATGCGTGCCACGTGGCACGCCAAAAATCGTGCGCCGACCGTATATACGTATTTAAACGTATTTTCTTCCGTATTTCTTCAATTAAATAGTATTCTGCATTCAAAAATACACCGTAATTAGCACAGATCTCAGAAAAATACAAATAAATATTCGTTGGAATCGTGAGATAGAGACGGTGCTAGGAAAAATATAAAATGTGCAGAATTGCATCGATAAATGCTGTTTTGTGCTCAAATAGTGTGTTTTCTCTAATAAATAAATGTGTAGAAAATACGTACGCATTAGAGAACAAAGTAGCATCACATGAGCACAAAATAGGGCTAAATGGGGGGTTAAATATGTAATATTGAACCCGAATCACACCCCCCAACTAGCGATTTGCTAGTCTCTAGCAAAAATAGCGATAAATACGGATGAGTAATAAAACAATAAGTTCTTTCAAATTGCTCATGGCGTGGCTCAATAATACGCATTCCAACATGGTCTTGGCCATCAATATACACATCAATGAACAAAATCAATCACATGAAATTTTCTCTAATTTAGTACGAATAAATAACATGCATGCATCGTTTTGCGCAAGCGAAAGTATAACACGCCGTTATAAACTAGTTTTCTTGTTTCCAAGGAATTGGCCTATCAAAATAATCATTCAAGACATGGGTATTGAAGTTGCTTAGTATATTCACTATTTCTCTTCTTTTATTCGTTCTGCGTAACGCGCATCAAGCAACATTCGCAGAAAAAAGTATAACTTGGATCGCTCCATCAAATGAGTGAGTTTCCGGTCAATGGCTCCCAAATCAGACGATCATAGGGCATTAGGCCAAGAAGGACCCCTCGGACTGTACTACTCGAGCCAACCAAGTTATTTATTAGTGACATACATATTCATTCATGTTTCATCATTCATTTTTCTTTTCATTTTCTTTCTTTCTTTTCTTTCTTTTCTTTCTTTGTAAGCAACTCAAAACCCATCAACATGAATATAAACATTAATAACAGAGGCCAAGTCCCTCTTCAACTTGAAAACTATTCTTAAAAATCGTGTATACTTAAGCTTTTTCCATCACATTAGCATGCATGAAATCAATTCAAACTATTTCGAGATATTAATCATGGAAATTGAAAATTTTCATGAATAGCATATTAACGGCAATTCCATGAAGGAAAAATAATTAACTCAAGCCATAAAAATTTTTAGAACTCAATTAACGTATAATCATCCGCATTTGAGGCATAGGAAGGAGTTTTAAAAGATGAGATTTGGTGATTTATTCTTCTCAAAAAAACAAAAAAATCCTAAGGTCTCATACACACCCCCCAACTAAAGATGGACATTGTCCTCAATGTCGGAAGAGGTACGAGTTTATTCAAGCAAGCAACCTAGAAAGCATTTAAAAACTACACTACTGGAAAGAACACACCGTGATCAAATGACGGATCCCGAATCTTTAATTGTGGAGGAAGTTGTTCAATTTGCTCCTTGCGCTCCTCGGCGATTATTCTTCCTCCAAAAACTAATTTGGACCACAGCAACACAACTCCAAGCATCTCTATAAGCTGTTTGTCAATGTCCTGCGAGAGATGAGTTATGTCAGTCCAAATTATTTTAAAATTATTCTCAATGAAAGTATTCCAAATGTAGTCGTCAAAATAAGTGAAAGAAATTAAAATAAGTTGACGAATACTCCCTGAAAGATTTGCACTACTCTCTGTACGATGCTCGATCAATGGAGAGAGGGGTAAATGATTTTGGGATAAAACTGGAGGAGGGCATGGTTCTGACTCCATGGCGATAATCTCAAAACCCTTGTCCCTAGCTGTCTCCTCCTCTCGTTGATCCAAAATTGCTAGCTCGTCCTCTCTTTTGCACACACTTTCTGCCATGTATATATTTTTATTCGTGTCATCAACGTGACATGGCTCGCTCGATATTCCTGCAATAGAAGATAAACTCGTATTAGAATCTTGAAATTGAGTTTCAAAAGCCTTACTTTCTTCTAAGCAAGTGGCAATCCAATTAAGATCTTCAATAGATTTTTGAATCTGCCGACTCCGAGCAAGGAAATTCTCCTGGAATTGATGGGATGTGGCCTCCTGTGTCTGAATAATCTGGTAAGCTTCCTCTTTCAAGGATTGCAAAGGTACGTCTACACTTTGCTCTTCTTGATCGAGGCACGAAGGCTCCGTTGAATCGCTCTCTGAAGTCTCTTCCACGGTTTCTTCGTTTTCTTGCAGAGACTCCATGTATTCCCACGCCACTGACGGCGTCATGCTTCCCAATAATTCATGCAGCTGAGGTTGTAGTCCTTCTAGGAAGAACTCCATAAGCTCTTCATTTGTGAAACCATGCTGCGGATAGCTCGATACGATATTTGTGAACCTTCTCCAGGCCTGAAAGAAAGTTTCACAATCAGTTTGATTAAAATTTACAATCTTGAGCTTTTCCATCCTATGTTTGTGTGCATTAGCATATCGTGCATCATAAAGATCGTTTGTGCAATAGAAGTTCATATATTCCATTTTGCAATAAAATAAAATAAAATAATAAAAAAAAGTTTATGTACAGTAAAGTGGAAAGATCTCACCGAAGGTCCTCTAAATGAAATAAACCGTAGTCACAAACCATTCCTCCCCGGCAACGGCGCCAAAAACTTGGTGGGACCGAAAAGGTGCTCTCTCTCAAGTGCAAGAGTCCGTACAAGTAGTAAAACCTGGGAGTCCAGGTGTCGAATCCACGGGAAGAAATCTGTTGCAACCACAGTTCAAATCAAATAGAAATCTATCGGAGAGAAACTAAACACTTCACAAATGACGACGGTGATGGTGATGTGAACACGTGAACGATATGAACATAGAAAATCGTGTATGAAAATACCTATAAAAAGTTTGCACATAGTATGGGTTCGTCAGGATCAACGATTCGTATTAATTTGGTTGATGAATATATCACAATGAATTCTCTTTTTGAGAGCAATTCACCGGGAAAAATATCCAATATAACTCAATGAATTCTCCTTTTGGGAGCAATTCATCGGAAGATGCCCTTTTGGGGGTTCAAACAAAATATTCAAAAAGATCGTCGCTAAAGCTATAATACGATATGAAACTCTCTTTTGGAGAGATCAAAACTACGGTATGAAACTCCCTTTTGGGGAGATCAAAACTCACCCTTTTGGGGCGATCATCAACTAAATTAATTCTTTTGGAATCTAAAAAAGTCGATTTACGAACAACGATTACAATTTTAGCGACGTTTTAACGATTTAGCACAAGGAATTTCAACCAAATAAACACGAATAATATCCCCTAACTGCTCCATACCATGCACAACAGAGATTTAGCTACACATCATGCGAAAATAAACAAGTTTCATAGCAAAATACGTTAAGATTATATCAAAATACGGAAGAAAAAGCATCAAATAAGGAGTTTAAGTTAAGAATTCTTCACCAAACATCCTTGAAAATACTTCAAACTCTCTGAAAATAATAAAACAAGCCTCTGGAATTTTACAGAATTTTTCAGGGGGAAAATACGACTCCTAGAGCCTCCAATACGCCCAAAATACGCCCCAAACTCCTTGAATACCCCCAAAAAACCCTAAATACGCTTATATAATAAGATTGCGGGTTTAAAAGCTTATTGGGTTCACTATCCGCACCCGCATCAAACCCAAATGCATCCTAGCCGTTGATCTCGAGCGGGGCAAATATATACCGTTGATCAAAAGCGGGATTTAACTGGGAGCTGACACGTGGCATTTCCAATCGGGTTTGAGTCTCGACCGCACCCGCACCCGCTTGGTCTTCGAGTCGAACTCGGGGGTGATTTCCAACCGCTGGATCGTGAACTTGTGGCCTCGATTCATCCACGTTGCTCGGAGAAATACCGCTGAAGCCCGCTCTCCGTATTCGATTTCGAATCGCCTTCCACCGTTCGATTGTGATCGAACGGATCTTGCGTCGCCACTGAATTCAAATTGCGGGGATGCTCTTGGCCGTAGGATTTCGATCGATCGGTCGTGATCTGGCCACGTCATCCGATTAAATAAACTGCCGCCCGCTCCTCAAACTCAAATCCGGGCCGTTCGTTCAAAAGCGGGATCTTGCGAGGTGCTGACGCTTGTCCCTTGGAATCGCGCCTGCATCTCTCCGCTTCACTCGTTTTCGCTCGAGTGCGCGCCGTCGGATCAAGTATGAATGGGGTAGATTCTGCCACGTGGCCCTTCGATTGCGCTCCGCCTCGAGAATTTAGCGTCGACTGCAGCGGTTGGATCGACGATCAACGGCGGAAAATGCGCCACGTCGTCGTTTCTGTGGCGCCGTTCGATTAGGGCGGGGAATGCTGGATGCGTGCCACGTGGCGCGCCAAAAATCGTGCGCCGACCGTATATACGTATTTAAACGTATTTTCTTCCGTATTTCTTCAATTAAATAGTATTCTGCATTCAAAAATACACCGTAATTAGCACAGATCTCAGAAAAATACAAATAAATATTCGTTGGAATCGTGAGATAGAGACGGTGCTAGGAAAAATATAAAATGTGCAGAATTGCATCGATAAATGCTGTTTTGTGCTCAAATAGTGTGTTTTCTCTAATAAATAAATGTGTAGAAAATACGTGCGCATTAGAGAACAAAGTAGCATCACATGAGCACAAAATAGGGCTAAATGGGGGGTTAAATATGTAATATTGAACCCGAATCAATAGATACTTGTGGGCTTCAAGGAGGACGAAGAATGTCCTCGCTCGTCCCCCCATTGTTGGTTGTTCGAGGCCATCTCCTCAAGCAAGGCCGTAGCTTCATCGGGAGTCTTCGACAAAATGGCTCCATTTGCCGTGGCATCAATAATCTGCTTCGTCCCCGGTTGGAGTCCATTGTAAAAGCTATGGACAAGCTCCCAATCCTCAATGCTATGATGAGAGCACTGATGTTGCAAGTCCTTGAAGCGCTCCCATGCTTCGTAGAGAGTCTCTTGAGGTCCTTGCTTGAAGGACATGAGAGCACTTCTAATCTTCACCGTCTTGGAGGGCGGGTAAAATTTGTCGACGAATGCACTCGCCAACTCATCCCAAGTGGTGAAGATTCCTTCAGCTTGCGTCCTCAACCAATATAATGCCTTGTCCTTTAGTGTGAAAGGGAAGAGGCGCAGTCTGATAGCATCCACGGAGACGCCCGACATTTGGAAGGTGGCGCACTTTGATAGGAAGAGCTGGATGTGGTAGTGAGGGTTTTCATGGGAGTTCCCATGAAAAGGATCTTGTTGCATAAGGACCACCAATCCGGTCTTCAACTCAAAATTCTTGTCGGCCGCTAACTCCGGCATGGCTATGGACGAGGTCGTGGAAGAAGTCTTAGGCCGAAGCCTATCTCTTATGGAAATAATCCTCGCCATTTGCGCTGCTAATTCTTCGGGGGTCTCAGGATGGGTCATAAAATTTCCTTCAGTATCGGGTCTCCTCTCCGCTCGGATCCTCCTCAATGTACGCTCGATCTCCGGATCGTATAGTATCTCTTCGGGGTTCGCCGAGGATCTCGTGTACATGCAAGGGAAAACAGAGTTTCAAAGAAATAGTTAGCACAACGGAAGGATAAAAATGAAAATAATAAAACAAAAAGAAAAATAGCAAGGTTATAGGAATCAAACACTATTGCCTCCCCGGCAACGGCGCCAAAAACTTGATCGCGCCCCGGATACACGTCCCGGGGCGGCGACGATCGTAGTCTTACCGCAAGCGCACGGTGTAGCGGCGAGCGGGTATCGAACACAGGGAGGCCTAATAACAGTGTCTTCTTCGAATCACCTGGCTATAGGAAAAGTCGGGAGAATGTTCGCAATGTGCGGTCACAGTCGTTTAAATGTAAAAAGGGATTAACAAATTAATAAAAACGCTTAGGGGATAGGGAATCCCCGCTACTTGCCGTATCTCGTCACTGTGACTCGTGGGTTTCACAATTGCTAGACTTGAAATTTGAGTGAACTAGTTGCAACTAAATGTGGAACCAAGCTCACGCTCTCGCGCTATTGCCGGTCTATAGCCAACCTAGGGTAGGGTCCAATCTCTTGCAAACCCTAACCTAGGCAAACTAGCGTGAAGAACAACATCATCGTTCAATCGTATCTCGAGCCCACTCTCGTGCAAACTCGAGCTACGACCAAGGTTGGGATAGTTCCTAACCATCCAATCTCTTGCAAACGGGTATTGATATAGAATTGCAATCGGAAAACCATAGTTTCGGTCCAATCTCTTGCAAACCGATTCCGGAGGAATTCAATTGCAACCCAATTCGAATATCTAGGGCTTCCTATCGAATTGGGATCCAATCTCTTGCAAATCCCAATCGATATGAATCCCTAGCTATTCGTATTATAGCAATCCCAAACTACCCCTAATCAATCCTAGCAATAGTTTTACCAATTCATCACAATTTCGAAATTGGGCTCGTAGGGTTCATCCCTACGCCCTAAGACGATGAACTACTCACAATTCATAATAGAGTGCAATAGAAATTCGCAAATAAAATCCATGGAATTCATAGCAATATACAGAATATCAATAAAAATTGAGTTTTTGAGGGAGAGAAATACAAACAAATGAAGAACAAGGTAGCATCCAACAAAATCCCACTTTTCTCTCCTCCCTTGAAGCTAAATCTAATCCCTAAAAAGTTAATCTAAAAAGCTGCAAAAAGTTCTGAAAAAACTTCCCTAAACTAGGTTAAAAACTGGGGTTAAATACCCCCCAAAATCGCCCAAAAAACCCTGACGAAAATGCCCTTGCGCAGCCTCAAATCCGCAGTTTTCGCTACAGGCAGCGCGGCTCACTCGGCCGAGTGACAAATGTCACTCGGCCGAGTGACGAACCCTGTACAAAAACAGAGAGTTGGGGGTCTCAGGGGTCGTCTCCTCGGAGGTCACTCGGGCGGACGGCGGTAGTCACTCGGGCGGACCGTCTTTCTCCACTTGGCCGAGTCAGTCATCGGAGCAGACTGACGGAAAACAGAGAGTTGGTGATTTTTGATGCCGTCGTCTTGGCTCCACTCGGGCGGTGGGTGACTCGGTGCTCGGCCGAGTGGCATGGCGATGCTCGGCCGAGTGCACGCTTGTTGTGTGTCCGATCTGGCCGGCCGAGCGGGCTTCCTATGGTCGGCCGAGTGACTCCTTCACTCGGCCGAGTGAAGTGCTAAAAATGCCCAAACTTCATATCTTCGCCTCCTCGTCGCTCCTACGACGTTCTTTCTCCTTTCACTCCTCTCCAACAGCAAAATACCCCCCAAGAGAGTCGTCGGTGACACTCCGGAGTGGGTGCATCTCAGAATCACTCCAAATCGCTCCAAATCTCCTGAAATACGACAAAAACAACAAATCGTGAAAAGCATCGCAATATTGTCGAATAAACGCGAAAAACATGATTTGAGCGATCAAAATGGAATGCAAACATGCAGAAAAAAGGTGTAAAATATGGAGTGATCATCCCACTCAAACGGCTGACAAGGCTCCGACTCAGCACGAAGGGTTCATGCCAACAACATAATTGTTTCAGTCATTTTTGGCCTTAACAGAAACTGTTAAGGCCAAAAATGACCAAAACAATTGTCAAGCTAACGTGGACCCTTCTGTTGAGTCGGAGCCTCGTCAGTGGGTTGAGTGAGACCTTAGGTTTCTAGAACCTGGGTCGGTTGATGGATGATGAATAGCTTGCGATGCTCGATCGACCTTCGAGCGGCCTATACGTGACGGATCGAGGCTGTTACGCTCTAGAACGACCCTCACGGTAGATCGAGACTCGGCGATCTGCACAACAAGGAAGCGTTAGGGGGGTCGGATATAGGTTCCGACCCAAATCTCATCCAATGCTTAAGTTAGAATGGGAACTTAAGGACGAGAGTGAGCTTAGAGGAGCTGAGATCAACCCGCGGAGGTCGTCTCAAATCTGGTGTCACAAGCTCTTTAATGGAAGAAATGTATGCTGAAAGAGTAGAGTCTATGTATTAGATCTCGTACCTTGGGAATTGGAACCTTTCAGTATTTATGGACCCCTTTTGTCCTTTTTATGACGTTGGGGAATAACGATCACACATTATGGTGCTATGATCTTCACTCTTTAATAGGAGCGAACGTTGCCCACATTCCCGCTATTAATGAGGCCACCTTCACTCTCACGTTCGAGTAATGAGAGTGCAACGGACGACTGGCTGGTGGGCTTTGACCGAGTCGATGACATGCTTCTCTTGTGGGCCTTAACCTCCGCGGGTCGATTCGTCTCGATGGCCGGCCCAATGATTCAACAGTAACCATCTTAGAAATGCTATGAAAAAGTCTCTTTTAAGATGAAATTGCAAGTATTTTTCGGGTTCCATGTGAATTCCGAAGTTAAGCGTTCGGGGGCGAGAATAGTAATAGGATGTTGTTGTGTGAGGTCGAGTGCTCTTTACTGCTTTTCGATTAATCAAAAAAAATAATAATTAATATATTCACAACTTTTAATTAAAAAAGTTCATTTACATGTATAAAATACTGTGTACTTTTTGAATGGAATTTAATTGTTTTTTTTTTTTGGTACTTAGAATTTAATTGTTAAAAGCTCACCATTTGATTGTATTTTTTTGGCAAAAGAATTGACAAAAAACTCAAAAAACTAGGAGCTTCTCGCTAAGGATATGTAAATTTGTGTATGTTACAAACAAATTAAGGGTTTATGTGCAAAAAGACACATGCGCTTGTAGATAAGGCGCCTAATCCGAACACTAACCAACATCAAAATAACAAAAAGACGAAAAAAGTGGGAGAAAGCCATGGCCGCCTCCGCCTCCGCCTCCGCCGCTTCGATTCGTTCTTTTATTCACGCTTTCCCAACAATTAACACGACAAACAGCAGCACCATCTCCAATACATCTTCTTCTCTCTCATTTGCTTTCGATTCCAAAACCCTAGTTACCCTAAAAACGAGCTTAACCCGCTTTTCTTTGCATCTCAATCATCGAATCTCGTCTTCATCTCCTTTTGCTTCTGCGTACGCTGAAACCGATGAAGACAATTACGAAGAAGAAGAAGAAGAAGAAGAAGAAGAAGAAGAAGAAGAAGAAGAAGAGGGACGAGAGAGCGAATTGTGGAAGCCGAGGGCGGTGTCGTCACCACCTGAGGAAGCGGGGAGACTCTACGTCGGGAACCTGCCATATTCTTTCACCGCCGATCAACTTGTGGAGATCTTCAGCCAAGCTGGCACCGTTGACACCGCTGAGGTAACGAAAAAAAAAGAAATAAAAACCTGTGATTTTTTTTATGGTTGGCGTTGAGATTAATGCACATTTAGACTAAATGAATGCATTTGATTCGGCATGTGACAACATTGTTTTTTTAACGATAATGTTAGTCTTAGCAGTTAGCATGTGATTTGAAAACTAAGCTGATCGAAAAGTATAATAGAGGGTGTCCTCTGAAGGGAATGTGATCTGTTCAAATCTTAGAATTGCCTTAGAGTTGAATGCTGAAGTCTGGCACAAAATACCCTAAGAAGCGGGGGGTTCTGTATAATTATTAAGTAGTTGTAATTTGTGCCCATTTTACTTTTTAAGGCCTAGTTTGGCAACAGAGTTTGTGAAACTCGGGGTTTGTTTAAGTTAAAACAAAACAAAGTCTTGTATCCATGTAAACCTTAGTTTGTGAAACTTGGATTTCATTTAAGTAGAGTGGATGTTCGGTAATAGAGTTTAAGTTTCTATGCCGCACTCAATTTGGGAAATTTTCCGAACCCCGGTTTGATTTTGTTTGTTTGTTTGTTTGTTTTTTTTTTTTGGGGGGGGGGGAGTGTTGATTCCACCGACCTCTTCAAAGAACTAATCACAACAATATCCAAGACAAAAAAGAACAAGAACAAGATGTGGAAGAGGAATACCAAGCTTTATTAGAAGTTCCTAAAACACCTTACAAGGATTTAAGACATAAATCCTCTACATTTGATTCTTCTTCTCCAAAGCCTCCATTCTCATCCAAAGTCTCCTTTCTCTTTAGGTTATTTTTCTCTCAATATGAAAACCCCTAAAGCTAAGAGACTATTCATATGGTCTTCTTAGGGATACAAGTAAATTCAAGTATACCCCCACTAAGACACATATTTACAACGAGTTTAGAGTCAACTCCAACAATCTCCATCTTGGCGAGAAAACTCATCCACGTCCCATGAAGATCAACAAGGTGTCACATACACCTCAACCATAAAAAGTCCAACCACCCACCACAACCGCACCTCCATCCTCAAGACGAGAGGCGCTCCTCCACATCTCTAGCACAATGATATGTTGAGCAAGTCTAGGCAATGCCTAAACCTCTCCCTTGTCACCGGCTTGGTAAATACATCGCAGCATTCTCATTGGTGTGCACCTTCTCGATAGAGATCTCACCATCATCGACCCAATCACGAACTCTATAATACATCACCACAAATTTTGTCCTTGCATGATAGACGTGATTTTTGGTCAAGCAGATTGCACTTTGACTATCCGAGAATATTTGGATGTTCTCTTGATCCAACCCAAGTTCATTCACCAAATCCCGCAATCAAATGGCTTTCTTGGAAGCCTCCGTAGTAGATAATGTCGTCGTGGATTGTAGCACTGGCCTCCAAGAAATAGGACCACTAGCAAGTTTGAAGACATACCTGGTAATAGACATCCTCTTGTTAAGATCTCCCGCATAATCTGCATCAACATATCCCACTACAATATTTGATTCAACTTTCTTCTCAAATATTTGATACAAAACTCCTTGGTTTCCTTCAAATACATCAAAATCTACTTCACTGCATTCCAATGCTATTTTCCCGGATTTGACATGTATTTGCAAACTACACCAACCGCTTGGGCTATGTCCGGCCGTGTGCATATCATGGCATACATCAAGCATCCTATCGCATTTATATACGGTACCGCTTTTATCTTTTCAATTTCCTCCACCGTCTTTGGACATTGCTCTTTGTTTAAAGCAAAATGAGAAGTAAGTGGTGTGACAACCGGTTTCACATCCATCATGTCATACCTCTCCATTACTTTAGAGACATACCTCTTTTGTGACAAGCATAACTTGCCGGCATCTCTATCTCTCTTTTCTACATGCCCAAAATCTTAGTAGCTGCCACAAGGTCTTTCATGTCAAACTCATGGCTCAATTTAGATTTGAGCCCATCCACCATTGACATGTGCTTACATGCAATTAGCATGTCATCCGCATAGAGAAGAAGCATGATGGTGGACCCATCATCAAGAACCTTATAGTACACACAACACTCATACTCATTCCTTGATTATCCAATGTGCAACATGAAGGAGTCGAAGCATTTGTACCATTATCTTGGTGATTGCTTGAGTCCATAGAGAGACTTCTTCAATTGGCACACAAAGTCTTCTTTGCCCACTTCTACAAACCCTTCCGGTTGTGACATGTAAATAGTTTCCTCCAACTCACCATGAAGAAAGGCCGTCTTTACATCAAATTGTTTAAGCTCCATATTGAACTCCGTCACTATAACCAAGAGTACATTAATGAAATGTACTTCACAACAGGGGAGAAAATCCTCATCATAGTCAATCCACTCCTTTTGTGAATACCCCTTTGCCACCAACCTTGCTTTGAAAATTGGTTTCTCCTTTTCATGCAAAGGCTCCTTCACCCTATAGATCAACTTGCAAGCCACCGATTTACGATCCATTGGTTTTGGCACCAACTCCCACACGGATTTTTGTGTGGAGAGATTCATCTTCTCCACTATCGCCTCCAACCATTCGCCACTTTCATGTGAATTCATAGCCTCTTGAAATGAACCGGGCTCACCACCGCTAATGGCAAGAGCATAGTGCGCCTCTTCCGATTGCTCTCATCCAAGCCTACTAGGTGGCTTTGTGGTCCTTCTTACCCTCCCTTGAGCAATGCTATATGGCTCTTCTTGAGGGCTCTCTTGTTTCGGACCATGGCTTGAACTACCCTCTTCCCGTTGTGAAGTTTGAGTCCTTTCCAAGTCATCCAATTCGAATGAGACTTCTTCGGCCACTTTATTTTCTTTGCCATCACCATCTTGTTGATCTTCAAGATCCCTTGATAGAATAGAAACTTCATCAAAGACCACATCTCAACTAGTCAATTTCTTCCGATTTACTGGATCCCAAAGCTTGTACCCCCTTCACTCCTTTTTCAAAACCGAGGAAAATGCATTTATGTGACTTGGCATCAAGCTTTGACCTTTCATCATATGGAACATGTGCATACGCCATGCACCAAACACCTTTAGAAGAGTATAGTCCACTTCATTGCCACTCCATACCTCTTCGGCCACCTTGAGGTTAAGAGCATTCGAAGGTGATCTATTTACAACATATCATGCATTGTTAACTGCCTCCACCCAAAAGACTTTGGCAACCTCACATGAAGACTCATGCATCTAGCCCTCTCAATGAGAGTTCTATTTATCCTCTCGGCCACGTCATTTTGTTGAGGATTCTTTGCTACGGTGAAATGCCTTTTGATCCCTTCATCCTTGCAAAATTGTAGAAACTTTCTATCTCGGTATTCTCCCCCATTGTTACTTCTCAAGCACTTCACTTTTCTTCCCATTGGTTTTCAACTTCTGCCTTCCACTCCTTGAACTTGGAGAAGACCTCGGACTTCTGCTTCATAAAATACACACAAACTTTTCTTGAGAAGTCATCAATGAATGTCACAAAGTAGGAAGCTCCACCTTTTGACATAACCGGGCTCGGTCCCCACACATCGGAGTGAATGTAGTTAATAATGCATTTGCTCTTACATTCTACCTTTGTAGTATTGAAAAACATCTTCCTTTGTTTGCCTGCCAAATAAAACTTGCATAAGTCGAGATTGCATGTCTTCATTCCATTCGACAAATTCCTCTTATGAAGTTTACACATGCCCTTCTCACTCATGTGTCCCAACCGCATATGTCACAACCTACATTCATCACAATCATTCTCTTTCTCCATTGTAGAGATTGAAGCTCCACCCAAAATGGTGTCTCCCACGAGCTTGTAAAGATTGTTGGCCACTCTTGTACCCTTCATTAGTACAATACACCTTTAGATAACTTGAGAATATCATCCTTTCCATTGAAAGTGCATCCCTTAGCCTCAAGCATGCCCAAAGAAATTAAGTTCTTCTTAGGTGCCGGCACATGTCTTCTTCATCAAACTTCGCATCCAACCTCAAGATGTCACAAATCATCCTATTGAAGATGTTCATGTGTTCTAACACATCCTTGTCTTCTTCCATCTTCAAACCATAGAGTTGATTCTTCAAGTGTAGCTTATTTGATAAAGACTTTCCCATGTAAAGTTTCTCAAGCTTCCATATATCCTTTGCCGTTTCCTCTTCACTAACGTTATACAAAACAACATCCGAGAGATACAATTGTATTGTGCTCACCGTCCTTCATCTAGATCGGCCCAGTCTTCATCATCGATCTTCTTCAGCTTCTTTGTCTTCCCCAACAAAGAAACATTGAGTCCTTGTTGTATTAGAACATTTCTTACCGTTATTTGCTATAATCCGAAGGTGATATGACCATCAAATTTCGCCACCTCAAACTTAACCCCACCGGAAGTTGAAGTTCACATAGAGGACAATTGTCAAAGACCTTGTGTGCACCAAAATTTCACAACTCACGAACCCGAAAATTGATGAAATATCTTCACCCAAAATGCTTCAAATGAGTAGCAATAAGGATAAACCCAAACTCTGATACCAATTGTTGATTCCACCGACATCTTCAAAGAACCAAGCACGACAATATCCAAGACAAAAAAGAGAAAGAACAAGACGTGGAAGAGAAATACCAAGCTTTATTAGAAGTTCCCAAAGCACCTTATAAGGATTTAAGACATAAATCCTCAACCTTTGATTTTCCTTCTCCAAAGCCATCGATCTTCCATTGCCTCCTTTATCTTTAAGTTATTTTTCTCTCTATATGGAAACCCCTAAAGCTAAGAGACTATTTATATGGTCTTCTTAGGGATACAAGTAAAGTACAAATATATCCACACTAAGGCACACAAATTTACAACGAGGAGGAGTTTTAAGAGCCAACTCCAACAGGGGGTGCGGTTTCAATTCCAGTTTTTAAGATTCCAATTTGAAGCCCACTCATGTTTCGGAAATCAAGGATTGGACTCCAAAATACACCAAATCACACTTTGTAAAACTAAACCGTGATATGCCAAAGTAGGCCTAAGTGTTTGGCTATATGGAAGTGAGAAAGAAAATAAGGAAAAGAAACACTTTTAGCATATTTTGAGTAAAGTGTGATCTAGAAGTGTGGGAGTCACTTTCGCCACGTGGGATAACTTTTATTTTTAAGTTCCCTTTTAAAACCTTCTAAGTTACTAATTTAAATATTTAAACAAAGAAAGAATATTGTTAATTATGAATAACTATTTTTTAATATTTGTGAATATCTAAATAACAGAATGTTATCATATCATATTATATTTTGAACTTCCTAAAGTAATACGGCTCGTTACAGAATAAACATTCTCTATAAGTTGACAGCGCTCATTACCATGCATGAAGTCCTTGTTGATTTTAAAAGAAGGAAGAGCTAGTTTTTAGCTTCTAAAAAGCTCTTTTCACTTTTTATAATGGTGGAGATATAATGGAATGTGCAAATTTTCGTAGTTACAGGATAGAGTCAGCTAAACAAATGGAGCAAATGACACCTACCAACTACACCGTTGGTTACACTCTAGAAAATTTTACATGGTATTTTGATCGATAAAAACCAAAGGGCAAATTAAGGTCTTTGTTTAAAAAAGTTAGTGACTGCATTCATTTATATTTTTCATTCCGTTGAACATGTTGCAAATATTGGCAAACCAATAACCAATTAGAAAACAAACAACAATACTAGCTATAGACAAATTAATAATGACGTTGGTGATATAATAAATAAAAAGAAAAGCCCCCCACCCCCCCAAAACACAGCTTTAAAATTCTATTTTCTCCAATAATTCCTTGCATATCACTGCCAACAACAGTCCCAGCAATCAACCGACCAAATCTAATTTAGACAGCTTGAGGCTAACTAGATCATGCGGACGGGCCAGCAAAATTGCAAAACAAACTAAAAAACATAAAGAACAAAACCTATGTAAATTCTCCAATCGCAATCGACCATTCATGGAGCACAAAGCTACATGAATGGTTAACAATATTTGACAATGCTCCATGAATGATTAACAATATTTGACAATTAGTTGGCTGGTTGACACCAACTCTCTTAAACCCGTGCCAAATTTCTAACAAAAGAAACTACAAACATGATGGCATTGTCCTAAATCTTAAAATGCAAGTTGGCAAATAGTGTAATCTGCCTTATCAGTTAAGTAGTTTAAAATCGTACAACCAAAAAATGATCCTCCAAAATTCTCTTAGATTATGGATAAAACTCTAGATGAATGGAAAAGATTGATTACTGCATGAGGAATTGCTTTCAACTATGGGTTTTGGCTTGATGAAAGTGAGGAAGAAAATGTCAAAGTGAATCATTTTCAAAAGCTTTAGTTGTTTGTTTTTGATTAAAATGGAGTCTGAAAGTGGGGGATTCAGTTTCGCCACGTAAGAAAACCTTCACTTTTTTTAACTTTCTTCTAAAACCTCCGAAGTTGCTAATGAAACTCAAAAAGAAAAGAGAACATATTTTTTAGTAATAAAATTGCTATTCTCTCTTCATATGTGTGAATATGCAGATAACAGAATGTTGCTACATTAGATTACTTTGTGAACTTCCTTTATTTTAGTTTTATAAAAACAAACATGTTTTGAATTATATTGCTGACATGAATTTCTTTCTATAAATTCTTAAAGAATGTCTCTTATATACTTTAACTTCATGATTTCCAAACATCCCCCGATAGTCGAAAGCAGTTCCCTATATAGTAACAAATCTTTTCCATTTATCTAGATTCATATCCGTTGTCTAAGAGAATTTTGGAAGGTTGTTTCCCGGTTGTATGATTTTAATTCGTTTAACCAATTAAGCCGATTATGATGTATGCAAACTTTCATTTTTATTTGTTGTTTTCTTTGTTTAAAATTTGGCACTTATTTAGAAGGGTTGGTGTCAACCTGACAGTTGATTGTCAAACAGTATCTTTCAATGAAGTTTTTTATTCCGTAGCTGTTACATTGTGATAGGAATTAAATAGGTCTTTTAGTTTGCTTTGTAATTTTAATTGTCCATCCTGATGATCTAGTTAGACTGAAGCCGTATACGTTAGATTCAGTACCCTGATTGCTGGGAACTATGGTTGGCAAGATATGCTATGGATTTTTTTCTGGGAAACTGTATATTAAAGCTATATTTGAGGGGGTTTTCCTTTTGTTTATTGTCTCACCATCATCATTAATTTGTGTCTATAACTTGTATAGTTGTTTGTTCTTTCATTGGTCATTTGTTTACCAACATTTGGAACATGTTCGATGTAATGGGAAATGTAACAGAAAGCACTCGTTACCCTTTTTGAACCAATGCCTTAATATTGCCTTTGGTTATCCATCATTGATGATATTCTGGAAAAAAAAATTATAGGGCATATTCAACTCTTTGGTTGTCAGGTGTTGTTTGCTCTAGTTGTTTAGCTGGTTCTGTTGTGCTATAAAAATTATAGGGCATATTCAACAATGAAATGTACTTTTCTTCAGAAGCTAAGAACTAGATATTTCTTCTTACACACATATTATTAACTCCTAACTTATAGAATGTTGTTTATCCTGTAATTGGCTTCTTACTTTTGCTACTGAATTATTGTTTCTAGACATTTAATACATGAACTGAAAGGTATTCATGTTAGGGCATCATAGTAGTGTGCATTTTAATGTTTCAGTTAATCATATGATTACAGCATCTGCGTATCTTGCAAGTTGAAAATTTCAAAGTTTGAATCCTTATAATCATAGCTGTAGCATATCTTCGTAGTGTCTATTTATGTTCCAAAATCAAAACAAACTACAGGTAGTCTATGATAGAGTCACTGATAGAAGCCGAGGTTTTGCATTTGTGACCATGGCCAGCGGTGATGACGCAAGGGCAGCCATCAGAATGTTTGATGGAACACAAGTGGGAGGCCGGACAGTGAAGGTAAACTTCCCAGAAGTGCCTCGCGGAGGTGAGCGGGAGGTGATGGGACCCCGTACGAGGGCCAGCTCACGTGGATACGTGGACAGCCCCCACAAGGTCTATGCTGGCAACCTTGGGTGGTCCGTCAGCTCAGAGTCTTTGAAGGATGCTTTCTCTCACCTGCCAGGGCTACTCGGTGCCAAGGTTATCTATGAGAATGTCTCTGGTAGGTCAAAGGGTTTTGGATTCGTCTCCTTCTCCACTCCGGAAGATGCCAAATTTGCCATCGAAACAATGAACGGAAAGGTAAGGTGTCTTCCTTCAGCGAGTGTCGCCGATACTCAATTTTACGTAAATTAACTGTTGCCACTGTTGTGCTGATCAGGAGGTTGATGGGCGCCCTCTGCGCTTGAATCTTGCCGCGGAGAGATCTTCCAGCGGTACTCCTGCTGTGCAGAGGCTTTTGTAGCGTTGTACAAAGGAGATACTGATACTCTGATATCTGCGAGAGTTCTAAGCTTCTTGTAGGAAGCTATCGAAGAGATGGATGCACCCTGACACCAGATAAATACACCGAAGATCTCTGCTGTGGACTGTTGACATCATGTCGGGTGATGTTTGCTGCGATTTCTGATTTTCTTGTACCGAACCATCAAGTCCTGCCCCCAAGTCATCAATGGAGATCTGTGTATTGTGCAATGTTTGTGAAAATGCAAGTTTGATTGGTTAATTCACATATCCATGGTCACTGGCAGTGGCAGCTCCTTATTGCTAGCTTTGTCATTTTTCTTTCAAGTTCATCCATAGAAGGAAAATATTTGGGTAGAAATCTATGAACATGATACTTCAGCTGCAGTATGATGTCATCACTTTCAAATAAAGCCTAATAGCATCAACAGCAACCATGCACCCTTGTTCATTGGGAAAAAAACACAGCTATGCAAGTGAAAAAATTTGAAACAAAATTTTATCCCCAAATTATTCACAAGTTTTATTACATTAACTTCAGATATTTATTCAAGCCTTGTTGACTTTGACTGTTCAGGAACACCTTATTAACAAACCATAATACCATATTAACAGCTTCCCATCAAAATTACCATAAACTTAATGTAGTTCACAAAAACGATCTTAAAATTTACAGTTATGTATAAAAATCACCGCAAAATTTGGGTTGAATTTGTAAAACTATCTTATTTGGGTTGAATTTATAAAACTATCTTATACTTTGATAAATTTTGAAAGGTTTTGTTGCATTTTTGATAAATTTTGAAAGGTTTTGTTGCATTTTTAAATTCAACGGGATTTTTATGAGTTTTTAAAGTTGAGAATTGTTATAAACGGGCTTTGGAGGCCCAACCCGTTAGTGGGTATCCACCCATTATGTAACCATATTACTATAAATACAGGACTACGGGGTTCCGTAGCCGCGATGGTTTACAACACGTTATCAGCACGCTCGAGGCTGAGCCGAACCCCTGCCGACGGACGAACGCGACGCGAACGGGCTTCCTTCACCGAACGTCGCTAGATCCGGCGGGTAGGATCTAGAGGTAATTCTTTTCCCTAGATCTAAATTCGTATGCGCATATGTCTAGATCCAAAATTCTTGGATCGATTGTTTAATGAAAATCAACGTTTTTATTGATTAAAAATCAACTTTTTACAATAAAACGCTTTTTTTTGGAGATTAAAAATGGATTTTTTCCACTAAAAATTGGATTTTTATCCCCAAAAACCATTAAACCCTAAGGGATCTTCTCGCCGGAACGCGAATCCCCCCCAAAAACTCGCGCGAAAACCCCCCGCCCGCCGCCCGAAGCGGCAGAACCCCCCCCACCCCGCCGTTGCTAACGGCGGGCGCCCGACCCACCGCCAGCAGCGGCGGGCGGCCCCGCCGCTGCGACGGCCAGCCAGACCTGCCGCCAGCAGCGGCGGGCCAGACCCGCCGCTTGCAGCGGCGGGAGCCACCCCCCTGTCGCCCGCAGCGGCGGGCCCCCATCCCCCTGCTGCCGGCAGCGGCGGGCCCAGCCGCCCGCAGCGGCGGGCCCCCAACCCCCCTGCAGCTGCTCGTATCGGGCCCCCCCTGGTGCGCGCTCATGCCCGGAAACCCTAGCCGCCTGAAGCGGCAATCCGCGCGACCAAAAACCCTAACTAGGGTTTCACCCCGAAAATTCACTATTTTCAAACGATTTTCAGATTTAAATTCGATTTTCCTTCGCTATAATCTGATTAACGCTTTATAAATCATCGCAATTTTTTCTTGGATTATTTGATTATTACACGTTTAATAATTAGGAAGATTCTGCGACCGCTCTGCCGTTAGTTAACTAACCTAACGGTGTATGCCGTTGCCCAGTGGTCCAATAATTATTAAACGAAAGATTTTCATTTCCATTATAAAATTTCTGTGATGATTAAATGCATGTGTAGATAATTATATGCCTGCAGCATATTTAATGATTCTGTGATGTACATTTTTTTAGCATGCTAAAATCACTAATGACATAGTTTAATGCCTGTAGCAAAACTGTATGTCTGCGATGAGATTTTTTAAATGCCTGCAGCATATAAATAGCATGTGTAAACATCATACTTATTCCAATTTTGGTTAATTGAGCACAATTTTTTAGCTTACTAGATTTATATTATATGTATGATGTGCTCATGACATGGCGATATTTTATGACAACAAACCAATAATGATTTCAAAAAGTTTAACATCATATCCTAGTTGACAAAATGAACCTGGAGTTCAAAACCAAAACGAACCTGAAGTTCAAAATCAAATCAAAAGTCAACACCCTTTCACACTAATAAATATTAACAAGTACGATGGATTATACGAAAAACATTTATGCGTCTTCTTTTAGAAATACGCATTTCGCGGTAAATAGATCTCTCAAATCTACGGTTTGTATAAACCAATATTGACACCAGCAGTTGTCATAACACCGCCAAACTCTTTTGAGTAATCTCACTTTACAAGGTATGATTCTTGAATCTAACCTTATGTTTTAAGCGTACGCCCGAAGTCGTGGCTTAATAGATAAGTGAGAAATTATAAAATTCGTACCCACGTAATTGTTTCCCCTAGAGTATGATTCTATATCCACACAATACTTGAATGACTCAATAAAAATGGCATGAAGACCATACTTGAGTTTTCAAATAGACTTTTAAAAGTCTATCATAAACTAGAAAAGTGGAAATATAGAAACTAACTCATTTCCCTTGTATAAGTCTACTTTGTAAGACCAATAAACATTCTTCCTTATAAACGACAATAAGGACGACTGAAAACATGGGAAGTCTTGAATAAAAATGAGAAAGGGAAGATATGATGTACCTCGATATGGAGTATGCAATGGCAACCCAATATCAGACCAGAAGTTCTGACAAGACCCATAATGCTCTTTGCAAAATTAATGGGCATTAACGTATGCCATATAAAAATATATACATATCTAGTCTAAACGACGAAAGTCAAATTGACTGTATGTATAATTCGCTACTTCCCGATGACAAATAAATTTTGAAAATAAATTTAACTTGTTGTCATAATATGAGTCTAAAATGAGCACAATTGTGGACTTATATTTTATAGAACCCACATCATACTATGAAACTTGTTGCTCTAACATAATTATTAGTAGTATTCTCTTGCAGTATATATGTGACTTTTACACATTTTATTTTACTGTAAATGATTTGTCATCCTGAATACTCCTAAAATGAGGATGCCATGTACTCTCTGAAACTTATAAAGTTTCAAAGGATATTCGTCAAAATGAAATCCCTAATGACTCAAGAAACCAATAAAGCCTGAAGCTTTATCCAACTATGATCCGCATAATAGTCATTGTGAAGATGTAATCTTTCACAGTTTGAACAGAGTTCACCTATTACCGGACAAAATTAACTTGAGCATTTTAATGGACGTTCAAAAGTCCCACATAAATTCGAACAGAGGAATTAATTTGGAACACCAGAAGTGTCCAGAATCGACCAACTTTGGATCGATGTCACCCTGGATTGATGATGCAAGACATCATTAACCAGACGAACCCGAAGATTCTTCAAAAAAGGGTGAAAATCTCATTATCCCATTCAAAAGGGAAAAATGATTACAAGATCATCTCCATTCACGTGGACATTGACTCTCCTCACTTCCTCAAACGAATTTAAAATGATATACTATCATTAGAAGAATGAGACCTTTAGGCCTCTTGAGAGTATTTGAGGGATAAAAATGGACTCACACACTCCCTTCATATGGCTAATGATGTACCTTAGAGTACTCATCTATATATCCTCTTTAAATGGTCATAATCAAAACCTTGTTATCCAACCGCAGTCTAGATTATTATTAATCACAACGGACATATTACATTACTGGGATATTGGTTGGGCTTTTACTTACCCTCATACCACCCTCAAAAATGCCGCAGTGGAACTTATTCATCGGGACTAACCCTCCTAGATGAATATGTTCCGAGATCCCCAAACGGGGGATGCATTAGAACACATCTTATAGATGGAGCCTTGACGGGTTCATATCCCTAATTTTATGCTCAACTTCATTGAAGTCGAGCTTATTGCGGATTTTTGGGATAACACTGGGAAATCAATTTAACAACTGGAAGAAAATTGAACACCCTGAAGCTTTGTGTTCACACCCAGTAATGGGTTATATGTAAATCATTAAAATGATTTAAACGGATTACTTGTCCACTAGAAATCCAGTTGTAGGTGACCATATGGGAACATGCAAACCATCAGAACGCCTCCTTAGAAACTATTTATATGAGCCTGATCACCTCATATAAACAGTTTCCGAGAACCCCTAACGGGGGAAGCGTTTAGTGCACATCTTATCGATGGAGTCATGATGAGTTTACAATCCCATATCACCACTATGGATCATTTAAAACATTAATACCTATGATCTGATTATCATGAATAGTGATGAGATCCTGACGATCCACACTTATGAAACTGTTAAACAGTTATCAGACATAGCTATTGACACTATAAATATTGTCAAATTCACACATCCCTGCTACTAAAAATCCAGCTAGGATTGACATACCAACTATAATGGATGCAATCTACCAGTAGCAGAAGTGGATATCCTCAATGGATGAGAGGACATACCACGAGACCTTAAAACAATACCACCACAGGAAAGTGAGCTCATCTACATATCCTCTCCCTTTCCAGAACCTCCGGAAGAGATAAATCTGGAATAAATTGAATAATGTACGTACACGGAGAGGTATTTGGATAAAACACACTTATCGACAATTACTCACATTTCATTTTGCCATTGATATCGTTCACAATCTCCGTTTCCTGAAGCAAACGCAGAAATTTGGCCAAATTACGTGGAACGAGGCAATAATAAGTTGAGCTGGACTCACTTATGAAATGTGAAGTGTTTGGACCTGAAGTCCTGATATCAAAAGATATCAAACCTGTGGGCTACCGAGTATTGTATAAATAAATAAAATCGTATGCTATAAGCAAAACGCTATAGCCTTAGAGGTTTATTTCGCAGAAACCAGGAAGTAATCATGTAAGATGAGTTTAACTCACTTACAAAATTAATCAAACTGATGCATCAGGCTCCCTGGTCATGATTGTGAAACCCATGCGATTAGCAAAGATAATTTTAGGCTATGTTGCTATGGATGATGTGACAACATACCCTTATGAATAATCATCCTGAAGATGAATTATCATCCTGAAGATGAAACCTTCATCCTGAAGATGAATTATCATCCTGAAGATGAATAATCATCCTGAAGATGAAACCTTCATCCTGAAGATGAATTATCATCCCGAAGATGAAACCATCATCCCGAAGATGAAACCATCATCCCGAAGATGAATAATCATCCGAAGATGAATAATCATCCCGAAGATGAAACCATCATCCCGAAGATGAATAATCATTCAGAAGATGAATAATCATCCAGCAGATGAATTACCATCCAGAAGATGAAATTATCATCCAGTCGATGAAGAAACATGGAAAATTGCAATCCACCAATACACCTACTGGTTGTATGGATGCACATTAAGACTCCTTCCGTTCGCTGGAAGAGGGGAAGGATATCCTAGGTCCTGAAGTGCCTTACTCAAATGTCTTTTGTACACTCCTTTATCTGGCAGTAAACACTTTAACCAGATACAGTGCAACGCCTGCAGCGCACCACCGGACCAGAGATATGTAGCTTCTGCGCTATCTCCAAGGGTCAAGGATCATACAACATGTTAAATGTGTTTGCAGATACAGGTTACAGATCATCGCGATGACTGCAACCAAGAAGCAACCAACTCCTGGAGACCAGCAAAGCATACTTCCAAGTCAACATCAATCTCACCATCCCGAGAGGCTCATCAATCCAAGAAGCAAATCATAAGTACGCACAACCAGGTCCTGCAGTACCTCGCAGACACAGTGAAGACTGGTCAGAGACGTGATGCTAGGGCTGGCAATTCGGGTCGGCCCGGTTTTATCGGGCCGTGCCGGCCCAATCCGGTTTTCTTAAAGGACTGGGCCGGCCCGAACCGATAAGACTTCGGGCCATTTCGGAGAGGCCCGGGCACGGTCCGATAAAAATTCGGGACGTCCGGTCCGGTCCGATAGGGTTGAATTAATTATGTATTGTGATAATATTTTATCATATTTTTAAACACAAACTTGTCTCATATGCTTAAGATGCATGGAAATGGAGCACGAAAGAAGAGGATTAAGTGGGTTGCATAAGGTGATGTGTACTACATTGTTTTCATTTATTTGGCAAGATGAAGTAACATGTTTGATGGTTCTTTGTCTCTTCTCGAAAACTGAGATCGAACCCCAAGATTCGAAGACATCAAAGTTGACGTTGGCAGGAAGTTGTTAAAATTTATGATATTTGGACCTTGATCTGATAAGATTCATGACATTGGACTCAACAGCATAAATTAATGCACATTACTGAAATCCGCTTTAGATCAGTGTGTGGTCAAATTGAAGTGCGGCCATCAAATGCTTTTCGTGCCGTGCCGTGCCGCCCATGGGCTGAAAAGCTTGGCCCAGGTCCGGTCCGAAAATGAACCGGGCCGGGCCGGCCCGGTCCGATAAGGATTTCGGGCCAAAATTGTTGGTCCAAGCACGGTCTTATCGTGCCGGGCTATCGTGCCGGGCCGAAAATTGCCACCCATTACGTGATGCTACCTACCGAGTCTGCAAACCACTCCTCCTCAGAAGAGATCCCTCAGATTCAGTAACTGCCATAGATGAGCGATGTCTTGTATAGGTGAGCGATGCCTTGTACTTTGTATCGGAACACTGTAAGAGATTGATGTATAGTTGCCTAGGAGATCTGCAAGCCTGCAGCTTGTACAGATCAGGGGGAGTCAAATCTAGTGTTGTACTCTTTTACCTTGGCTATTGGTTTTTCCCACTGGGTTTTCCATAGCTAAAGGTTTTAACGAGGCAACCTCATTGACTCTGGATCCAGAAGTATCCACCCCCCTAAA
>CM061139.1:178343918-178668474 GCA_030789695.1 Scilla litardierei | reverse complement strand
TTTCTCCCCCCTTTGAGCCCCCATCTCCCTCAAACCCTATTTCCTTCATCCAAGCTCATCCTCCATCATCCAAACCCTTCCTCCACTCATTCTACCCCTCATCTTCCCCAAATCTCCATCAAACCCCCAAAAATCCCCCAAAACCCTATTTCTCCAAACTTCTCCAATCATTTCCAGATCTGAACCCTAGGTTCCCCGGAGCGTTTCTTCCGTCGCCGTGGTTGCTCGGCGTTATTCTTCCGTTCCCTACGCGGTAATACTCGATTCCTTTAATTTTAGCATAACCCACATTGACATTGTGAAACCCTAATAAAATTGGTTGTTAGATGATTAGGGTTCTAATAAGAAGCTTATTTAGGATCATTGTGCTAATAATTGTTTTGCCATAACAGTGAATCTTTCTGTAGTTAGCTTGTGTGACGATCTTCATTGCTCGTCAATCCCGGTATCAGGCAAGTGAAACTTGCATCTCTTGATTTGGGCCATGTCTTAGGCCGTTTACCTTGCTTTAGCGTAAAAGAGACTAGACGGTGAAAGGATAGCCGTTTAGACGCCATTAACCTAGCTTGACAACGAAGCTTGGTCCGTCACCCTCATCATGCCTGTATGCCACGTTTACTTTCAAATTAACGGTACGCGTAATAAATGTTCATGTCATCCATGCATCCTTAACTGCTATTGCATTTTAACTGTCATGCTTATTTTAAATAAACAGTACGCGAATATCTGTTCATGTCATTGCATTTTTCCTGTCACGTTTAAATACAATTAACGGTACGCGTATTAACTGCCCATGTCATTGCATGCTTGAATACTCATCGTGATTGCGTAGCTTTGCTACATACTTGTACTATTGTTCCGGCTAGGCACCCACCTTGCGTGGGCATAATCCTATGCCATTAGCACTTTCTGGCTCGTGTTCCAGAAGACGAGCTCAACACAGCCTGCGGGCAAAGGGCACTCGCTGAGTGATCCCTTGTACTTGATAACTTGAACCCAGCCCGCGGGCAAAGGGCACTCGCTGAGTGATCCCTTGTACTTGCACTTGTTACTTGACATTACATGTCACAACAAACACTTGCCACTTGTGCTCTCCTTACTTTACTTGTTACCACCTTACTTTACTTGCCATGCACCATACTTTAACTGCTAGGTTGTTAGTTTACTTTTCTTTCCGTTTCCTTGCACAAGTCTTCCGACTTGCTGACATGTGCCCCTTTTCTCTTTTGGGTGACACATGTTAGAGCCCGAGCCTGAGTTACTTGCTGAGGACGTGGTGTTCGCTGACGCTGAGTCAGGGCCCGCGTTGATCGAGGACTACATTGACACTGGGGATCAGTCTTAGTGTCGTCGCTTAGCTACTTTTGTTAAACTGCTTAGTTGTCGGTGCGTGGCACCTAGTTGATACTCTGTTATGTTTGTGTTGTTTTGATTGGCCTTGTTCTGGGCTTGGACTCTTTTTCTGTTAGCCTGGTGGCTTTTCTGTGATGTTGAATATTTTGTGGACAAACTTTGGGATTGGTATTTCATATCCGTCACTTTATTATTGTCGTTGTTGTTCCTTTTGCGATTACAGGGACCTGCTTATACTAAATTGACGCTTATCGGGTTTGAGGCCTCACAGTCTTTCTCTCGTGCGGACCTTTTCACGTCTCGCCTCCATTTTAGGGAAGCGGGGCGTGACAGGTTTTAGTGGTGGCCCATGCAGGTCTTTCTGTAACTGCAATTATCAGGGATAACAATAATAATACAAGATTGTCCAACAAATAAATTCGATATCCGAGTCATAAGCTATGAGTCTAATCTGCATCGTGTTCTGTGTCACTAGATGGCAGGAAGGCGATTCACCCGTGGTGGAGGCAGTGGTGTGCTCCCTCATGATGAGGAGCCCGAGCAGGAACCCACCAGCGATGAGATGATGCGGATGATGATCCAGATGATGCAAGTGCAGCAGGGCGTGCTCCTGCACGTCCAGAATGCTCCACATGCTCGAGCTGCCCGGGCACTTCCAGATGCCCCTCGCTCCGAGCCGGGAGCGAAGCAATTTCGGGAGCTGGGTCCCGCATATTTTGATGGATCTGAGGGTCCTCTGTCTGCTGACGAGTGGATAAGGAACATTGAGGATAACCTGGCGATGGCGAAGATTAACCCTGCTGGATGGGTTGATTTGGCTAAGAGGCAGCTGAAGGACAATGCCAGAAACTGGTGGGATGCTGAAGAGAAGATGCTGGTGGAGCCGATAGTTTGGGCTACCTTCAAGTCCAGATTTGATGGAGAATTCTTCCCGAAGGCTGCTAGGCAGGTGATGCTGCAGCGCTTCATAGATCTGAAGCAGGGGAGCTTGTCGGTGGATCAGTACCACCAGGAGTTCACGAGGCTCAGTCGGTTTGCACCTAAGATGGTGCAGGATGCCGATGAGAAAGCTCAGCGGTTTCTTCAGGGACTGGCCTTAGAGCTTCAGAGCTTTGTGACCTCTTCTGACTTGGAGACATATCAGAAGGTCCTGATTGCTGCGAGGCGGCAAGAGTTGAATTTGAATGAGAGGAAGGGACATGTTTCCGGTGCTGGGAAGAGGCCTATGGAGCAGGCCAGGGCGGTGGTTAGGCCTGGTTTCAAGCCTAATCATCCGGTGTAGTTCAAGAGGCCAGGAGGGCCTATTCTGAAGACTTGCCATTTCTGTGGCAAGACTGACACCTCAGGGATCAGTGTAGGAGGTTTCTGGGACAGTGCATTGTCTGCGGAGATCCTGCCCACACCATCCGGGAGTGTCCGAAGTCGAGGCAGCCTTGGCGGGCTCCTATTGCAGCACAGCCGTTGCAGCAGCGAGCTCCTGTGCCCGTTGGACGTGGAGCGCCTCTTGTTCCGCAGAGACAGGCCTTTCGGCAGGCTGTTCCGCCGAGAGGGCAGGCCTTTCTGATGACTGAGGAGGAGAGCATGGCCGTGGATGAGGTTATTACAGGTAACGCTCATTCTAGCTCTTTATCTTCCTTAGTTAGTTTGATCTTGATTATGTTGGTTGCTTGCTCATGATTGTTTGTTAGACTAGGATTTGATGGTTAATTGCTTGTTAGGTGTGGTTTTGGTTTGCACATTTCCTGCACGAGTCCTCTTTGACTCTGGTGCATCGATGTGCATTATTTCTCGGAGCTTCGTGGAGAAGCATTCCTTGTCGACGTCCTCTCTTCCTAAGAGTTGGAATATCGTCACAGGGAACGGTGTAGTCTCGGTGCATCATGGGTGCAATTCTTGCCCGTTGGTGGTTTGTGGACGTGAGCTTTGTGCTGATTTCATTGTCCACGACATCATCAATTACGATGCGGTCCTTGGGATGGATTGGCTTGCGAGCTTCTATGCTACGATTGACTGTCGGAGGAAGAAGGTGGTGTTCGAGATTCCCGGACACCCGGTATTTGAGTTCAGTCGTGGTAGCAGCTCGCTGGGTCCGGTCAGATTTCGGGCCAGGCCAGTGGATGTCGTGGCTATGCAGATGGAGTTGGAGTGGCCAGCTGTGGTGCGTGATTTTGGTGACGTCTTCCCCGAGGAGATGTCTGGTTTGCCACCTGATCGAGCTCTGGAATTTTCTATCGATCTTGTTCCAGGTGCGCAGCTGATTTCGAAGGCGTCGTATCGTATGGCACCTGCAGAGTTGGAAGAGTTGCGGAAGCAGTTGGATGAGCTTATGCAGAAGGGTTACATCAATCCTAGTGTGTCTCCGTGGGGAGCGCCGGTGCTGTTGGTGAAGAAGAAGGATGGTTCGCGTCGCATGTGCGTGGACTATCGGGAGTTGAATGCGGTGACCATCAAGAATAAATACCCGTTGCCTCGCATCGATGATATTTTTGATCAGCTTGGAGGTTCGAGGGTGTTTTCTAAATTGGATTTGAGGAGTGGTTACCATCAGTTGAAGGTGAAGAAGGGAGATGTTCCGAAGACAGCTTTCAGGATGAAGTATGGACACTATGAGTTCGTGGTTATGCCTTTCGGCGTAACTAACGCGCCCGCAGTTTTCATGAATCTGATGAACCTGATTTTCTACGACTTTTTGGATAAGTTTGTTGTTATCTTTATTGACGACATTCTGATCTATTCGAAGTCGGAGGAAGAGCATGCCTCGCACTTAAGGACGGTGTTGGACATTTTGAGGAAGCATCGTTTGTATGCTAAGTTTTCGAAGTGTGAGTTTTGGCTGGATAGAGTTGCTTTTCTCGGGCATGTGGTGACTGGAGATGGTATTTCAGTGGATCCCGAGAAGATTAGGGTCATCAGGGAGTGGCCTGTTCCGTCGTCTGCGTCTGAGATTCGGAGT
Source organism: Scilla litardierei (assembly GCA_030789695.1). Taxonomy (NCBI): domain Eukaryota; kingdom Viridiplantae; phylum Streptophyta; class Magnoliopsida; order Asparagales; family Asparagaceae; genus Scilla; species Scilla litardierei. The sequence goes on along the minus strand of CM061139.1, from coordinate 178,664,168 downwards.
TTCCTTGGTTTGGCGGGATATTATCGTCGTTTCATTAAGGACTTTTCTCGTATTGCTGAGCCGATGACCAGGTTGACGCGGAAGGATGTTGCTTATGTTTGGTCGGGTGATTGTGAGAGTGCTTTTGGTATTCTGAAGGAGAGGTTGACGACTGCCCCTATTCTGGTTGTGCCTGATCGCAGCGGTGGATTTGAGATCTTTTGTGATGCTTCTGGCAAGGGTCTCAGTTGTGTGTTGCATCAGCATGGGCATGTTGTGGCGTATGCGTCTCGTCAGCTTAAGGTTCATGAGAAGAATTATCCGACGCATGATTTGGAGTTTGCTGCCGTTGTGTTTGCTCTCAAGATTTGGAGGCACTTCCTGCTGAGTGAGAAAGTGAAGATTTTCACCGATCACAAAAGCTTGAAGTATATTTTCACTCAGAAGGAGCTCAACATGCGACAGCGTCGATGGTTGGAGCTTATGGCGGATTATGATATTGATTTGCAGTTTCACCCTGGCAAGGTGAATGTGGTCCCTGATGCGCTGAGTAGGCTTCCAGCGGTGATGATTTTGACCTCGCAGTGGAGATTGCAGCAGGATTTTTGCGAGTCTGGTGTGGAGATTGTTCTTCCTGGGGAGGCTTCTTCGTTGATGTACATGCAGGTACAGTCGACGATCGTGGATCGGATTAAGGCTGGCCAGGCTGAGGATCCGAAGCTGGTGAGGATTCGGGAGCAGGTGGAAGCCGGTCTGCGGACTGACTTTTTGATTCATGAGGATGGCTCACTGAGGTTTGGAGCCAGGTTGTGTGTGCCAGCTGGGGATATCAGAGAGGAGTTAATGGTGAAGGCACACAGTTCGCCGTATTCTGTGCATCCTGGTGGCACCAAGATGTACCAGGATCTTCGTCTGAATTATTGGTGGCATGGTATGAAGAGGAGCGTGGCTCGGAGTGTAGCCAAGTGCTTGGTTTGCCAGTAAGTGAAGGCGGAGCATCAGCGTACGGCCGGGTTGCTACAACCGCTTCCGATTCCGGAGTGGAAGTGGCAACACATCACTATGGATTTCGTGACTGGACTACCTCGGAGTCCGAAGCAGAATGACGCGATTTGGGTGATCGTGGATCGATTGACCAAATCTGCGCACTTTATTCCGTTCCGAGTAGGACAGTCCACTGAGGCGCTAGCGAGGAGATACATGGAGGTAAAATTCTTTTTACTCTCCGTTTTATTTCCTTCCCTAGTTTGGATAGTGATGTAACGTGAATTGTGCAGGAGGTTGTGCGACTTCATGGAGTCCCTGTGAGTATCGTGTCGGACAGAGACACGAGGTTCACATCTCAGTTCTGGCAGAGTTTGCAGAAGAGTTTGGGTACGCGTCTGAGTTTCAACACGGCGTACCATCCGCAGACGGATGGCCAGTCCGAGAGGACGATTCAGATTTTGGAAGACATGCTGAGGGCGTGCATGTTGGATTTCAAGGGTTCGTGGGAGGACCATCTGCATCTGGTAGAGTTTTCCTACAACAACAGCTTCGAGGCGAGTATTGGCATGGCGCCTTTCGCCGCTCTTTATGGGAGGAAATGTCGATCGCCATTGAGTTGGGATGACGTTGGTGATCGGGAGTTGTTGGGACCCGAGATGATCGTGGAGGCCGTGGATATCGTCAGGAATATTCGGGAGAGGTTGAGGATTGCTCAGGACCGTTTTAAGCATTGGGCGGATGCTAAACATCGTCCTTTGGAGTTTCAGCCGGGCGACCATGTGTTCTTGAAGATTTCCCTGAATCGTGGTGTGATTCGTTTCGGGAAGCGTGGGAAGTTGAGCCCGCGATACATTGGACCATTTGACGTTTTGGAGAGGGTTGGCGAGGTAGCTTATCGCTTGGCCTTGCCGCCATCTTTGGAAGGAGTTCACAATGTTTTCCATGTGTCGCAGCTTCGTCGATACATTAGCGATCCATCTCATGCGGTGGATTTTTCAGAGATTACCGTTCGCCCAGATTTGACGTATGACCAGCATCCAGTGCAGATTCTGGACAGGCGTCAGAAATCGCTTCGGAACAAGATTGTCAATCTTGTGAGGGTGATGTGGCGACACGGCTCACCTGGAGAGTCTACTTGGGAGAATGAGGATGAGATGCGAGAGCGTTTCCCGCTTTTGTTTCCGGACTCGTGAGTATTCGGAAATTCCGAGGACGGAATTTTTCTTAAGTTGGGGAGGATGTAACGACTGCTTTTCATGTATCTGGATTTAATATAATATAATATATGTTTTGGTGGATTTTCTCCTCATGTGTGGTTTTCGTCTCCGTAGTTTTCATTTTCGATCGATTCGTCGTATTTTCTCGTTTCTTCCTTAGGATCGTCGATTTCGAAGTATGTCACTCGTGACGGACTTCATAACGGTCGTATCTAACTATTAGATCAAGCCTAGGAGTCTTAGGAATCGATCACGGGGCCCCGTGCTCCGTATCGAAACTTTTTGTGCTCATTAGCCGGTATAAGAAGGGGCACCGACCGACTAGATGACGATCCAGTCGGTCGGCAATCCTTCTTGGACCGACTAGTTTGCTTTCTAAATTATTCTGGAGTTACTGTTTATCGTTAGTCGGTCTAAGAACGTTGGTTGACCGACTAGGTTGCAAACTAGTCGGTCGGCAATGCTTCTTTAACCGACTAACTCATCAACTATTTTTGACACTAGTTACTGTTTACTCTTAGTCGGTCTAAGAACGTTCATCGACCGACTAGATCTCAAACTAGTCGGTCAGTAGTTGTTCTTTGACCGACTAACTCCTAGTTCAGGTTTTCGACTGGAGTTACTGTTTACACTTAGTCGGTCTGCGTTGTTCAACCGACCGACTAGATCTCAAACTAGTCGGTCAACAGTTGTTCTTTGACCGACTAAGCAGTGCAGGAAACCCTAGTTTTGCCCTAGCCGCCACCAAACTCTATAAATACCCCTCCAAACGTTTTCTTCTCCTCACTCACGACCTAAAACCCTAATTTCTCCCCCCTTTGAGCCCCCATCTCCCTCAAACCCTATTTCCTTCATCCAAGCTCATCCTCCATCATCCAAACCCTTCCTCCACTCATTCTACCCCTCATCTTCCCCAAATCTCCATCAAACCCCCAAAAATCCCCCAAAACCCTATTTCTCCAAACTTCTCCAATCAATTCCAGATCTGAACCCTAGGTTCCCCGGAGCGTTTCTTCCGTCGCCGTGGTTGCTCGGCGTTATTCTTCCGTTCCCTACGCGGTAATACTCGATTCCTTTAATTTTAGCATAACCCACATTGACATTGTGAAACCCTAATAAAATTGGTTGTTAGATGATTAGGGTTCTAATAAGAAACTTATTTAGGATCATTGTGCTAATAATTGTTTTGCCATAACAGTGAATCTTTCCGTAGTTAGCTTGTGTGACGATCTTCATTGCTCGTCAATCCCGGTATCAGGCAAGTGAAACTTGCATCTCTTGATTTGGGCCATGTCTTAGGCCGTTTACCTTGCTTTAGCGTAAAAGAGACTAGACGGTGAAAGGATAGCCGTTTAGACGCCATTGACCTAGCTTGACAACGAAGCTTGGTCTGTCACCCTCATCATGCCTGTATGCCACGTTTACTTTCAAATTAACGGTACGCGTAATAAATGTTCATGTCATCCATGCATCCTTAACTGCTATTGCATTTTAACTGTCATGTTTATTTTAAATAAACGGTACGCGAATATCTGTTCATGTCATTGCATTTTGCCTGTCACGTTTAAATACAATTAACGGTACGCGTATTAACTGCTCATGTCATTGCATGCTTGAATACTCATCGTGATTGCGTAGCTTTGCTACATACTTGTACTATTGTTCCGGCTAGGCACCCACCTTGCGTGGGCATAATCCTATGCCATTAGCACTTTCTGGCTCGTGTTCCAGAAGACGAGCTCAACACAGCCTGCGGGCAAAGGGCACTCGCTGAGTGATCCCTTGTACTTGATAACTTGAACCCAGCCCGCGGGCAAAGGGCACTCGCTGAGTGATCCCTTGTACTTGCACTTGTTACTTGACATTACATGTCACAACAAACACTTGCCACTTGTGCTCTCCTTACTTTACTTGTTACCACCTTACTTTACTTGCCATGCACCATACTTTAACTGCTAGGTTGTTAGTTTACTTTTCTTTCCGTTTCCTTGCACAAGTCTTCCGACTTGCTGACATGTGCCCCTTTTCTCTTTTGGGTGACACATGTTAGAGCCCGAGCCTGAGTTACTTGCTGAGGACGTGGTGTTCGCTGACGCTGAGTCAGGGCCCGCGTTGATCGAGGACTACATTGACACTGGGGATCAGTCTTAGTGTCGTCGCTTAGCTACTTTTGTTAAACTGCTTAGTTGTCGGTGCGTGGCACCTAGTTGATACTCTGTTATGTTTGTGTTGTTTTGATTGGCCTTGTTCTGGGCTTGGACTCTTTTTCTGTTAGCCTGGTGGCTTTTCTGTGATGTTGAATATTTTGTGGACAAACTTTGGGATTGGTATTTCATATCCGTCACTTTATTATTGTCGTTGTTGTTCCTTTTGCGATTACAGGGACCTGCTTATACTAAATTGACGCTTATCGGGTTTGAGGCCTCACAGTCTCTCTCTCGTGCGGACCTTTTCACGTCTCGTCTCCATTTTAGGGAAGCGGGGCGTGACATGAGTTCTCGGCACCTAAGACTCCTCAGCAAAATGGAGTTGTTGAGAGGAAGAATCGAACACTTTAGGAAATGGCTCGAGTTATGCTGAATGCTCGGAAAGTTAATGTTAAGTGGTGGGCCGAAGCTGTTAATACCGCTTGCTACACCATCAACAGGGTATATCTTCGGCCAAGGACTGAGAAAACTCCATACGAAATCTGGAAAGGGAGGAAACCTGATGTCTCCTACTTCCATATCTTTGGAAGCAAGTGCTACATCTTGCAAGATCGTACACCAAGACGAAAGTTCGACGCCAAGAGTGACATAGGAATTTTCTTGGGGTATTCTACAAGGAGTCGTGCCTTCCGAGTGCTGAATGAACGCACAGACATTATGATGGAATCTATTAATGTGGTGGTTGATGATTTTGATCAGGGAGAGTCTATACTGACTGGAGAAAAAGGGACTCAGGAAGACAGAAATGATGATGAGGTTCGTGTTGAAAATGATGTTGCAACAGTTAAAACCAATCAGACCAATGTTGAACAAAATGTTGCAACACATGATACTACCACCGCTGAGACGACTCAAGAAGAGGCTGAAAATGGTCAAGATGCTAAGGGGATCACAAAAGTCATACGCGACCATCCACCGGAGCTTATCATTGGTGACGTGCACGACAATCGTCGTACCAGAGGTGCTAGTCGTGTCAACTACAGAGATCTGGCTGGGTATGCATGTTTTCTCTCTACTATTGAACCCAAAAATGTGAAGGAAGCCATTGTTGATAATTTCTGGGTTTCGGCTATGCAAGAGGAACTGAACCAATTCCAACGAAATGATGTCTGGAGTCTTGTGGAGAGACCCAAAGGAACCAATTTTATCGGAACAAAATGGATATTCAAAAATAAAACAGATGAGCAGGGAAATATTACTCGCAACAAAGCTCGTCTTGTAGCTCAAGGGTATACCCAAGTGGAAGGAATTGACTTTGATGAGACATTTGCTCCAGTGGCTCGGTTGGAATCCATCAGACTTCTTCTGGCCGTTGCTTGCAGTCTGAAGTTCAAACTACATCAAATGGATGTGAAGAGCGCCTTCTTGAATGGGCTTCTGAATGAAGAAGTTTATGTTGAACAACCCAAAGGCTTTGCAGATCCATTTCTACCAAACCATGTTTACAAGTTGAAGAATGCTCTCTATGGGTTGAAACAAGCGCCGAGGGCCTGGTATGAAATATTAACTACATAGCTTCTTAAAAGGGGTATGAATGAGGAGGAGCTGATAAAACCCTATTTGTTCAACGGACAAGATCAAGTGTCATGGTAGCTCAAATCTATGTTGATGATATAGTCTTCGGCTCAACATCACAACAGCTGGTGCATGAGTTTATCACGCTCATGCAAAAGGAGTTTGAAATGAGTATGGTAGGTGAGTTAAATGTTTTTCTTGGGCTTCAAGTGAAACAATGTCCAGACGGTCTATTCATATCACAAAGCAAGTATGCAAGGAATCTTGTCAAGAGATTCGGCTTGGAAAATGCGAGACATGTTCGGACTCCCATGAGCACTTCTGAAAAACTTTCCAAGGATGAAGGAGGAAGAGATGTGGAAGTTACCTTATACAGAAGCATGATAGGTAGTCTTTTGTATTTAACAGCTAGCAGGCCAGATATCAGCTTCAGTGTTGGAGTTTGTGCCCGTTACCAAGCATGCCGCAAGGAATCTCATATTACTGCCGTGAAGAGGATTATTAGGTATGTAAGTGGGACAGCAGACTATGGCATATGGTACACAAAGGATACAAACACACTAATCTCAGGATATAGTGATGCAGACTGGGCAGGGAATACTGATGACAGAAAAAGCACTACCGGAGGAAGTTATATGTAGGGAATAATCTGGTGTCATTGTACAATAAAAAACAGAACTCCATATCACTATCTACAGCAGAGGCTGAGTATATCGCAACAGGAAGTTGTTGCACACAACTGTTATGGATGAAGCAAATGTTGACAGATTATGGACTGGAACAAGGGATCCTAACCATTCTATGTGACAATCAGAGTGCTATAAACATCTCTAAGAACCCAGTTCAGCACTACAGAACTAAACATATCGACATCCGTCACCACTTCATTAGAGAGTTGGTTGAAAAGAAGTCTCTTGTCATGGAGTATGTTGCTACAGTTAATCAACTAGCGGACATCTTTACAAAGCCTCTTGATTCTGCCAGATTTGAGGAATTGTGACAAGCCCTAGGGCTGTGTCGTATCTAATGTTGTTCTCTGTGTTGAGAATATTGTTGCAACATCAGGTTGCAACATTATGAGGGTCGGGTGATCTCTTTTTGTCGGGTTCGTTTTTCACTAATAACCTTACCCGATATTTATTACCCTCTGCTTCTTTTTGTTCCCAAGGCGTATTTCCGTGTTCTTCCTCAACTCAAATTTCTCCAAGATTCTTCTAACCGTCCATCTAGGGTTCTTGAAATCTTCTTGTTCGAAGTTCCTCTCCACTTAATCAGAAATGGCGAGAGATCAGTCGGAAAAATCTTCGCAGCCCCCTCGTCGGTTCTCTCGACGGACGGCCTCCGCACGGAAAAGTGCTCCGCCATCCTCGTCTTCGCCTATTAAACGAAAAGGAGTGTTTCCTTGTTCTTCGCGCGGATCCTCCAGTGGTAATTCCTCTCCATCACTCTCCTCTACCCCTCTCAGTAACATGCATTCTCCTAGAGCCTCAAAGTTGGAGTTGGTAAATTTTTCCCCAATTCTTGAAATTCCCCTCTTCCAAAAATTCGAGGAAGATGAAGTCTACGATGATGATGAAGATTATCCTGCTCCCGTAACAATTCAAGACTGGTTTTGGTATTTGCAGAGAACAGGAAAGCAATTGGATCTTTCTTCGGTGGATGTCTCTCACATTCACTTTAAAGGTCTCATGCATAAGAAGATTAAGGGGAAGGTTATGAGTGTTGAAGTGCCTCGAGATAGAAAGATTGTCATTCGAAACTGGAATCCCAAATCTTTTGTAAAAATTTCTGAAGCTGAAGTGATAGATATTTCTGATTCTGAAAACCCTCCAGTGTATGCTGAAATGCCTAGGACAAGGGGCACTGCTGGAGCGTCTACGTCTAATCCTCCTCCTGAGAATCCTATTGAGCAGGATGATGTGCAGTTAAATAAGGATGGTCTTTCGGAAGGTGGTCTAAATGCTGAGACTACATCTGCTGTTCCATCTCAGGAAGAGGTACATGTCTCTCCGTCGCCTATGTGTGTGGATGAAGGATTCAGAACATGTCTGATGATCATAATTGTGTTGTGGATGAGAATGCTCAGAATGTGCCTGTTGTCTCATCTCAAGATGTTTCTGAGCCTGGAAAAGAATCTGTGAAAGGTGATCATGATCTTGTTGACTGTCTTGAAGATTCTTCTCAAAATGAGACTGTGGTAGAAGTGCCACTTGCTGATGATTTTTCATGAAAGGTTCAGTCTCTAAATGAGTCAGTAGAGCCTGCTCTCGATCCTATGGAATTAGAAACTACTGAAATCCTTCAGGATCCCCCCACTCTTCCTGCTGAGACTGGAGTTGGTGAGATGCGATATGATCATGATAAGGCTGCAGCTGATGTTGTGACTGAAAGTGGCTCAGCTGATATTGGGGTAAATGATGAAGTGAATGTTGATAAATGTGCAATGGGTCAAGGTTCTTCTGCGGTTGGTGTTGATAATGTGGGGTTTAATGTTGAAGCTGATATCGAGCCTGATCCCTTCGTGGAAGCTAGTGTTGAACATATTGTTACACAAAATGTTGCAACACTCCATGCAACAAGTGAGGCCTCTGGTCCAACTGAGCCTCCCTTGTCCTCCTTCATGCGCAAGGCTCGATCTGGCTCTAAGAAGTGCTCTGCTCCCTCCAGTAATGCTGAAGTTTCTCCTTCCAAGAGGTCAAAAATCTCTGCTTCAGGTTCCTCTCGCTCTCCTTCATTTACTTCTTCTGATGCGTTTAGCAAAATTTTCTTCGACAAAGCTCGCAAGAACATATGGGCGTCTTACTCGGAGAGATCCTTAATTCCTGAGAAGGTTCTGAACATGTCTTCCTTTGATAAGACTCAGATAGCTTCTATTCTGAAGGGTCTCAGATTCTTTCATGCTGCCACCTGTTTCACTGTCTACTATCCTGTGTTGGTGAGAGAATTTTACTGTAACTTATCCAAATCTGCTGGAGATGGGTCTTCCCGTTGGAGTTTCAGAAATTATGTTAGAGGCAAGATTATTTCATTCTCTCCTTCCACCCTGAACAAATTATTGGAATGGAAATGTCCTCAATCTGTACCTGCTTTCGGAGAGTCAACTGGAGTGGAGATTGACAGACTGATTCATGTTGTGACAGCCGGAAAGTTCAAGTGTTGGCCTAAGAAATCATCTACCTTTCCTTCGTCTGCTCTTACAGCCAAGTATTTTGTTCTATACAGGATTGCTACGGGAAACTGGCTCCCTACTACCAATGTTTCTGTGGTTACTCGGGACATGTGCAGGCTGTTGTTCTCTGCATGCACTTCTTAGGCTTTCAATTTGGGCAGAATCATCTTTGATTCTATCTTATCTTTTGCAGAGTTATCCTCCTCTGGCACTTCCTTACCTCATGGAGCTCTCATATCTATGATGCTCCTGGCTCAAAGGGTGCCCATGTCCCCGTCTGACCTTCCTTCATCATGTGACAGTATTTCTTACACGGCAAAGTCTGTGGCTGGAAAAATTGATGATATCTCTGAAGTGATACCCTCTCTTCATGGTGTTCCTTCGATACCCTCCCCGTCTCAAGATGCTGAACCTTCTTCCACATTGCCTCCTGAATCACAGACTCCTCCACTTAGTCATGCTGCTGCTGCCACCTCCTCCTCAACAAGTGTGGTGGATATACAGTTTCTGGAAAATGCTATTCAAAATATTGATGATCAACTTCTGTTTCTCGAAAGCCAGCGGGTTCTTTTGAATTGCCACAAGTTGTTGCTGCAGAGCAAGCTGTCCTCTCTGAGGAGTGGTCCTTCTGAGGATCACTGATATATTCTCTATGTCCTTTGTGGCTCAAAAGGGGAGAAGGTATGATATTTTGGTATTTTGGTCTTGTTTTTGGTTTTGGGTTGTTTTTTGGATGTCTGCTGCTGATACAATTTGTCATGAAAGTCTTGGAAGTATTACTGTGTATGGGATAGTCTGAGGGGCCCCTTGTGAAGGGGAGTATGCTGCATTGTTGTTTCCGTTCCTGTTCCTGTTTTGGTGTATGGTTGTTTGCAGTTCTTGTGTTTCAGTTCTTGTGTATTGGTCTGGACATAGCAGTTTTGGTTGATTGAACAAAGTTCATCCTACCTTATTCTTCAGACTGGTCTAAGTTGAATATCATACCGTGTGTTGTGCCACCAAATGACAAAAGGGGAGATTGTTAGGTTTTATCCTTGCTATTCATGAATGCAGTCTTGTCATATGTGGCACTCTGCTTATCGTCTCTTGCTCTTTACTTCCTGAAGTTTTTAGACAAGTTTATCTGGGGAATGTTGGACATTTTGTTGTACGTTTTGTTGCATCTGAGCCACTGCCGTATGAAGAAGAGAATCGAATCAGTTAGGTTGTTGGATAAATTGTTGAACAGTTTGTTGTACCAGGATGTTCAATATGCTAAGTCTGTTTGCATCGATTGACTGCCCAAAAGGATGTGCGACTGGCGTTCGCGTAATCTTTTATATCTCTATCTAACTGATCAGGTATTTCTGGAGGTTATTAACTGTTATAGATTTGATCGGCTGTATATCTCTTGTTGCCTTATTGCGAAACGGTTGGAGAGAGATTTTCGCTGGCAATATCCTGGCAACATTCGCCTGCGGATATTCTGGGATCTCCTTCTTGTTGGAGATGTTGCGAGTATTGCAGTTGACGAACCGAATCAAGATCTGATTGCATGAGTGCTGATTGAATCGAAGATTGCGGTGCTTCTTGCTTTTAGGGTTCGGAGCTATTGGCGGCGAGGTTACGGACTTTGTGTTGAAAAAGTTCTGTGAGATTACTCCGGGAGGGAGGCCGACGACTACGCACGTAGGATCAAGAGAGTTGATCTAGTCGGTGGTGCAAGGGGAGCTTGCCAAGAATACTTCACGGGGTTGATTGCGATCACCCCTCACGGTTTGTATTAAGGGAGAGTGTGTTCTTCCTTATAGAAGCGTGGTTATTAGAGTTTGTATTCTCTGATTTTCATAGTGAAGTATTCTACTTTTCTGGGCGTGGCCCCGCAGATGTAGGTGTGCGCACCGAACTGCGTTACCAAGTCTTGTGTGTCACTATTTGATGTGTGTTGCTGTGTTGTTCTTTAGATTCATTACTGCGTACTGAATTTTAGCGACAAAGCATTGGGTGATGGAATCATGTATTCAAGGCTTTGGCGCAAAAGCATTACATGGAGCTAGAAAAACTTCAAATGTATTTTTATATTCTCTTCATGCATTTTGCTCTTTCTTTCATAGAATACGTGTAAGCCGTGAATAGATGGTCTCACACACACATTTATATCATTTACCATCTTAGAGAACCATAGGAGTAGTCTAGAACCAATTCCAATAGGTTCCATTGCCAAAAACTCTCATTTGTGTTTTTGGACGAGGATCAGACATCTGGAGAAGGACCCCGAGACGTCTGGTCATGTGTTTATATATCATACACTCTCTCTCTCTCTCTCTCTCTCTCTCTCTCTCTCTCTCTCTCAGTTTTTTCAGACGTATGATATTCATTTGTCAAACACCTGAATAGTGTTCCAGACAACTGAATGGTGAACTCAAGACGTATGGTTTCCAAGTGTTGGACAATTTATTCTTTCTGTCCATCCTCTGCCTCAGCCATCTGATGAAGAGTTCTCAGACGTCTCAACGGTGTCTCAAACAACTGAGTGGTGAACTCCAGACGTCTAGTTGATGTGAGTTGGACTTCTGTTTTTCTGTCGAACATTTTATCAACCGACTGATTTATTCTTTCTAGCCGACTGAAGAGTGCATCAGACGTCTAGTACTTATTCTTCAGACATCTGATATATGCCTGTTTCTAGTCGTTAGTCTGCATTTTATGGCCGTTATTTTTGTCTTCTAGTGGATTGTTTTGAGTTGTTTTGATAGGCTATTTAAGCCAGTTTGAGCTGTGATTTGGTAACCACTCAAGACATATTGTAAAAATTTGATAGAGCTATTTTGAGGGTTTTTCATGAAGTGGTTTCTCTTTCCTCATTTTCTATTACATTCATACACTTGAGAAAAGTGTTAGGATTTAACTCCGAGATCAAGAGAGGATTCTTCCAAGTGCTTCAAGCTTCCATCTAGCACTTGGTGTTCCAATCTTCATTGTCTTCACACACACATCGGTAAGATCTATTCAAGACATAAGTAAAATTGTATTTCTTATTTCATTTCATTTTCTTTATGAAACCTAGCTCTCAGTTTGTGAAAACATTTTGGAGGGTTTACTCCAATTGAAGGGTTTACTCTATTTTAGGAGGGTTTACTCCTTTATACTCATGTAGTGGGAGAATTGTATCTGAAGCACCGTGTTGTGTTGTGGGTTGTTCGAGCCTGGGTTTGGGTGTCAGTGAAATCCACGGAGTGCGATTGCAACGTGTGACTGGAATAAGATGGCCTTGGATTAGGGATCCGAACCAGGATACATCTCTTGTGTTTGCATTTGCATTGGCAGCATCTCTTTGTTGTTGTTGTTGAGCATCTTATTTTTATGTCTGCTGCGTTGTGCACTTAATTTTAGTAACTTTCAATTACACCATTTTACTTGCCAATACACTATTCACCTCGTCCCTCTAGTGTATGTTGTGTAACCATATGTCCCAACATGATAGCCGGCTTGTTATGTTGAAAGATGTGTTAGCTTTATAATAGGATGATGTCAGTAATGGCGATAACGCTTCTACGTTCACATCAATGTTAATGATTTGCTTAAACTGGTGAAAGAAAATAATGGGAAACTTTATGAAGGATGATGGAGTTTACCATATTATTGAAAGAAAATAAGGGGCTTCTCTGTATCCAAACTCTAAGTGGGATGTTAGTAACTTATTTTGAGATGCTACTTAATCCATTGAGGAAAGTAATTCTTGATAGTGAAAACAGCATTTGTTTCGGTCATTGTAAGGCTAAGAAAATCACCCACACTATAAGACTTGATTACAAAGAGATGAACATGTACACTAACAATTGCATATTTTATTATAATGATAAGGAACATCTTAAGGAATGTCCAGAGTGCAAAGTCCCTGGATGGAAATGAATGAAGCGTACTTAGGTTTCATATATACATTGGAGTCATGCCATTGAAACCGATAAAAATCTTTACCACTTGTTCCAAGACTGCAGAAATTTTTAATGTCCAGAGAGCTGGAAAAGAATACGATGAGTCACTCAGATGGGCGTGTATATGATAGAAAACTCAGGCACTCTACAAACGAAGAAGCAAGAAAACATATCATTCATATATGTTACGACCTAAAGATCGTGATACATCGACCTTCCCTCTAAATTCGTCCGACACAAGGCAAGCTCGCCCGTCATCCGCGAAGTCTGCCTCGACTAGCGGAAGGGCGCACTTCGTCCCAACCTCGCCGTTTGATCGTCCACTTCCCCCTTTAGCCCGTCCGCTACCCACGAAGTCCGCTTCGACTAGTGGGGAGGGCGCACTTCGCCCCGAACCTCGCCCATTGGTCGTCTGCTTCCTTCCGAGCTCGCCAGGCAATCAACCAGCTCTCCTGTCATCCTAGGGTGTGACCAAACGACCCATGTACGACCCCGCTCCTCGGACGCACCCCGCACCTTGACGACCCCTCCGCCCAACGAACACGACAAACACCCTTGTACGAGAAAGCCATTTACACTTCCGCTGCTCGACAGCCTAACAAAGCACCCCCTGGCCGCTGCGCCGTCTGACCGCTTGGTGCTTTCTGTGGTTGTTGGCTTGATAAACCCATGTGGGTTGCACTTGGTTGGTGCACCAACCCAATGGGGGGTTGGTCCACCAACGCCTCCCCCTTTAGCTCTATAAAAAGAGAGCAATGTGTTTGATTATTGTAACGACCCGCTCTCGGGGCCCGTTACTTATTCGGTTTATTGCGCAGGTTCCGCAGTTTACCAGTGAATTCAGCATAGCCACAACGCAGAGATGTACCAACAACACTCAAACCAGCTTACAGACATTATTACAGTCCAAATTAAAGTACAACAACCAACACTCTCTCACACCAATACATGAAAGGAAATACTGAAAGGAAATGCAGAAACGGAAATACATAGTACAATACACACTCCGACAGAAAAGTAACTAAAACTCTGTGGCTTCTGGGTCGTACGCAGGCTCCTCATACTCTGGAGCAATCTCCTCAACCAGATCTTCGTCTGTCGGTGCCACAAGTGGAACCGAAGGTAAGTCACAAAGATTCTAAACAAAGAAAAGGAGTACTGTACAAGTATGACAAGCAGAAGTAAAGTACGGTGTAGTGTCTGTACAAGTGCAGAAAGTAAAGTGCTACAAGTGCAGAAAGTAAAGTGCATGACTGTAAAGAAGTAACTGTGCAAGCTCTGCTAAAACTACGTGACTCAAGTCGGAGAGTACAATATGTGACCGTTCAGTTCGTCTCTTGCCTGGGTGCTACCCAGACGAATGCCGGTACCCAGGCAGCAGTATGGTTTGCCGAAACGCAGGCAGCAGGACAGGGCGCCGAAACACAGGCGACAGGACAGGTAGACCAAACTCTAGTCACTCCCGTACTCTCGCAAACTGTGAGTTACCCCAAAACCCGGTGTTGTGTCAAGTACAAGTTCTTTACATGAACGTTCCACGGGATGTTCCAAGTCAAGTCCAACACAAGAAAGTGGCGTATGTTTCCATGCTTCGAGCACGTAGTAGTGCGGTGCTACAAGTTCGTACGAGCACAGTGGCTAGATTTCTAAGGTTAGAACCTATCGTGACTTACCAAAATTAATACCGTTGTAGTAAGCCGGAAGAGGATCTAGGGCTTCCTCAGAAGTTGGTACACCAGAGTCTGTACCTGCAACACAAAATACTTATTTTAGAAAAACACGACCTTTTCCTATTTAATAACTAGGTTAGTTTGATTTTTAAACTCGCTAAAACAGTGTCGAAAAATATTTAAAATTTTTATATAAACCTAACACAATTATTTAGATTTTACTGCAATAGGGGAGAATTTTCAGAAGCTTCTGTAATTTCTTATAATTTTTAGAAACTTAGAAATAGCTTAAAAACCCAGATTATTTAAGTTACGCGTATCTTCCGTAATTTCTTACGGGAGCAATACAAGTCGGAATGACTTGAGTGAATAGTCAAAATGACCGTCTCGAAGTCTATTATCACATATAATTTTATCACATATTATTGTGAGTGAAAACAGCGAGTTATGATTTTTAGAATGAATTAAACCTATTTAATCTTTAGGTTCGAAAAATCATTCCGACAAAAGTAGGCGTCTGGTCGAGGTAAGACCAGCGCCAATGGCTCCGAAATGTCGTTTCTGATTTTCTGGGACTATCCACACATTTTTCTGGCCCCTGTATAATTAGTTATGGATTTATAACCATTATACCCATTTAATAATTAATTAATAATACGAAATTTACGAATTATTCAATATTTACAAGTTTGCCATTGCAAACTTACGCAGCAAATAACGACGCCGGCGGGGGGGGGCTTACGGCGAGCGGAGGCGGGGGCTGACGGTGGCGGCGACGGCGGGGGGCAGAGGCGGGGCGGCGACGGCGACGGCGGGGACGGCGGCGGCGGCGGAGGAGGACGACGTTGCAGGCGAGGCGGGCGCTGTGGGGGGTTCTTGCGGCGGCGGAGGCTTCGGGAGACGGCGGCGGAGGCGGCGGGGGGCGCTGGCGACGGAGATGGCGACGGGGCAGCGGTGGGAGGCGGTCGGAGCCGGCGGCGGAGGTCGGAGGTGAAGGGAGGGAGAGCGTGAGTGAGAGAGAGAGAGTACGAGAGAGAGTGAGTGACGGCCTGTGAAAGTTTTGTGTTAAAAAAATTTACTTAGGATGTTAATGTAGAATTAGGGGGTATTTATAGGGTTAGTGGGTAATTAATGGGGGGTTAGGGGTTGTTGACTAACCCCAACATTTTTAATACGGTTGGTATTTTTTTTGACTAACCTAAGAAATTTTTGGAAAGTGTCTAAACGTGTTTATCATGTGGGGTTAAAGTAGTTAGTAATTAGGTTATGGTAAATAGCTAGGGTAATTAAATGGTGGTAAAAATTTGTAACGAAATTACGAATTTGCCCCTACTAGCAAATGTGTCCGAAAAATTACGAAAACATACCCACGGGATCGTATCGTCGCGAGGATGGCGAATACGAAGTCCGTTTTAGGGTTTGGACTACGGAGATACTAGTTTTTGGCCAAAACGTTTAGAAAGCGGGTTTGCGGGTTCTCTATTGAAATGTTATCAGAAAATTATGAAATTAATGTGGGGAGTCCTAAGTGGTCATAGGAGGTTACTGCAGAAGTTTGAAAACGTTTTGAAGATGTTTGTATAGAAAATAAATTCATCGAATCAAAACGGTAATTTTTGAAAATGAATTTTAACAGAAACGTTTTGGGTATTTGAGGAAATCCGAAAATACTGAAATACAATAGAATAAGTCTAGTATTTCAAAATATTTTTATATAATTTTTTTGAAATCATTTAAAACTCCTGACAAACCATTACAAAATATATATTAAATTTGTAATTAAAAGTTTTGAAAAATTTCGAGTCGTTACAATTATTAGCATCGAAAATTGGGAATCAAATTGAGCTTCTATTGAGGCATTGGGGAAAACTGTATGAGGTCCTATTGGAAGTTCCATAGGATCATGGTGAGCGATCTTTGAGAGAGCAATTGTGAGGATTTCTTAGGAGTAGTTGAGTGCCTTTTGTATCTCCTAATTGAAATCAAGAGAAGTGTTCCCTTGGTCGTTAAGGCGACCTAAATCTTTTGTATGCTCTCTATTTGTTCTTCGTGCTAGATACTTCGGCAATCCGATTGCTTCCGCTCGGCGCACAACAATTGGTATCAGAGCCTTGGCGACAAAGATCTAGACGAAGAAGATGAGTAAAGATGGCGATGACAATCGTTCTACTCCAATGGCGCAATCTTCAACAACGCGAACTATCGTATCCAATACGAAGTTTGAAATTGAGAAGTTCAATAGGCGTATCAACTTCGGCATGTGGAGATGCGAAGTACTTGACATCTTGAATCAACTTGGTCAAGATCAAGTATTAGATGAGAGACCGATTTCGACGTCGAACTCGGAGTGGAGGATGATGAACCGGACCACTTGCGGCATGATCCGGCTCTACTTGACAAAAGAGAAGAAACCCTTTCATGGAGGAGACGAACGTGAAAGCGTTATAGGATGCGCTTGGTGAGAAGTACATGAAGAAGAACATTCAGAATCGCCTACACCTAAAGAAGAAGCTTTTTGGCCTCAAGATGGAGGAAGAAGTTTCAGTTGAAGAATATCTCGACTACTACAACAAACTCCTCACAAATTTGAGGAACATCGACGTCAAGGTGGAAGATGAGGACAAGGCGATGATTCTCCTCAACTCACTGAATAAAGACTATGAGTACATCGTTTCGATCTTAACATATGGTAAAGAATTTATCACCTTCAATGAAGTTTCTAACGCTCTTACTAGTAATGAATTTAGAAAGAAGAATGATGAGAAGATGATGGGCCAAAGGTCCAAAGCGCTTACCATGGTTAGATGCCGGGGCAATAAAAGAGGTGGAGGCCACAAAGGGAACCATAGATCCGAGACGAGGGACAATAGTAAAGCTCTGTGCACAGACATCGAGAGGGATCAATGTGCCTTTTGTAAGGAAAGAGGACATTGGGCGAGGGAGTGCCCAAAGGCCAATAAGAAGAAGGAAGCTACCTCCAACATTGTCAAAAGCGAGGAGGTGGATGAGTGGTCCTAGTTGGTGAGACTGAAGGGGTGATGAAGGGGGGATGGGTGCTTGACTCAGGTTGTTCGTTCCATATGACACCCCACAGAGAGTACTTTACTACTTTTCATGCAGGTAGAAAGCGTAAAGTCCTTCTTGGAGACGATGGCGCATGCACGACGACGAGCATTGGCACGGTCTGAATAAAGATGAGTGATGGTTGAAGGGAAATTGGCGGTCCCTTAGGGCACAAAAACTCTAGTCCCGTCCTAAGTCGGACGGAACATAGACACAAAAATCATTTGCAGCGGAAGAAAAACTATGTTAACTAATTAACATGCAGTTAAAACATTTTTAACTTAGCCCTAAGGTCCAAGACCCTATGCCAAGATCTATGCCGACTTGGGATGGATCTGACCATCCCAAGAAGGATCTAGCCTACTGCGATTAAACTAAACTAATGCTAATAAAATACTTTAACCGCATACCCGGAATCTCAGCCCTGGAGCAGGCGAGATGTTCTGCGCCGTCTTCCGAGCTGCTCCCGTCCCACGCCGAGCCGCTCCTTGAACCGCTCCCCGAACCGCTCCTCGAACCGCTCCGCATCCCGAGGCGATCAATCCCCATGCCACCGAGCCAACCACGCGCCGAAGAAAGTTTCACACGAGTGAAACCTCCGCCTAGATTTCGGATCCAGAATCCGAACTCCTTCGTGGCTTTGCTAGAGCCCTCAGGAGTAAGGAAGAAATTTAGGGAGATGAGAAATATTAATTTAAGCCTAGATCCGAGCGTGCTCCAACATTTACGAGAGCCGCTCAGATCTAGAGCTTAGGACGAGTTTTGAGAAAGGGGGGAGACCCCTATTTATATAGGCGGCGGACTCTCCCCTTTTCTCAAAATCCGATGTGGGACTAATTATTTGGATTAGTTAAAATCCAGTTAGTTTGCACTTCACAAAGTGCAAACTTCCGTGAATTTTAACTCCCTCACCGTTGAGCTTCAAGATCGATACAACCTATCAATCCGAAGGGTGTTCAACGGTGAACGCATAGGAAAAAACCGTTCGTCAATCGGAGTTCGTTTGACCCTTCAATTGAGTGTCCAAAGATCAGCCCAAGGTTAGTTTTTCGCAAAAACTGAGCCGTCATTTGATTCTTCACAATTAGGGTTCAAAACCCTAGAGGTGGGGCCCACGGGTGGGCCCCACGCTAGCTGCGCGCGCAGAAAACGCCTGGGCAGAGCCCAGGCGGGCCTGGGCTGTGCCCAGGCTTGCGCCTGGGCTTGCCCAGGCCGAGCCTGCGCAGGCAGTGCCTGGGCTAGCCCAGGCAGCCTGTTCTGCCTTGCATTTACTGGGCCTGGCCTGGTCTGATCCTTTGGGCTGTTTTGGCTCTAACTTGAGCATTTGGTGTCCGATTTGGACGCCGTTCGAACCTGGGTCTAGACCGGAATATTTCCGTCTTATCTGTGAACTTTTCCTTGCGTTTATATTATTAAATATTGTATTAAACAATTTAATACACATTTAATCTCTTTTGCATCAAATGCAAAATAGTCCCTATCTAAGCTTAGATTATCATATTACATCAAATGCAATTATTTCATCCCTTGCATAAAAAATGCAAAGTATTCTCCCTAACTAATTTCTACCTATTACTAGACGAAGCGTTGCACTCTGTGTGAGACCCTACAGCCTGACCCTTACAACAGGTTAGGCTCGAAGCCCTATACGACAGTGACCACAAGCAGTGGTTAGCGTCCCTGCTTCAGGAATCATCATTATGTGGTTGACTCATTGACATGAGTATTGTCGGGACCACCTGACTATTTCCGTGATGAGTTCTGCAGTTATAGTCTCTTCGTCTAAACTGTGTCGTGTAGATCAAGTCTGGGGTACGGTCAAACTGTCAATGTAACGACCACTTTTCGTCGTACGTTGTTCGTGCACGTGCTTTTGTCCGTGCACGTGTTTATTTTAGACTTTATTTGATTGCGAACACTTTTGTGTGATATGCCGTTGCGAACGTCTCTGAGAGTATTAAATAGTGGCACTATCTTGGAACGACACTTCTCGAGTCGTTTTCCCACAATTTAAACTTACTCGATGAGACGTGACGATTCTCACTCTTGACGGGAGACGTTTCTATTTTTAGTTTCGTCATCCGACGTCGAATCTGAGATCCTTCTTCTTAGTTAGCTCACATTCGTCGCCACGAACACCACGAAATTTATTTTATAATTTTTGGAGTTTATTTGACCACTTTTATAATTTTTACAAGTTTTATATTATTTTTAATAATTTATTTTTCAATTAATTTCGGCCAAATAAAATTTATTTGAGTTTAAAACGTTTTAAAGAATTTTTGAGCCAATTTCCAGCTCATTTGGACCAGATCAAATTCTAGATTGGATTGGAGAAGTTTAAATTCAAATTTCAAATCTTTTTGAACTTCTAATCCTATTAGATTTAGCCCTAGACCAAGTCAACCCACCTATACTATATAAGCAACCCCTAGCAAGACCTATTTTCCAAAGAAATTAGCCCTAGCCTCTTCCAAACTTGAAATTGGACGTTGCGACGAATCGTCGCAACGTTGCGACGTTCAGCCCCCGCACGACCGAGGAAAACGCCCCCGTTCCCCCGCTCCGACCGAAGGCCGCCCCCGCATTCTCGCCGCTCCGCACCGCTGCTGTCGCCCACGCCCGTTCCCCCGCTTGACCGAGAGGAGCCCTCGGTCTGACCGAGGCCCCGCTCCGCACATCGCTCCGCACCGACCCCCCGCTCGTCACCCCGCTCCGCAGCGTGCCTGACCGGTCGCCCCGCCCGCTGTGACCGAGCGCCCAAGCGCTGCACGTTGCAACGCTGCCCGCCTCGCATCCCAAGCGCACGACCGAAGCCCCCGACCGGTCTGACCGAAGGAAGCGCCCGCACCAAGCACTGCACCGCAGCCGCTGCAGCCCAAACGTCGCAGCCCCCGCATTTTGAGCGCACGACCGAGAAATCTCTCCGCATTGGCTGTGTCCGACCGAGAGCCACTCGTCGCAACCCCGCATCCGTCGCACCACTTGCCTCCGTGGGCCCCCCAAGTTCTCCAGAGTTATTGTGGGTCCCCCAAAGGCCCCTAGGACTTCTGTGGGCCCCACCTAGGTGCGTTATCTTTGACGACTTGCCGCGTACGACGTCGTCGCACGTCGTAGCCCGTCGTCGCACGTGCGAGCTTTGGAATCTGGAATTGTCGCCCGGGGTGATGCTCTGAACTTTCCAGCGAGGAAACTATATTGGAATCAGGACTTGGAGCGCATTCTATTATTCCAACCCCCGGCGTCGCTACCCGACGCCGGTGTAGCTTTCGCGTCGTGTTGAGGTAACATTTTGCACCCCTAGGACCCCCCATCCAATTTGCATGCTAATCAAGACTAAAATCAGTATTTTCAAAGTATTTTAAATGTTTTAGAAATCACTAATCAAGATTAATAAAACAGATGTAGGCCGGTGGACTTGTGCACGTAGGAATCGTGACTTTGGACTCGTTGGACGGTGTTTTCTTGACGTGATAATTGCAGGCAAGTGAAACTTGCTGAATCTTGTGTAGGGCCATGTTTTTAGGCCACTTACTTGTTTTTAGCGTAAAAGAGACTAGTCAGTGAAATGATAGCTGGCTAGGCGCCTACTTGATCTAGTTTGACAACGAAACTAGATCCGTCACCTAAATGACCTAGCTTGACAACGAAGCTAGATCCAACCCCTTAAAATTGTTGTTCATGCATGCTGAACTGTCACGTTTACTTTCCTTACTTGTACGCTTTACTTTAACTGCCATGACATGTCATCCATGCATTGAATGTTGCATTCGTAGCACACGCTACATACTTGTACTTGCTTGTCCCGGGCTAGGTGCACCCCTATGCCATACTTGTTTACACACTTCCTGGCTCGTGGACCAGAAGCGGGCCTCATGTGTTGGCCAGAAACCAATGCCCGATACACGTGGAGGGGTAGGGTTGAGCGACCACTCAGCGTAAAAGTATGCCCGTACAGCCTCTTTAGCTGTAAGGCGTGAACTCTGTGCACGAGGTGCTTACTTTTCTTGTCTTGTACTTGTCTTGTGAATGTCATGCCATGCTCGTACTTTTCCTTGCTTTACTTTACCTGTTGCACTCATACTTTAACTGCCATGTCATTTGCATCATGCTAGAACTGCTAGGTTGCTTTACTTTCAGTTTCACTTGCACAAGTCTCCCAGACTTGCTGACATGTGCCCCTTGCTCTTTTGGGTGCAACATGTTAGACCCTGAGCCAGAGACGGTAGTTGAGGACGAGGTGTTTGCTGACGCTGAGCCTGAGCCTACGTTCGTCGAGGAGTACGAGGACACCGGAGACCAGTCCTAGTGACTGTGGAGTTACTTTTACTTTAGTTTACTGTTAGTTGTCGGTGCTTGCACCTTTTCCTTGTTTTCGTACTTTGTATTTTGTTGGCCATGCTGGGCCCCTTTTAGACTCTTTTATTTGTAGCCTGGTGGCTTTTCTGCGATGTTGAGATTTATTATTATGGATATTCTGAGATGCTCTTTTTGTCTCTTTCGTTATTATTATCTTTGTTTCGTTTCGCGTTGCAAGGACCTGCAGTTTTAAAGTGATTGACGCTTATCGGACTTGCGGCTTTGTAGCTTCAAGTCTGAGCGGACCTTCTCACGCTTCGCCTCCATATTCTTGGGAAGCGGGGCGTGACAGGTTTTGTTGGTGGCCCACGCAGGTCCAATCTTGCAATTGCGAATTAACGGAACAACGATAATAACGGAATGTCCATTAAATAAATTGCAACATCTGAGTCATAAGCCCTGAGTCTAGTTGTTTTCCTAGGACACTAGGTGATGAGAAGACTTAGTTAGACGTCCGTGCTTGCTATTTAGAGGCCCCTGATTGTAGTTAGACCCCCTTCTAGCAATTGATTTAATCGTCATAGGAGTTACCTTAGTGGTTATTGCCTAACCCTGACCATATTAGACCTCTAGAATTTCCTATTGTCGTTCGCTTGGGTTCATCAATTTCGGACCAAGCTGAACGCATTTCCTTACCGTCTAACCTTTAGAAGTCATAGCGCCTAGTTCCTAATCTTTAGTTGGTCGACCGTAGAAGTTTCCCCGTAGCCTCTTCTGATTCATATCCTAGGCATAGGTATGTTTGGATCATCGGACCAATTCCCTTGCCTCGATTCACGAGATCGCCTCATGACGATCGTCGTCAATTTTCGACCCTCCCCATTACAAACCTGAATCTTCTGAAAGTATTTCTCGATTTCCTTTTTCCCTAAGTTTAATTTTGTTCAAAATTTTTTTTTAAAAAAAAAAACTTATACTTCATCCCCCTTCGTTGATTTAAATCTTTTAAAAAAAAACGTTGTCGGAATTTCTGAATGCTAGTTTATAGTATTTTCCCAGCCTATGTTTTTCGTACTTGTGTAAATGTGTCGTTCCTTCATATATTAATTTTATTCTGAACCGTACTTTTATCTTGCTCAGTTTGATTTATAATTTTCCCTCTTATTTATGCCCTTTGAATAATACATCGTGTTTACTTTTAATATACTTTTCAAGTCACATGGAATTTCAGATTTCAACAGTTGGTTTTGCTCGTCGTTATCACTATTTCAGATTTTTGCAAAATTACTATTTTCATAACCTCTTCCTGCTTTAGACCCTCCCTGATTTGATTTTAAAAGATTTGCTATTCGATCCTGATAATTCTTATGCTAAGTTACTACTATTTTCTTTCCGCTCACCATACACGCTTTTAGAAAATTTTCTAAACCAAATTGAATTTCAACTATTTTTATAACCGTGCCAGACTTGTTGTGCTCATATATTAAGAACCTTGTGCAAATCTGTTTCACATTTTTGGCAAACCTTGGTTCACTAAAAGTAGTTTCAAATTGATCATTTTCAATTTTCCATAGCTTAAAGTCTTGAAAGCATTTAACCTGATTTTAAATTCTTCCGTTGCTTGATTCCATTCTTTGACTTTCAAAAACTTTTGGCAACATTATATTAAATTATTGACGTATAAATTTTCTAAACCATGTCCTTAATATTCGTGTAAATGATTTTACTTCCTTTTAAAATGATTTTTAAAACCAATATGCCATTTTCTATTATTTTGAATATTCGACTCAGATTTATTTTGAACAACTCGTTTTATCGATCCCCAAACATTTCTTCTCAGACGAGATTTTAACGTATAACAGTTTCCAGATTTCACGTATTTTAGCATGTGCTACCTACCCTACCTTCTTTCCTATATCCTACGCATGTATCACTACACCTCCTTTTCCCCCAACCTAAACATCACCATGGAGCCAATATTCGTCTAACCAAGCCGTCTCCTTGTATTCGTCCTATCTGAACTCGTGCTTATCGACCCTTCCCTCGCCACGCTCTTGACCTCCCTTGTCGCTTAGACTTTAGTGCCCGTCAATGTCTGTGTCAACTCTTAGTTGTTAGTAGACCCTTGGACCTTTGTGAGGTGTCGTCGTGCACGTACCTAAGTTGTGTACGTGAGCTTGAATGAGAATTCCCATAGTATATTGGTGCTTGCCTATTGTGTGGTTTATATATACATATACTCGGAGTTATTCGTGATGGTATGAAGTTGATGTGTGTTAGTAGTTATAGATTTTTGTGTGGATAGCTATACTATACTAGGGATGCTTGAGTATATAAGAGTTAGCGTTGGAATGTCTATTGGAGTGTATGCAATTAGAGAATATTTATAATGGTTGAAATAAAATGATTGGTAAAGCTATGTATATGCTAGGTGTGATGATAATGGGTGAACATATAGATAAGTAAGTAGGCCTATTGAGTGACCTATATACTAGTACGAGTGAGTATGTGCTCGTAGGTAGATATATATGGTGCTTATATGTAAGTAGTTATGTTTTGTTGCCTGAGTATATATGTGTTATACATATGGTAGTAGGATTATAATTTTGATTGGTATTGCTTGCTTTTGCGGGATGTTGCATGCGTGCATACCGTGAGGTATACACGACTATTGCACATCTTAATTAGGTATGTGTGGATGTGTTAGTATACTAATTATAGGTAATAGGTTATGGTGTGAATATATACACTACTTATGTGTGACTATACGGTGAATGTTTGTACTAAGGAGTATATTATAATTATACGTGTGCTGATGTCTGTATTATTATTATGGTATATAGAGTGATTGAACTATGTAAGTATTACCTGACTAAATATTAAGTGTGATTGACCTATGGTATGCATATGGTTGTATTGGTAGATATATATATATATATATACACATATATATAATGGAGTGGTATTGGTATATGTATGAATGCCGTGTTACGTATATAGAATATTCTGATATATGTATTGAGTCTCACTCAAGCTTGAGTGGGTAAACTCTAAGTATATTGAATGTATGTTTGTAGTTTGAATATAGCGATGTTTGATGTATGTATAGTGATAGGAGTGGTTGTGCCTGGTTGTGCTACGCACATGATTGTGGGTCGCTACGCCAGTATATAGTTATAGGTGCTGGTCTTGTGGTATAGTTATTTACTAAGGACTTGTTATGTGAACGTATGTGTACTAGCTAAAATTAGGTGTGTTTGTGTGCTAGTTATATAATGGTATGATTGGTATGCGTAAACGAAATATTAGCGTGTATGGGTGTGCACCATGCACGGGTAAGTATGTGCTTAGCTATAGGTATTGATGACTACGATATATGTGGTGTGTCGTAAATACAGTTATAGGACCGTATGTGATGAGAATATATGGTGAACTATTTGCATGTATTTGAATGACTATATATTGTGAAACTATAGTAGTGGTGAATGTATATTAAATATAGTGAACTTGATTTAATAATGGTATGGTGTGACTATATGTGCTGAGATGTTTGGTATTGGATGAATATTAGAGGGTAGTGTACCCTTGATGTTTGTGCATAGGTAGCTATCTATACGTAGAGCAATGACTATATTTGCTAGTATGAGATCATACTTATA
This sequence comes from Scilla litardierei, assembly GCA_030789695.1. NCBI lineage: Eukaryota > Viridiplantae > Streptophyta > Magnoliopsida > Asparagales > Asparagaceae > Scilla > Scilla litardierei. The sequence continues at coordinate 178,638,489 of CM061139.1, read as the reverse complement.
TAAGTACCTGAACTATTGTTTGGTGAGTAGTAGTTATATAAGGGATGTATGTTTATATATATGATTGAAATACATGTATGAATTTGACTGACTATAATAGGTATTAATGTATAACGTACGTGAATGTATATATATACATGTTGGTAGTGTTAATGTTTGACTACCTAGTGCATATATAAGCACTTGTAATGACTATACCTGGTTGAACTATTATATGACTTGATTGGGGTAGTTACTAGAGCGACTAGCTATATTAGAAAGTCCGAGGACGGACTTTATTCTAAGGTGGGGATGATGTAACGACCACTTTTCGTCGTACGTTGTTCGTGCACGTGCTTTTGTCCATGCACGTGTTTATTTTAGACTTTATTTGATTGCGAACACTTTTGTGTGATATGCCGTTGCGAACGTCTCTGAGAGTATTAAATAGTGGCACTATCTTGGAACGACACTTCTCGAGTCGTTTTCCCACAATTTAAACTTACTCGATGAGACGTGACGATTCTCACTCTTGACGGGAGACGTTTCTATTTTTAGTTTCGTCATCCGACGTCGAATCTGAGATCCTTCTTCTTAGTTAGCTCACATTCGTCGCCACGAACACCACGAAATTTATTTTATAATTTTTGGAGTTTATTTGACCACTTTTATAATTTTTACAAGTTTTATATTATTTTTAATAATTTATTTTTCAATTAATTTCGGCCAAATAAAATTTATTTGAGTTTAAAACGTTTTAAAGAATTTTTGAGCCAATTTCCAGCTCATTTGGACCAGATCAAATTCTAGATTGGATTGGAGAAGTTTAAATTCAAATTTCAAATCTTTTTGAACTTCTAATCCTATTAGATTTAGCCCTAGACCAAGTCAACCCACCTATACTATATAAGCAACCCCTAGCAAGACCTATTTTCCAAAGAAATTAGCCCTAGCCTCTTCCAAACTTGAAATTGGACGTTGCGACGAATCGTCGCAACGTTGCGACGTTCAGCCCCCGCACGACCGAGGAAAACGCCCCCGTTCCCCCGCTCCGACCGAAGGCCGCCCCCGCATTCTCGCCGCTCCGCACCGCTGCTGTCGCCCACGCCCGTTCCCCCGCTTGACCGAGAGGAGCCCTCGGTCTGACCGAGGCCCCGCTCCGCACATCGCTCCGCACCGACCCCCCGCTCGTCACCCCGCTCCGCAGCGTGCCTGACCGGTCGCCCCGCCCGCTGTGACCGAGCGCCCAAGCGCTGCACGTTGCAACGCTGCCCGCCTCGCATCCCAAGCGCACGACCGAAGCCCCCGACCGGTCTGACCGAAGGAAGCGCCCGCACCAAGCACTGCACCGCAGCCGCTGCAGCCCAAACGTCGCAGCCCCCGCATTTTGAGCGCACGACCGAGAAATCTCTCCGCATTGGCTGTGTCCGACCGAGAGCCACTCGTCGCAACCCCGCATCCGTCGCACCACTTGCCTCCGTGGGCCCCCCAAGTTCTCCAGAGTTATTGTGGGTCCCCCAAAGGCCCCTAGGACTTCTGTGGGCCCCACCTAGGTGCGTTATCTTTGACGACTTGCCGCGTACGACGTCGTCGCACGTCGTAGCCCGTCGTCGCACGTGCGAGCTTTGGAATCTGGAATTGTCGCCCGGGGTGATGCTCTGAACTTTCCAGCGAGGAAACTATATTGGAATCAGGACTTGGAGCGCGTTCTATTATTCCAACCCCCGGCGTCGCTACCCGACGCCGGTGTAGCTTTCGCGTCGTGTTGAGGTAACATTTTGCACCCCTAGGACCCCCCATCCAATTTGCATGCTAATCAAGACTAAAATCAGTATTTTCAAAGTATTTTAAATGTTTTAGAAATCACTAATCAAGATTAATAAAACAGATGTAGGCCGGTGGACTTGTGCACGTAGGAATCGTGACTTTGGACTCGTTGGACGGTGTTTTCTTGACGTGATAATTGCAGGCAAGTGAAACTTGCTGAATCTTGTGTAGGGCCATGTTTTTAGGCCACTTACTTTTTTTTAGCGTAAAAGAGACTAGTCAGTGAAATGATAGCTGGCTAGGCGCCTACTTGATCTAGTTTGACAACGAAACTAGATCCGTCACCTAAATGACCTAGCTTGACAACGAAGCTAGATCCAACCCCTTAAAATTGTTGTTCATGCATGCTGAACTGTCACGTTTACTTTCCTTACCTGTACGCTTTACTTTAACTGCCATGACATGTCATCCATGCATTGAATGTTGCATTCGTAGCACACGCTACATACTTGTACTTGCTTGTCCCGGGCTAGGTGCACCCCTATGCCATACTTGTTTACACACTTCCTGGCTCGTGGACCAGAAGCGGGCCTCATGTGTTGGCCAGAAACCAATGCCCGATACACGTGGAGGGGTAGGGTTGAGCGACCACTCAGCGTAAAAGTGTGCCCGTACAGCCTCTTTAGCTGTAAGGCGTGAACTCTGTGCACGAGGTGCTTACTTTTCTTGTCTTGTACTTGTCTTGTGAATGTCATGCCATGCTCGTACTTTTCCTTGCTTTACTTTACCTGTTGCACTCATACTTTAACTGCCATGTCATTTGCATCATGCTAGAACTGCTAGGTTGCTTTACTTTCAGTTTCACTTGCACAAGTCTCCCAGACTTGCTGACATGTGCCCCTTGCTCTTTTGGGTGCCACATGTTAGACCCTGAGCCAGAGACGGTAGTTGAGGACGAGGTGTTTGCTGACGCTGAGCCTGAGCCTACGTTCGTCGAGGAGTACGAGGACACCGGAGACCAGTCCTAGTGACTGTGGATGACAGTCAACCCCAATAACTTGACTCCGGTTAGTTTCTATCAATCTTTAGTCAATAAATGTTGGACTTCTTCCAACATACTCTGCGCAGAGTTTTTACTAAAGACCGAACTAACTCTACGACACTAACTCCCATTGACCGGGAGAGACGAATCCTCTCTTGGTCATTACTCGCCTCGTACGTTTCAAGTGACACCCAATCAAAAGACCTTTCGACAGGCATTGCCTCGAAGCTAGGTCAGTTGATACAAGTGGCACCGTTCACGCACGGGTTTGTCAAAATGACCTCAAGTCAAAAGACCAACTATCCTATCATTACTCAGAGTTATCACTGACAGATTGGTCAATATAACCATATGATAACTCTAGTGGATCGTTCAGTGAACTCATTCTAATGAGCACCTGTGTCTCGTCTTCGACTTCGCCAAGTCAAGCGATCATGAGATCATCGCCACCGCTAAACGGTGAAGACTAAGACACAATGGTCTATCCGATGTTTCGATATCCTTGTATCGAAACATCTACGACCACGAACCATTTTAGACTTATGCTACAGACGGTCAAACGTTTCTCCATGATCGAGATACTCATCTCGATACCCGTTTGACCTTGCATAAAGTCTCAGGATTTTACCTAAGTTGACATCTAATGTTAACTACGTTACAATATAACTTAGATAAATTATTACCAAACAGCTTACTGTTATTTCGAACAAGATGTTTGTGCTATTCACACAGGAATAAATGGACCCGAGGGCATCATATTCCTACAATGGTGTCACACGAGACATAGGCGATGTTCATTATGTGCCCGACGTGAAGTACAATTTGATATCTCTTGGTTCACTTGAAGTCAAGGGTTGCAAAGTGACTATAGAGGACGGCGCTTTGAAGGTGACACGAGGAGTAATGATCCTGATGAAAGGGAGGCGTGAAGGCAATCTCTATTACTTGGATGGTACGGTGATGATGAAGATGACGAAAGTTCCAGATGAGCGAGCTACCGACTCAAGCTTGCATGCACCAAAGACGACGTCATTGGATGATCTTCGGAGAGGTAGTGATAATAGAGGTGATGGTTCAAGTCAGTATGGTGGAGATACCTTATCCCCACAACTTGCACAGCGGATGGATTCTATCAAAGTTTGGAGACCAATGTATGAAAAATGCCAACCTGCAAGAAGGGTCTCATTTGCTTTCTTTGTCAGGTGTGATGATTCTCCGACCTTATTCGGTGAGGTGGAGCACAATGGAGACCTATGTGGACAAAGGAAATATTGGTATGATGAGAAGGAATCAACGATGACTGACGAAGCCAAGAATCGGGTGGAGCTACTTGGCACTGGTGATTCTTCAACGGAAGGGCTTATGAAGGTCGATATTGGAGTCAAGTTCGAGTATGGATCGGACATGTATGTTGACGATATGAGATGACGTTGGTGGCCCCATCTAGGGGAATGAGGCTCTGCGAAGCCATATGAGCCTTTCGAGGCAAGATGATGGGAACACGAGATGATTCTCACCGAGGAGGAGCGTTGACAGTCGATTGTGTGACATAGACCTAATATCTCGCCAAGGTAGAGATTTGTGGTTGTTGGCTTGATAAACCAATGTGGCTGCCCTTGGTTGGTGCACCAACCCAAGGGGGTTGGTGCACCAACCCAATGGGGGGTGCACCAACTCCCTCCCCCTTTAGCCCTATAAAAAGAGAGCAATGTATTTGATTATTAGCATCGAAAATTGGGAATCAAATTGAGCTTCTATTGAAGCATTGGGGAAAACTGTATGATGTCCTATTGGAAGTTCCATAGGATCATGGTGAGCGATCTTTGAGAGAGCCAATTGTGAGGATTTGTTAGGAGTAGTTGAGTGCCTTTTGAATCTCCTAATTGAAATTGAGAATTGTTTCCTTGGTCGTTTAGGCGACCTAAATCTTTTGTTTGCTTTCTCTTTATTTGTTCTTCGTGCTAGATACTTCGGCGATCTGATTGCTTCCGCTCGGCGCACAACACTTTCGGCTCTGACACTCTGACAAAGCACCCCTGGCCGTTGCACCGTCTGAGAAAAGCGTGGCTGACACGCACAACTCTGACATCATCGGCCGAACCGTTCGCAGTCTGACACGCCAGCTTAGCACGCCGGGTCAGCCCTACCTAACCGCCTCCTTCAGCTATAAATACACATCCACTTCCATCGAGAGGGGAGCTGGCTAATTGATTCTCAAACTCTCACTCTCACACAAGAGCAAAGATCGTCCACATCTTTGTTCTTCCACCTAAGCTCACCACGTAAGGTCGACCTACTCTTAGCTCGGCCTACGTGTCCGACCCACTTTTATAAGCCCTAATTCTAATTTAGGCATCGGAGAGGCTGCGGTTTGGGACCCAACCCGGCCTTTCTGATGATCTGCTCTTTGCGCAGGTGAGCTCGTCCAAGCAGCGAGCGACCGGCGACCAAATCAACGAGAGTGGCGAACAAGCGGCGAACTTGCAGGATTGATCTAGAGATCGTCCTACGAAGTGCGCCTAGCCTCGACATTACCTCTCTACTCGTAAACGGCCTACCCAATCCTCACCCAACTTGTAACCACCGTGCCCATGGTTCCCCCTCTATATAAATTCATTGTACGCGAAACTTACTCCGCAACAATATATATACGTAGAATTCTTAAAAAAAGTCCGGGAAAGGGTTAGTAAGTAATGGGTTTAATCCTTTTGAGTTATAAATTTGGGTTGGTCGCCTTGGTCATTATTGCTGATGCCTTACAACTTGCCACTAGGCAGTGGCGGAACCAGGAGAAAATAATGAAAGGAGAAAATTGGCGTGCCGAGATTCGAACTCAAGCCATCCAACACCCAAAGCAAAGCTCAGACTATATCACAAAGATCACACACATGTAAATAGATACTCAAATTAAGTTAATAGTTGATTGGAACGCTTATGGAGCGGCACGAGTTTGGCCGTACTTAACAAATATGGTCCGGTCAAATCCCATCAGCACCACTGGACGTTGACATGGCCAAATTTGGCCAATTTTGCTAAATATTTTTTCTTGGTCGATTCTGCTAATTTTTTTAATTTTTGACTTTTTCTTGAAATTTGTGACCATGGCAATGCATCTGCAAATATGATGCTAATCATGTGGATTATGTATGACCAGTCGAGCATGCATCATGCATGCATCTTGAGATTTTTTTGATGGCAAAGTCTAAATTTTCTATCAACTTGTACCCATATGCAACCTGAATTACACAACTATGGAGAAAATTGGCTAAATGCCACCGGTCAAAGGTGGGTTTTAATTTTTACCACTAAGTTTAAAAACTTGGCTAGAATAACACCCTAACGAAAAAAGAGACGAAAATACCCCTTCGTTCCCAAACACTAAAACCCAACAAAATCAAATCTCCTTGCGAAAACAAGTGCAGCGGACGACGTTCTCCCTCCGGCGAGCGAATCCCAGCACCTCGCACCGCCTCGAACTCCCCTCGACAGCCTCGACACCGCTCATCACCGCCATCCCACAACCCAACGCCGACAACACCCTGCATATACGTCTACGTCGACGCCGAACTCCGACCACACCGCTTCGCCGTACTCCGACCACCCCGAATCTACGGAAACGCCTCGCCGTACTCCGACAAAGCCCTATGAGCCAATTTGCGCCAATATGCGCCAATATGCGCCAATATGCGCCAATATATGTCACGATACGTGACGTATATTGGCGTATATTGGCGCATATTGGCGCAAATTGGCTCATAGGGCTTTGTCGGAGTACGGCGAGGCGTTTCCGTAGATGTGGAGTGGTCGGAGTACGGCGAAGCGGGGTGGTCGGAACCCAACGCCAACAACACCCCGTATATATGTCTACGTCGACGCCGAACTCCGATCACACCGCTTCGCCGTACTCCGACCACCCTAAATCTAAAGCAACGCCTCGCCGTACTCCGACAAAGCCCTATGAGCCAATTTGCGCCAATTTGCGCCAATATACGCCAATATATGTCACGATACGTGACGTATATTGGCGTATATTGGCGTATATTGGCGCAAATTGGTGCAAATTGGCTCATAGGGCTTTGTCGGAGTACGGCAAGGCGTTTCAATATACGCCAATATACGCCAATATACGTCACGTATCGTGACGTATATTGGCGTATATTGGCGCAAATTGGCGCAAATTGGCTCTTAGGGCTTTGTCGGAGTACGACGAGGCGTTTCCGTAGATTCGGGGTGGTCGGAGTACGGCGAGGCGTTTCCGTAGATGTGGAGTGGTCGGAGTACGGCGAAGCGGGGTGGTCGGAACCCAACGCCAACAACACCCTGTATATATGTCTACGTCGACGCCGAACTCCGATCACACCGCTTCGCCGTACTCCGACCACCCTAAATCTAAAGCAACGCCTCGCCGTACTCCGACAAAGCCCTATGAGCCAATTTGCGCCAATTTGCGCCAATATACGCCAATATATGTCACGATACGTGACGTATATTGGCGTATATTGGCGTATATTGGCGCAAATTGGCGCAAATTGGCTCATAGGGCTTTGTCGGAGTACGGCAAGGCGTTTCCGTAGATGTGGGGTGGTCGGAGTACGGCGAAGCGGGGTGGTCGGAACCTAACGCCGACAACACCCCGCATATACGTCTACGTCGACGCCGAACTCCGACCACACCGCTTCGCCCTACTCCGACCACTCCACATCTACGGAAACGCCTCGCCGTACTCCGACAAAGCCCTATGAGCCAATTTGCGCCAATATGCGCCAATATACGCCAATATACGCCAATATACGTCACGTATCGTGACGTATATTGGCGTATATTGGCGCAAATTGGCGCAAATTGGCTCTTAGGGCTTTGTCGGAGTACGACGAGGCGTTTCCGTAGATTCGGGGTGGTCGGAGTACGGCGAAGCGGTGTGGTCGGAGTTCGGCGTCGACGTAGACGTTTATGCGGGGTGTTGTCGGCGTTGGGTTGTGGGATGGCGGTGATGAGCGGTGTCGAGGCTGTCGAGGGGAGTTCGAGGCGGTGCGAGGTGCTGGGATTCGCTCGTCGGAGGGAGAACGTCGTCCGCTGCACTTGTTTTCGCAAGGAGATTTGATTTTGTTGGGTTTTAGTGTTTGGGAACGAAGGGGTATTTTCGTCTCTTTTTTCGTTTGGGTGTTATTCTAGCCAAGTTTTTAAACTTAGTGGTAAAAATTAAAACACATCTTTGACCGGTGACATTTAGCCAATTTTCTCCACAACTATGAACACAATTCCTTAACTTGAAATTTGAATAAAGATTAAAGTGAAACAATAACTGCTATATCTTTCATTAAGTTTACTTGGATTTAAGATGCTGGAAATCATTAAAAAAATAGATCTGATCAAAGTAATAGATAATTTTATGTTTTTTGTTCTAAGTTCAATGTAATTTTACAAAATCTAATCAATAACCTATACATTTAACTTAAACAGTACAGAAGATGAACATGAACACCCTATTTGTATCCAATATTTGTATCACCTCCGATCTAATAAATCGACTGTAAAAAGAGTTTACCATCACCAATCCCAAATTCATGCCCCATCTGCAATCTAAATAAATCCACTGTAAAAAGGTTTTACCATCACCAATCCTAAATCCATGTCCCCTTTTTTTGAAGTCCGCATCCGTGGAATCCCTAAGAAGATAATGATGAACCAATGGCAACTTGGCATGCATTAAAAACAGAATTTCATTTTGAATCCTGTGGGTGTGGACGGGAGAGTTCACTTGGACCAAGAAAATACATTTCTTGAGCAACAGGACAAGGCTTTAAAGAGTTCCAACCCGTCTCTCACAAAAAGAACGCCATGCGGCGATTTGTCATCGAAAGAGCAAAGCGACTGCTCTCAGCCTCAGCTTCCTCACCCTCTTTATTATCGTCGCCTTCTTCTTCCTCTTCGTCTCTCTCTTCTTCCCTCTGTCGAGCGGCGGCCATGTCTTCTGCTTCTGCTTACGGCGCTGGGGTCAACGTCGAGAATATCAACCCAAAGGTGAGACCTTTCCTCGATTTGATCGGTCAAGATCAGATTTTGATTTATGGGTCTGGTCCTAATTGACGATTTCCCATCTGGGTTATATCAATTTTCTTACTTCAGGTTTTGTCTGGATTGGTCTTTTATGTGATGTGCATGTTATTGTTCTATTGATCTATTGTATCTTGTGACCCAAAGGTGCTAACTTGTTCAATTTGGTTACTTTGTGGTAATCATTTTGATTGCATGTTGTTTATGCAGTGTGCCAAAGCTGATTCGTTTCATAATTTTAACACTATAATTTTTGTGGATATGATTTGATGGGATCCTGTTTAGTACTTTTCTGTTACTGATTATTGTGATTGATTAGACTAGATAAAAATTGTTATTAAATCAATAGGTGGGTTTAATCGTGTTTAAGTAGTGTTTAGGTACTTCTGTTACAACAAGCTGAGTCAGTGCCCAATGAATTGTGCATCTCTCTTCAATTTGATCATCAGCTTTGTCTTTCATCTTTTCTCATTCATCTGGATCACTGTCTAACTACTTCAACATAATAGAGCAAAGAGCCACAATAAATGGGATGCCCATAAATTTCAAGTGTTAGTAAGAGAAGGATAAGAAATATTTCATATTTCTGATTATTCTCATTTTAGTAGTTCGGGCTTGTATGTGAATTGTGATATTAGTTATGCTTGGCATTCCTCTAACCAAGAAAAATTATTTAACAATGGGCATTTTTGGATTTGATTTGTGATAAACATCCATGATAATTTGACAGTAGTATCAAAGTGCATAAGAAATGACATCATGCATTTAAGTGGTTTTTTGTAATGCATGATGATTTTCTAGCTAGTGTTGCTACATTGCCTTGATTTTACTTATAAATTGACATGAGAATCTTGAAGGAATTAGTGTATGTTGGTCATATCTTCTGTTGATTTGTATTCACTAGTTGGCCTGCACTTTCATTAATAATGCGTCATACAAATTTAGCACTGTCTACTTTAAGCTTTACTGTTTTATGTATCTACTCATTCATTGAAATCATCATGGTTTTTATTTCACTGCATGGTTTTGTTATGTATTTTAACATGGTACTAAGATGCTTCCCCTCTTTCAGGTTGTAAAGTGTGAGTATGCTGTTCGTGGAGAAATTGTATCCATGGCTCAGGTGAACACACATCAATTTGACATTTTATACCGATATTCACACAAATGTAATGTATAGGCGTCAAATGACTGAATTAGCATATTTGATGTGGAACGTGCATGTGGTTCATTTTTTTGTTCGCTGTATTGAGAATTAGAACCATATGACTATCTTTCATGCAAAAATAGACATAGTTCAAAATTCATCTTAGCTAGGAAGCAACAACTTAGGATACCAAAGTGGCTTATCTCTTCTCAATCTCATATATTTTGATTCTCACACTGTCGAAGAAATCATTGCATTCCATGACCTGACTGACTTGTCTCATCACCATGTGGCCTCTGTATGAATCTTTCTTAGACATAGGTTCCTACTTGAAGTAACTTCTTCTAAATTTTACTATCTTTAAAAGGAATTGCCCTGAACTACTGATTTCCATCTTTCACATCGATAAAGCATGTTACATCACTGTATTTTCGATCTAGATAGGTAACTTATGCAGTTGTCAAAGTTCTTGACAAATAAAGATCATTGCATAGATAAATTAGGCTGTATGGGAAAGTAAGATCATCGTATGGCAGCTTATAATCGTAACCTTGAATTTCCTAACATAACAAGGTTTATGAAATTAAAAAAAATTATTAAGAGCTGGGTTATTTCTTTTCAGCGGCTTGAACAAGAGTTGCAAACAAAGCCAGGTTCTCATCCCTTTGATGAGGTGTGTATAGGTGTTCAACTTCTACATTACACTGTACTTGTAGACTATTGTGGTGTTTGATATAACAAATCTCACTTTAGATTTATTTTCTTCGTAGATACTTTATTGCAACATTGGAAACCCCCAGTCACTTGGTCAACAGCCGGTTACCTTTTTCCGGGAGGTTAGTATATTCTCTCGTGAAATATGGCTCGGTCAGTTTTTTGGTTTCTCATGTGTTTTTACTTGTTTATTATAGGTTCTCGCTTTATGTGATCATACATCACTTTTGGACAGGGATGAAACTCATGCCTTATTCAGGTAATTCCTCAAACTACCCTTTAGTTGGCATGTAAGCAAAACTAGAACATTAGTTTCATTCATTTGCAAGATTCATTAGAAGAGGCTTCAAGTGTGTAATTTCGATTGTGAATGTTGCAAAGCATGCTGTTATTCTCATTATGGTTGATGACTTGCTATTTTGAATCTTTGATATATTAACTTTTTGATCTTAGTTTGATTATCATTGTTCATTTACATTGAAAGCTTTATTAGGAGACTAGATCATCAAATGGTTAGAGATATGGTCAGTAATCATTTTTATGTCCTGTGTCAGGACATAGATGATATATTTTTTAATTTTTTATTTTAGCCAGTTGGTTTCTCCCATTAACCATGGAGTGATGTATGGATTCTGGAGAATCAGCAAAAGGCGATGTTTTTCACCATAACATGCATTACGCTATGCAAAGCTCTATAGTAGTATAACTACATTGCAAACAAAAAGAGGAATAATTAAAAGACATCGAGCCCTTTTTAATGTGGACTTATTTTGATGTGAACTTAGATGCGTATTTCTTTTGTTCAACTAATATGCAAGTCATGGTACTCTGATTATTAGCTTTTCTTAATTTGTAATTTGAATAAGATTTTAAGTTGTCCGTGAAGAATTTGCTTTACATTGTTAAGTAAGCTTTTATGACTTTTGTGTTGTTGCTTGCATATTTGATTATGTTAATGCATGTTTGTTGCTAATGGCTAATGAATGTTGATATTGTATCATACTTGTTGTTTCCATACTTTTGATTATTTTTGGATTTTTAAATTGTTTATAATAGATATCCTATTGATTTAAAACATTTTATAATTATTTTCATATTATTTAAATTTAAAAATAAAAATCATGTAACTTACGCTATGCATTGTTACATTATTTACGTTATGTGCTATTTCAAGGTTTAGTGTTACACTTCAAGGTTTAATGTTACACTTGACGTTACATTATTTTCAACATTGACTGGTAGTTTGGAAGGAATGATAATAAATGCAATAGCAGCATAAGCATTTATGTTGTAGAACTTCAATATTTACCCACTAAACATTAAACACATGGAATAGCATGGAATAGCAGGACTGTTGTGGTGGCAAACGGGACTGTTTGGGTGGGTTGGGTACGGGTCAGGTCAATTTTGACCCAACCCGTTTCGGTTGACCCGTTTAGGGGTATATTCAAACCCGAATTGGATCAAATCTGGGTCGGAAATACAAAATCCGTACCCAACCCAGCAAGTTATCGGATTACCCAACCCAGCAAGTTATCGGATTACCCGAACCCGAACCGCATGAATCATTTTTGTCTTTGAAAAAAATGTGTTAAGTTAATGGACAAGCGCATGAATCATCCCATTATTCTCCTTGATGTATGAACACATTCCCACCAACTGAGCTAAATGATCTGATGTTGTTTAAAGACTCTAATTATTTATGTAAGTTAAGAATTAAGATTTGAAATTAACAAAAAATTACAACGACAAATCGAACCATAAAACTTAAGTGCAACAATTGAAACTTCTTACTAAAACTCCCAATACACCATACGTTTTCATGTTATAATATAAATACAAATAAAAATTAATATAAAGTAAAACGGTTAAAATCATGGTGGATCCAGGTTGATAGGTCAAACCTGCACCTGACCCGAATGTTTATCCGGGTCTGCAAGCCAGCCAGGTCAAGCTGATTTTACCGGACCCCCTTATGCCCCCACCTATACCCAGTTAATGAGGACGTGTTATGATCGGGTCGGGTCGGATTCATTTTGCCACCTCTACGAGACTGTCTTATGAAGCCCTTGCATGGTAATATATCATCTGAAAACTTTATATCCTTTTTCCAGCTCGGATTCTATAGCAAGAGCTTGGGAGATTTTAGACCAGATTCCTGGTAGTGCTACAGGTGCATACAGCCATAGCCAGGTTTGATACTACTTGAGTTTAACATCAGATGCTGCCGCTTGCATGGCAATCTCATGGAATAAGAAGTATTTTTCTGATTGTTCTTTTGCATCAGGGTATCAAAGGACTGCGTGATGCAATTGCAGCTGGAATTGCCTCTCGTGACGGTTATCCTTCTAATGCAGATGATATATTCTTAACAGATGGAGCAAGCCCGGCTGTGACAATCCTAACTTCTTTTCTTTATTTACATCTGTTATTTAAATTTGGCTGAAGATCCTCCTCCTTATTGTCTCTGTTTGTCCTTCCAGGTGCACATGATGATGCAATTACTGCTGAGGTCAGAGAAAGATGGTATCCTCTGCCCCATCCCTCAATACCCTCTGTACTCTGCTTCAATTGTGCTTCATGGTGGTTCTCTTGTAAGTTGGTTACCTTGCTAATATCACTAAATGAATGCTCTTCAATATAATCATAACATTCTTCGAATGTCATGCCCACATGCACTGTAATTGGAGGTGGCAATTTAAATGTCAGACCGTACCTTTAAACAGACCAGAAATATTCATGAAATCAGTTTTTGGCTTTGGGCTAAACAGCATGTTATCAAAATTTGGTTGGGGTCCCTATCTGATGTTTATTAGACATGTCATGTTTGGTTAAGAGCCTTGGCTATCCAACTAGGTTAATATCTATGCTAGATTAATGATGTAATATGACTACTGAAAACCTCATAAATAACTTAATTAACTATAATGTTGTTGGTACATTAAAACCTTGAAGGGTATGTAAAATTTTCTAAATAGCTGTGTGGCAAGTACTGTATCACCATTTGCCTGGTTTTGGGCACTCGGGTCAGGTCTCTATATAAAGATCAACTGAATTTCATAGCCTGAATTTACTACTGAAAGGATGGAGTTTGGGCTAGGCAGGTACTTAAAAGCTGAACATTGCCAGAATATTGTAACGCCCCATGTCCGGGTGTCGTTACTTTTGTACCATTTTGTGGAGGTCCTGCAGTTACCAGTGGAAACAACGTGGAGCAAGCAGAAATTAACTGAATTTAAAATACTCCTTTCATTACCATCATGTCAGAATTACAACGATATATACAATGAAATGGAAAGTACATCATCGCTCTAATGTTGAAACATAAATACATGAAATAAAGATACAATGTCACTCACACCCAACCGGTCCTCAAAGCTCGTCGCCCTGAACCGGAAACTCTGTCTCCTCGTACAACGGTGCCTCCGTGTAGTCTTGGTCACCTGATGGCAACAACAGAAGTGGTACCACGGCTCAATAGAGTAAACTTATAAATCCTAGCAATAGCAATGGTAACGATACATGAATAGAAAGGCATCTTAACAAACATGTATAGAAGGTGATGCACCAAATCCTAACAAATTATGGTTGTTTCGGTGTCGTTAAACTACTATGAGACTATGCTACTAAGTTTGTTCTGTTTCAATCTTAAACTTATAACGGAGAGTACGATGTGCAACCTGAAGACCATCTTGGACCGCAGGGTGCTACTCTGGGCCGAGTCTAGAAGTCAACTGTGACGGGGACTCAGGATCCGTGAACGGAAATCCTCTCAGACACGGGTCGAAAGCAGGGCTCCAATCGCTCCCGCACTCTCTCATTTATAAGTTTTCCAACCCCAACGAATTATGTAAAGTTGTTCAATTAACGGTTTGATGTTGCATTCAAATTCTATTTCAGGTATTGTCATCTATCTTACTCATCATCTCAACTTACGCAATCTAAATGGTTTCTTTGTATCATGTCAAGGTATATTCGTTGCTTTAAAGCTGAAAATATGTATCAAGTATCAAATATTGGATCAAGTCCAATTTACCTTAGTTTCATGAGTCACCTTTAAATTGCGTATTTGAATATATGAGATCAGTTCTATAATTGAAATTTACATGTGATTCAATAAATTCTGGTGCACATGTGGAGATTTGCATTCAAGACAAAATTATTGACAAAATATTCTACTCCTTCTCCCTAGCGTATACTAAAGGACCTGAACTCGAACTTGCATAAAATAACTAAACTGACATTTCAGTCTATTATGTCTAATAGACTTGCATTCAGATTTACGTACATAAGGAACTGAAATTAAAGTCAGAATTCACCTTTTACGCTAACTGAACTGAGGATGATTAATGGCTATAAAATTGAAACATTTAAACTTCCATTCATTTTCAGTTTTGCTGAATTTAATTACTGAAATTATGGACTGGAAAATTTTAGTAACTAGGGGATCAGATTTGGGAATTTCATCATGTTTGTGGGGGGTTCCCGAACCTGCGGCAAGGTCTACAGGGACTGTGAGTATATCAGCAAGGAAACAGGCCAAAGATTATCAACTGCGGAGGGTAAAAGGGGTTTCCGAGATTCCGATGTCAGTTCAAAAGATGACACCCAAAAACAGCAAGCACCCAAGATCTCAAATGGTCAAATCATGAAGACAGAAGGATTCCAGAATTAGACAGAAGGATTCCAGAATTAGACAGAATTAAAATGGTATGCGGAACTAAACAGAACTAAACAGAACTAAATAGAATTAAACAGAACTAAACAGAAGTCGCAACCCCACGAATTAAAGTGGAAAGCTGAAACTGCAAGACAATTCAACCCTTGAGCGAAACCCCACGGCCAGACAAGCTAGGAGAGGGACTGAAAATAATACATTGGCCATTCATCACCCCCAAGACCCCGGCCAGGCAAGACGGAAGCCAACCCCACAAATTAATCAGATGATAGAGATTAAAACCCCTAAAAATTATTCCCGTCAACATTCTATCCCACAAATCCGACTACCATATGAATTTAAATACGAATTTCATTTCAGAAATTAAACATAGAGGTAATCGAAACCATTTGAAGCATAGAAAGATAAGGGTCTACCTTTTTGAAGCCAAAAAATCAAGAAACCCAAGAACGAAAGCACCAGTAAAAGTCCGAACAATATCCGCAGGAACAGATTTCAGATCCGACCAAGCCGAAAATCTCACAGAGTAAAAGAACGTACAGTGTTGTCGCCATTGAAGAGAAGAGAGGAAAACTGAAGTTATAGGCTCGGAGGAGCCGTAGGGGAGAAGATCGTGGAGGCGTGGGGTCGTGGCGAGATCCCCCCACGTAACCGAAGGCGAAGGGGCGGCGGTTGAGACACTGCAGAAGAGAGAGAGAGAGAGAGAGAGAGAGAGAGAGAGAGAGAGAGAGAGAGACGGTCGTGGCATCAGGCGCTCGGAGCGAACAGAACGCGTGCGCGAGAGGGAGCCGCTTCAATCGTGCCCTAAGGGAATCAGCGATCGGGCTGAGAAAAGAGAGGGGGAGAGAGAGAAGGGGGGTGAAGGGAAAATAAATGAAGCCCAGCTGGGCTTGGGCTAGTGGGCTGCGCAAAACACAAAAAAATGTTTTTTTTAAAACAGGCCCGTTACATTCTTCTACCCACCTTACAGAAAATTCCGTCCTCGGAATTTAAGAGAAAAACTAAGATACGTCAAATAAGTATGGATATCGCTCCCTCATCTCACCCTCTCTCTCCCAAGTAGACTCTCCAGACGAGTCTCGGTGCCACATCACCTTCACTAGACTGACAGTCTTGTTCCTGAGAACCTTCTGATGTCGATCGATGATCCTCACTGGCTGCTGCTCGTACCTCAAATCTGGTCGCACCGTTATCTTCGAATGGTCGACCACATGAGTCGAATCTCCCACGTACCTCCGCAGCTAAGATACATGTAATACATTGTGCACCCCTTCAAAAGATGGAGGCAGTGCAAGTCTGTACGCCACTTCTCCCACTCGCTCCAATACATCAAAGGGTCCAATGTACTGTGAGCTGAGTTTCCCCCTCCGACCAAACCGAATCATTCCTCTGTTGGGCGAGATCTTCAAGAAGACATGATCCCCTGCTTGGAACTCTAGATGTCGTCGCTTCAAATCTGCCCAATGCTTGCATCTATCCTGTGCCAACTGTAGCTTCTCCCTGATAGTTCGAACCACATCAACTGCCTCTATGATCATCTCAGGCCCAATCAGCTCTCGATCACCCACATCGTCCCAGCTCAATGGTGATCGGCACTTCCTCCCGTACAATGCTGCAAACGGAGCCATCCCAATGCTGGCTTGATAGCTGTTGTCGTATGCAAACTCAACGAGGTGTAGGTGGTCTTCCCACGACCCCTTGAAGTCTTACATACAGGCACGCAGCATATCCTCCAAGATCTGTATCGTACGCTTCGACTGTCCGTCCGTCTGCGGATGATACGTCGTGCTATATCTCAACTGTGTGCCCAAATGCCCCTGCAAACTCTTCCAGAAATGAGACGTAAATCGAGTATCCCTGCCTGACACAATACTGACAGGAACCCCGTGCAATCTCACAACTTCCTCCATATACTTCTTGGCAAGTGTCTCCGTTGACTGACCCACTCGGAATGGTATGAAATGTGCCGACTTGGTTAATCGATCCACGATCACCCAAATAGCGTTATTATGCTTCATACTCCGAGGTAAACCTGTCACGAAGTCCATCGTGATATGCTGCCACTTCCACTCAGGAATAGGCAAAGGCTGTAACAATCCAGCAGTGCGGTGATGTTCAGCCTTCACCTGTTGGCACACAATACATTTGACGACACTCCGAGCAACACTCCTCTTCATCACATGCCACCAATAATGCTGTCTCAGATCCTTGTACATTTTCGTCCCGCCTGGATGAATGGAATACGGAGAACTGTGAGCTTCCTTCAACAGTTCCTCCTTGATATCTCCAGACGGCACACAAATCCTCCTACAGTACCTCAAGAACCCATCCTCGTGAATCTGAAACTCTGGTCTCTACCCAGTCGATACCAACTCTCTGATCCTCTGCAGCTTCGCATCCCTTGCCTGTACAGCCTTAATCCTGTCTACCAAAGTAGACTGTATCTGCAGACTCATCAGAGAAGCAGTCATCCCTGGTGATACTACTTCTATCCCCATCTCTCTGATCTCTTGTTGAAGCCTCCACTGAATCGTAAGAATCATCACTGTTGGAAGACGACTCAATGCATCTGGCACAACATTGACCTTCCCAGGATGGTACTGAAGATCAATGTGATAGTCTGCCATAAGCTCGACCCATTGACGCTGCCGCATGTTCAACTCCTTCTGTGTGAAAAGATATTTCAGACTCTTATGGTATGTGAACACCTTTACCTGTTCTCCCAACAAGAAGTGCCTTCAGAGCTTCAAAGCAAAAAATGACTGCCGCCAACTCAAGGTCATGAGTGGGGTAGTTCTTCTCGTGAATCTTTAGCTGTCTGGACGCATACGCCACAACGCGGTCATGTTGGTGCAATACACAACCGAGACCCTTATCGGATGTGTCGCAGAACACCTCAAATCCTCCTGTCCGATCTGGAATGACCGATACTGGGGATGTAGTCAGTCTCCTTTTCAGCTCATTAAATGCATCGATGCAAGCCTTGGACCAAACAAACATAACATCCTTTCTCGTCAACCGCGTCATCGGCTCCGCTATCTTCGAGAAGTCCTGAATAAACCTCCGATAGTATCCAACTAATCTCAGGAAGCTCTGAATCTCGGGCACAGACCTAGAAATTGGCCACTTCTGGACCGCTGATACTTTCTCTGGATCCACCGAAATTCCTTCTCCAGACACCACGTGGCCCAAGAAAGCCACCTTGCTCAGCCAAAATTCACACTTGCTGAATTTGACGTACAGGTGAGTGCCTCAATGTCCCAAGGACCTTCCGCAAATGCTCTGCATGCTCCTGCCTGTTCTTTGAGTATATCAAAATATCATCAATATACACCACTATGAACTTGTCTAGATACTCGTATAGCACTAGGTTCATAAGACTCATGAACGCCGCAGGTGCATTTGTAACACTAAACGGTGTCACTAAGAACTCGTAGTGTCCGTATCTAGTTCGAAATGCAGTCTTAGGCACATCCTCCTTCCTAACCCTTACTTGGTGGTATCCAGTTCTGAGATCTAACTTTGAATAAACACTTGACCACCAAGTTGATCAAACAGATCGTCGATACGGGGAATGGGATACTTGTTCTTCACAGTCACCTTATTGAGCTCTCTGTAGTCAATGCACATGCGTCTGCTCCCGTCCTTCTTCTTCACCAATAGTATTGGAGCTCCCCAAGATGACACACTAGATTGTATCCATCCCTTCTGCAGAAGATCATTCAATTGTGTTCGGACTTCTTCCAGCTCCGACGGTGCCATACGGTAGGGTTTCTTAGATATAGGTAGTGCTCCTGGCTCTAAGTCAATAGAAAATTCAATATTGCAATCCGGAGGCAAACCTGCAAGTTCTTCCGGAAAGACATCCAGGAACTCTCGCACAACCTCTGGTTTCTCCAGCTCAGCATCCATAGCATACACCACTGCCTTCATCGGTCTAGCTCTGAACGTGATCGGCTCTTCTGACCTGCTTCCTCTGGCGAATTCGAACTTCGGATGATTGGACATCTCAAACATCACCACTCTACGTCGGCAGTCAATGGTGGCGTAGAATGTCCTCAACCAGTCCATCCCGAATATAGCCTCAAAACTCGGCATCTCAATGATCAGAAAGTCCGCATAAAGCTCTCGCCCGCATATCACTACGGGGCAAGAGGAACTCCCACTAGATGTCTTCAACACTCCACCGCCTGTGTTGACATCCCAACAGGAGGTAAGGGGTGACTCAGGAACTTTATATTGGTCGACAAATCGTCTCGACATAAAACAGTGTGAAGCTCCCGAGTCGAACAATGCAAGGACGGGTCTGTTAGCTACTAATACAGTACCTAAGGTAATAAACAATATGTCTAATCATGCAGTGACTAGTGTGCAAAACAAGTTTTAAGTACTGCAATAATAAAGTCGTACCTGTGATGACTTGTCCGGTGGCGGCGGCCTCCTCAGCAGTCATAGTGAATGTCTGACGCCTGGGAGGTGGAGCCTGCGATCTCGCCTGCTGAATGACCTTCCACTGAGGCGGAAGTGCGGGTCCTCGCCGAGTGCTCCCGGCTGATGTAGTAGCTGGTGCAGGCGTCGGGCCTGGGGCGGTAGGCCTCTGTTCCCTCCGTGGACAGTCTATGGCAGTATGGTCATCAGCCCCACAGATGAGACACTGATTCAGGAGCAGTCTGCATTCTGGCTTGATGTGTCCGGACTTGTTGCAATAATGGCAGATCGGTGAAGGGCGTCGCTTGTGCTTCTGTGGTGCCGGCCTTTTAAACTGTGTCTGTTGGACAGGTCGGTGTATCTGCCTGGTAGAGGCGGCTGGTGCTCGACTGGACCCCGTAGAAGCTGCTGTGGAAGGTGATGGTCGTCTCGGAGGGGCCACCGTCTGTCGCTCTCGTGCCCGCTCTCGCTGGACATACTCATACTCCCGGGCTATGGAGAGTACATCAGCATGGGTCTTCAATTTGAACCCAACTAGCTTGTCACGAATGTCGATGTCCAAACCCTTCTGAAATCGCTTGGCACGAGCCAAAGGTGTGGACACCATGTCCTTGGCGAACCTGAAATATTAATTAATTAGTAAATTCATAAGTGTGGAATAGTTAAGTGATGTGCACGAAATCACGCACCTGCTGAGCCTAGAAAACTCCGCGTCATGCTCCTCCACAGTCATAGAGCCTTGATTCAGTTCCACAAATTTCTCCTCAAGCTCCATCTGTGCCTCAGGCAAAAAGTACTGGGCATTGAATTCCTTCTTAAAAGTGTCCCAGGAAATCGGCTGTGCCAATCGATCTTCTTCAGCATCCCACCATATCCTCGCATCCCTGATCAGTTGCAGCTTCGCCATATCAACCCATGAATCTACATGTGCCCGCGCTGCCTTCAGCATATCAGTAATAGAACGTAGCCAGTCATCTGCAGCCAAAGCGTCCTCTCGTCCAGTAAAAGTCGGCGACCGTAATGACCAGAACTGCTGCACTCCCCCATCCTGTCTAGGTTCCCTCTGGATTGCCTGGACCATCTCTCGCAAGGCCAGGTCTGAGATCTGGTGCACCGTGTTCGAGCTAGAGTTGCCCGACCCGGATCCTGATCCCGAAGCGTTTTCAGCCATAGTCAATCTCTTAGATGCTCCGCGTCTCTTGCGTACGTAAACTTTCATACGCCCGCATTCGGAGGTAAAATTTAAATCAAAAGAGTATCTCAAATATGTAATTCTACTTGCTCTACACTGTCCACGAGGTGGTTGCGCGGACCTGCATTGGCCACCACTTGTAACGCCCCATGTCCGGGTGTCGTTACTTTTGTACCATTTTGTGCAGGTCCTGCAGTTACCAGTGGAAACAACGTGGAGCAAGCAGAAATTAACTGAATTTAAAATACTCCTTTCATTACCATCATGTCAGAATTACAACGATATATACAATGAAATGGAAAGTACATCATCACTCTAATGCTAAAACATAAATACATGAAATAAAGATACAATGTCACTCACACCCAACCGGTCCTCAAAGCTCATCGCCCTGAACCGGAAACTCTGTCTCCTCGTACAACGGTGCCTCCGCGTAGTCTTGGTCACTTGGTGGCAACAACAGAAGTGGTATCACGGCTCAATAGAGTAGACTTATAAATCCTAGCAACAGCAATGGTAACGATACATGAATAGAAAGGCATCTTCACGAACCTGTACAGAAGGTGATGCACCAAAGCCTACAAATTATGGTTGTTTCGGTGTCGTTAAACTACTATGAGACTATGCTACTAAGTTTGTTCTGTTTCAATCTTAAACTTATAACGGAGAGTACGATGTGCAACCTGAAGACCATCTTGGACCGCAGGGTGCTACTCTGGGCCGAGTCTAGAAGTCAACTGTGACGGGGACTCAGGATCCGTGAACGGAAATCCTCTCAGATACGGGTCGAAAGCAGGGCTCCAATCGCTCCCGCACTCTCTCATTTATAAGTTTTCCAACCCCAACGAATTATGTAAAGTTGTTCAATTAACGGTTTGATGTTGCATTCAAATTCTATTTCAGGTATTGTCATCTATCTTACTCATCATCTCAACTTACGCAATCTAAAGGGTTTCTTTGTATCATGTCAAGGTACATTCGCTGCTTTAAAGCTGAACATATGTATCAAGTATCAAATATTGGATCAAGTCCAATTTACCTTAATTTCATGAGTCACCTTTAAATTGCGTATTTGAATATATGAGATCAGTTCTATAATTGAAATTTCCATGTGTTTCAATAAATTTTTGTGCACATGTGGAGATTTGCATTCAAGACAAAATTATTGACAAATTATCCTACTCCTTCTCCCTAGCGTATACTAAAGTACCTAAACTCGAACTTGCATAAAATAACTAAACTGACATTTGAGTATATTATGTCTAATAGACTTGCATTCAGATTTACGTACATAAGGAACTGAAATTAAAGTCAGAATTCACATTTTACGCTAACTGAACTGAGGGTGATTAATGGCTATAAAATTGAAACATTTAAACTTCCATTCATTTTCAGTTTTGCTGAATTTAATTACTGAAATTATGGACTGGAAAATTTTAGTAACTAGGGGATCAGATTTGGGAATTTCATCATGTTTGTGTGGGGTTCCCGAACCTGCGGCAAGGTCTACAGGGACTGTGAGTATATCGGCAAGGAAACAGGCCAAAGATTATCAACTGCGGAGGGTAAAAGGGGTTTCCGAGATTCCGATGTCAGTTCAGAAGATGACACCCAAAAACAACAAACACCCAAGATCTCAGATGGTCAAATCATGAAGACAGAAGGATTCGAGAATTAGACAGAAGGATTCCAGAACTAAACAGAATTAAAGTGGTATGCGGAACTAAACAGAACTAAACAGAACTAAATAGAATTAAACAGAACTAAACAGAAGTCGCAACCCCACGAATTAAAGTGGAAAGCTGAAACTGCAAGGCAATTCAACCCTTGAGCGAAACCCCACGGCCAGACAAGCTAGGAGAGGGACTGAAAATAATACATTGGCCATTCATCACCCCCAAGATCCCGGCCAGGCAAGACGGAAGCTAACGCCACAAATTAATCAGATGATAGGGATTAAAAACCCTAAAAATTATTCCCGTCATCATTCTATCCCACAAATCCGACTTCCATATGAATTTAAATACGAATTTCATTTCAGAAATTAAACATAGAGGTAATCGAAACCATCTGAAGCATAGAAAGATAAGGGTCTATCTTTTTGAAGCCAAAAAAACAAGAAACCCAAGAACGAAAGCACCAGCAAAAGTCCGAACAATATCCGCAGGAACAGATTCCAAATCCGACCAACTCGAAAATCTCACAGAGTAAAAGAACTTACAGTTTTGTCGCCATTGAAGAGAAGAGAGGAAAACTGAAGTTATAGGCTCGGAGGAGCCGTAGGGGAGAAGATCGTGGGGGCGTGGGGTCGTGGCGAGATCCCCCACGTAACCGAAGGCGAAGGGGCGGCGGTTGAGACCCTGCAGGGGGAGAGAGAGAGAGAGAGAGAGAGAGAGAGAGAGAGAGAGAGAGGTCGTGGCATCAGGCGAACGGAACGCGTGCGCGAGAGGGAGCCGCTGCAATCGTGCCATAGGGGAATCGGCGATCGGGCTGAGAAAAGAGAGGGGGAGAGAGAGAGAGAGAGAAAGGGGGGTGAATGGAAAATAAATGAAGCCCAGCTGGGCTTGGGCTAGTGGGCTGCGCAAAACACAAAAAAATGTTTTTTTAATAACAGGCCCGTTACAAATATCGTTACAAATATCGCCACCACTGGGAACAAGTATTTTCAAAAAGAAAAGAATCGGAACGTGATGTATGTCTGCAGTGTAGTGACATACGTGAATTTGTTGAACACTATAAAATGCGAATTTTGCTTTAGATAAGTCATATTATTCTTTAGTTGGTTTTTGAGTTTCTATGGGTACCTTGTACCATTCAATTTTGCTGTTGCTGAAGCAACCCTCCTTGGATTTTGTTGATTCTATTATTTTGACACGGTGAATTCAGAGGGAAAGAATTATAAATGAACCGCTTTTCTTTCAGGTCCCATATTATCTTGATGAAGCAGCAGGGTGGGGATTGGAGACTTCTGAGCTTAAAAAACAGTTGGAAGATGCTCGATCAAAGGGTATAACTGTGAGGGCACTTGTAGTGATAAATCCCGGTAATCCGACCGGACAGGTTTGTTCTGAACTTCTTAATAATTTATACACTTATTGAAGAACAAGGATGTAGCTTTATTTCTGATTTAAAGCATTTCATACTGCATAATGTAGAGGATTTAATTGTGCGAGATTAGTTTTTAACATTGTGTTGTATAATATTTGCGTTTTAAGCTCTAGTGAAAGGTTTGTTATGTCGTATGTTGCTCAAAACCATAAGCATAGTGCAGCACTCTCAATTTCAAAAATTTGTATTTGCGTCCCCCACCACCTAGCACCTTGATCAGTGATTCCTGTCCAGTGCATCTTTTGTATCTGAAAGGTCTTTCAACTCTTTCGCAACAAATGATCCTTTGTAACAACAGATATTATGTTTAATATATAGATATTTTCTTATTCGCATCAGATGTGATATAGAACTGATAAGTGATGGATTAAGATACATATACATAGATAAATTTCTGATAATGCCACCACAATGAGTTATTGCCATTTTGAGTTACTTGTAGAATAATTTCTTTTACTTATGGATTTTTCTTCTCTTGCAGGTTCTTGCAGAAGAAAACCAACGACAAATAGTAGACTTTTGCAAGAATGAAGGCCTTGTACTCTTAGCAGATGAGGTAAGAAACACTTGCTACTTTCATCACATCCTCACTTCAGTCCTTTTGGATCAACCTGGGTTAACTATCAAAACTGTTTGGTGGTCAATTGAGAATCCTACAGCCTGCAGTCATTCTGACATCAAACCTTAAGCGGCAGATTTCTGGTAAAACCCTATGTAGATTTGAGAGGAGCTTTTCATGAATTCTAGAGGGGTAGTGGGTAGGAAAACCCGATGCATTGTTTTTCCTCCAAAAATTATCTCAACTGATAGTCCAAAAGAAGTGAGATAGATTGTCATTAGGGTCATAGGAAATTGCATTTGTCATTTCCTCTCTACTTGTATTCTATACTTTCTTTATCTTTGTGAAATTGGAATCATGTTTTGAAGCAAAACCGATATCTGAACTCCTGGATTTGTTATGTACATATTTGTTGAGTCAACTTACTACTTCCACTGAACTTATATTTTTTCCATCAAGTAACACAATATGCTGTAATTTCACAGGTATACCAAGAAAACATCTATGTTGATGACAAGAAATTTAACTCATTCAAGAAGATTGCGAGGTCAATGGGATATGAGGACAAGGATCTTTCTTTAGTATCGTTTCAGTCTGTCTCTAAGGGTAAGTATATTCATGTGGTTTTATTTTTCTTCGCTTATTGCAGCAGAATTCATGGATATTGTTATATCAGGTTACTATGGGGAATGCGGAAAGAGGGGTGGTTACATGGAGGTTACTGGATTTAGCCCTGACGTAAGAGAACAGATTTATAAGGTGGCATCGGTAAATCTTTGCTCGAACATATCTGGTCAAATTCTTGCAAGCCTCGTCATGAATCCACCCAAGGTGAATTATTCTGATGTCGGCAGTTTCCTGTAAAATGATTGAATTCATTATATAATTTTTTTTTCTAGTATGTAATTATAAGAATATTAACTTTGATTTGTGCCGCAGCCTGGAGATGAATCATATGAATGTTTCATCTCAGAGAGAGATGGGATTCTTCAGTCTTTAGCAAGACGTGCAAAGGTCTGTATAGCTAAAATTCGATTCCTTCGTATCCCCATAAGCCCATTATATGTTTTTTCTCTTTCGATTATCATAAAAGAAAACTAAAAAGGAGAAATAAAAGAAAATCAAGTTCATTTATGAAGATTGTGTTACCATTTGTTATTGGATGCAGGCTTTGGAAGATGCATTCAACAGCCTAGAAGGTGTTACATGCAACAAAGCAGAGGGTGCAATGTATCTCTTCCCTCGTCTCCACCTCCCTCATAAGGCGATTGAAGCTGCAAAGGCCGCAAATGCTGCCCCTGACGCATTCTATGCCCGTCGCCTTCTCAATGCTACTGGAATCGTGGTGGTTCCTGGATCCGGATTTCGGCAGGTGAGTGTATTTGCAGGGCAAAATGCAAGGACTCTGTTCGTTTGTAACGGCTCGTGCTGGTATTAAGGCAGTTGTTTGTGGTGTTAGGTTCCCGGAACGTGGCATTTCAGGTGCACAATACTTCCCCAAGAGGACAAGATTCCGGCAATCATCTCCAGGTTCAAGGAATTCCATCAGTCGTTCATGGCAGAATACCAGGACTAGGCGCCATTTCTTTGCTTGGTCACGGTACTCAGGAAATCATACATATGAGGTGGCATTAAAAGTGAATTGATAGAAATAAAGAACACATCCATGTTTTCTCTATTGTGGATGGATCAGTTGCATGCAGTTTGGTTGTTGTGATGTACAAACAATTGGACTTGGAGAATAGGGTTTTGTTGTATTGTCTGATAGAGTTATGCAAACTTCAGCGCACTTGCTCAATCTGATGACCGTGAAGGTCACATTTGATTTCATCTCTTGCTCGCTTCCGTTTCTGAAATTTTACACTGCCGGGTACATGCTTGGAGGATCGATCAACATTACGAGGAACAGATTGCTTCTATTTCTTTAGTTACATGTGTGCAATAGAGAAACCGCCACATCAGCTATGTGCTTTGTTTTTTATGATCGCTAAATACACCTCATGGATATTTGAGGTGTATTTAGGATTTGTCAAAAAATGTCAAAAAAATTATATCCTCAAGTTATTTTCAATTACACCTCAAATAGCACCTTTTGTATTTCTAAGACCAACGAAAGAGAGCATTATAATGTTTTGTTTTTCTACAGACTAATAAAAAACCGTGCCAACTGATCAATGATCGGCGAACAGCTATTATCTATTAATACACACACAGTCTTCAACCGTTGCAATAGAGAAATCAAGTGAGATAAACATGGTAATCAAGGGTTCACAATCATTGCGAATGCGAATTTTTTTTTGTTGCTTCAACGTCATTAACGGCACCATCTGATCCATGGGTATGCATATCGGTTGGTTCTTCAGAATCCTGCAGCAGTATTTGCAGCGAACGAAGAATGTTGGCAGGATTCAGAGGCAAATTGGGGCTGGTTCAAAATTCATGTTTCTTTTGTGGACTAGTAAAAGGCTAACATAGTTTGAAGTCAAATTTCTGCTTAAGATGGCAATGTCCCTATAAAAATTTGATTTAGCTCAACGACTTAAAATTGTATAATGCTTGAAGCAATTAAGAAATATCCATCTCTATCAAGGAAGAACTTTACGCTTAACCATCCAGTTATCTAATCAATTCGATCAAGATGTTCGACACAACAAAGATGCTTATACACGTTGCAGGCGGAAGATTCTGCTGTATCATGTACTTAAGAATTGGATGTTGGGAAAAATCTAAAGATATGATCAAGGCTGATAAACTGATACACCAATTTGTTGGAACATGTATCATTTGCCACAAAGTCTAAGTTCCTGCAGAAACAGGCCGATCCTTGATGCAATCAAGGCAAGGGCGGTCATGGACGCAGGTGTGCACACCCAGAAAAAAGATAGAAAACTATAAGAAATTCAAACGAAAGGCAGAGTTAAGTTGATCAGGAAATAAATTGATTGTCTTCACAGTACATTGATTCGATCCGCGGAAACACAACTCAAGACCAGAGAGTTCCACCACCACTGCCATCCCCCAAGATTAAAATGTCAGATGATGAGACTTTCTAAGTGAAAAACATCGATGCGAAGGTAAAATCATGTGGCGGGCACATTTAAAGGCACATTTAAAGGCGAGCAATGACAGCCTCGACCTCAGCGGGAGAATAGAGATGATAATTTGGAGCAACCTTCGCAATATCAACATTGTTTGGGGTTACCTGATAGAAAATGCATGAGAAAGCTTGATCAGTATGTGACACGGATAGTCTGTATTTGTGAGGATGAAACTTTTAGATAATAAGGGCAACCATACCTTCTCCTCCATCACTTGCTTCAGGATAGAAAGGGCTATTGTTTCAGCTTCTTGAAGGGTTAATTCCTGCCGGAAGCAGGCATATTAACCACCCTCTCCAACAAAATTATAACAAAAGTACGAACACAATTGGAACAAGTATAACAAATTTGCACAATGTACCTTGTTGTATTGCTCCTGGAGAGAGCTGTCGGCGCCTTCAGAGCCTGACCCTATTGCCTTAGCATTGCATTGCCAAAATGTACCTGATGGGTCTGTATAATACCTGCAAAGCATTTGGAACCAACAAGCAACTTTCAGCAGAATGTGAGCCAGCAATTATAATAATTTAATGCCAACCCAAACAAGTAGCAACTGTTATGTCTGTTAGTTGCATTTTCGCAGTCAGTTTGCGAGTAGGGTATACAATGGTCTAAATAATTACACTATTTACAAAGCTCAACAGCACAATCAAAGGGAACAAGGATAAATGAACCGTAAGATAAATTCCATTTATGGAACACGGACTTTAAGAGATATTTCATAGGCTAATCTTAAATCATTGGACATTAGGAAGAACCTATGATGGTTGCTCAATCATGCCCCACCCACCCACCCACCCACCCAAACTGTTAGAGACCCATCTCATACTAGGCCTCCAACACTTGCCCATTTGTTAGAAATACATCCCATACTAGGCTTCTAACAATAGCCTTGCTAAGGGCACATCCCATGCTAGGCCTATAACAATAGGCTCACATCTCATTTGTTAAGTATTATTGAGCATCCAACCCAAAACCAATTGGTATTAGGTGAAGAGACCCTCAAATACTTAAACTATTTCTTTTTCTTTTTCGCTTCCGATGTGGGACTATTTTTGGGATCCACATACCACCACGCTTCCAACAACCTCGTCCACGGCGGCCCACGCTGGGGTTCCCACTCTAAGTGGCCCACTCTGGCCTCACCCAAGTCGCCCCCTCTTAAGTCGCTCCTTCCACAGGTCACCCCTTCCGCTTTCGACAACCACCGACATGACGGCCCACTCTAAGTGGCCCACTCTGGCCTCACATGGTCGCCCCCTCTTAAGTCGCTCCTTCCCAGGTAGCCCCTTCCGCAACGTGGATGGTAGCATAGGGCTAGCTCTGATATCATTTGTTACATATTCATCCCATATTAGGCCTCCAACACTAGCACATTTGTTAGAAACACATCTCATACAATGCTTCTAACAATAGCCTTGCTAAGGGCCAATCCCATAATAGGCCCATAACAATGGGCTCTCATCCCATTTATTAAGTATTATTGAGCATCCAACCCAAAACCAATTGGTATTAGCTGGAGAGACCCTCAAATACTTAAACTATTTCCTTTTGTTTTGCACTTCCGATGTGGGACTATTTTTTGGGATCCTAACACAAACCAAACCAACCCCCCTCCCCAAAAATAATAATAATAATAATAATAATAATAATAAATAAATAAAATCTAACAAAACAAAACAAAAGACAGTCGAATTGACTTTCTACCTTAAAATACTCTATAAAGATGAAGAGATATATGTGAGAAATTTTTTTCTATTTACAAGGAAAATATGCACCTACAGAAGATTGATATAATAATCATCAAACTAGTCTAGTAGAATCAACCGTAAAGCTACATCACAACACCACGGAAAGTTTTATTATATACAGTAATATACCATGTCAGAAATAGATAGGGACAAAATTTTGAACCATTATTTTGACTGGTTTGCATACATTAGGGATACAAGGAGCTGGCATCAAAAATACTAAATCGGATTTTATTATCTATTTGCTTCTCGTTTTCTCCCCAACTTCCCCCTCCCTGCCTTCCACCTTTATCACACTACGTTATTATGTCCTACTTGCATTTTCTCTTTACCAACAAGACTGCTCTTTTCACCAGTTTCTCATGCCTTAACCCTCGTGTATCCTTTTGTTGGCCTTTCATGCTTGCATAAATCCTGGTTATACTATTATTTGACATATAAAATTCTGTCATCTGGTTATAATGTTCAGTAGTATGTTTTAAAATGCCTCTCTGATGGCATGTAATGCAACTATCCAGTTTGTTAAATTATTAATATTGATCAAAGTAATGGATTGCAAGGATGGTTTTTATGCCCTTACATGGTGTGGATAAAAGTAGGACTAAAATAGTCCTATACTAGGAAGGTGTGCATGCTGAGGACATCAAATGCAAATGGCTTACCTTGAACAAGCACAAAAGAAGCTGGAATTATATGATTGTGTATATCACAGTAATTGCCATTGTGATGAATACACAACAGGGAGATTGGAGAGCAGGAAGGCCATTTTTGTGCAAGATGTAACAAAAGAGGAACTGATGATTACTGTGTAGTGTAAAAATCTCTTGTCAAAACAATGTATTCTTAGGTGATGTGGATATCAAAGTGGGGTATTGAAGTGGAAAGTTAGGCCTAAATGGTCCAATAATAGGACGTAGGGAGTGCATGATGATGATATCAAATGCATATGACTTAACTTGAGCAAGCACAAATGATTCGTGAATTCCCTGACTGTGGATATCACAATTATTGCATAATTGTCAAGACCATTTAACATGGAGATCGAAGAGTAGAAAGACCATTTTTCGAGCAAGGCATCACAAAATGAAGGCTTATAATAACTGTGCACTGTAAGTATTTCTTGCAAAACAGTGTATCATTCAAACACTGCAGGTGATTGATGAAGAGCAGCTTGTGTTCAGGATAGATTGAAAGGATGTCATATGTTAAAAGGACAGTATTTCTTTTCATTCTTTTTCATAATTTTACCTATATAATTCATTTTTTGTGTTACCACAGTCCTTGCCAATAATTGAAGAAAAATAATACTATAACGAATCTTACCAAACACAACTGTCACCTTCCAATAATTTTTTGTTTTTGCAACACTCAAATCACAGAATGTGTCTTCAAAGGCAAATTATTCACATCTCATATCAAATTGAACTCCTGGATTTTAGGATGTATATATGTTTCCATACATAATGCCTATCATGTTCTCACCATATTGCACCATGTATAATTTAAATGATAATTCAAGAAATGCCTACTGTTTCTAGTTCAAGAAGAAATGTAACAATAGAATAATTAGAAGGATATTTAGAAACGGATAGATCTCGGCAACAACACATCCTATATCTGGCTACTCTTTCATGCACTTGCTCATGATCTTGGTTTAAATGGTTCAATTTTGTTCGAACATGTGGAAGTTTTTGGTTATGATAATAAATCTGGTTTGGCACTTGTGAAAGGCTTAATTTCTTAAATCTATCAACAGAATTATTTGATTATTTCGGTGGAATGATTCTAATCAAAATAGATTTGTTGGGAGCACATGCATTATAGCTAAGATTTTGATTCTCTATTTGACAATGTAATTGCATCTGTTTAGTGATCGACTACAAACACTGAGTAGCATGTGGCAGTTGATACTTTGTAGTGTTACCATATCCTCAATGGGAGCATAACTGTGAAATATCAAAAATTTTAAATATCTTTTTAATTTTGTGCATATGCATGAATGCATCTGTGTGTTAAGTACAAACATGGACATCAAACTTATTTCTTAACTGAGTTTCCTTATCCCAAGCACCATCACCTCCCAAGTACCATGAATGGCTACAAAATTAAACCTATTTAGCACTTGTGACCCTCAAACTTTGTCCTAATCTTCTGGCCCTAGAACACAACTATGAGCCCACTTACAAATTATTGGGATTCTCGGATAAGTGATAACCCTAATATCTAGTCTTAAATGTTTATGACTACAGGCAGCCATCAGTCCAACATACTTCCAGGTATTTGGAGAATAACAAATTAACCAGTTGCACCCAAGATGGAGCAATGCATGTTGCATAATCTCAGTCTTCAGCATGATAAATAAAGCTAGCTTTGGGGGTTTGTTATGTCTAAACCTGGCTAGTCTGCATGCGGATCCTAGTTGGGGGAGTAAAGAGGATGAGGTATGTGACACAATGTCGTTTATAGTTCAAAGTTACTTTGTACATCCTTCCAGCATTGTTAAAGCTTGATGAGAATTACTCCCCAACCAGAGAAATGTCTTAGAAGAGGAATCCTACAGTAACCTTTCAAGTTGTGAGCCCACTGAAGATAAAAAAATTGCAGCATTTCTACTGTCAGCATATACACTGCAGGTTTCTTCCACATAAGATCATTGCATCAAGCAAATCTAGCATTATTTAGTTGTCCACAAAAAGGAATTAACCTTTTGAGGTATTAAATGATATTGAACAATACTCCCCTGTCAATGTCAATATTTACCTCAAGAAGTTAACACATGAAAGTTATGTGCTCACGTTCCAAACATAATACTTTCGAAGTCCATCTTCATTTATGGAACTGTTATTTAGGCTTTAATCAATGTAGTCAGTCCTCCAAAGTCACCAAGTCGGTTCCTTCAATTACCCTTTTCATTTTTCCAACTTGTCAATCACTAACCTACCTCTATTTTTGAATGTGTAAGACAAACCAAATTGTTACCAACAATTCTCTTTACCTCCAGATATAACAATTCTATTTTAAGTGTTTCTTTTTAGCACAAAAATGCACAAAAACCCTAAAACACATAAATAGAACACTAGAACATATTACATAAGCTTGGCTCTCCATCTAATTTATAAATCATATTCCAAAATGCATCACAGTGCCAAAAGCCTCCCTCCCCCCAAAAAACAAAAGCTTTACTAATCATATATAGATTAAGGAAACTTGCAGATTAGACAAGCAGTCCAGTTCATCCATTTACAATCCAATATGAAAACTTATGATTATTGATTTAAATTAAGAAACAAAAATTGATATGGATCTGATTCCGATTGATAGAAATTTTATTTTTATTTTATCTTATTTTAAGTTTTAGAGTCTTTAGGTATTTTGAGTCTTTTTATTTATTTTTAAGTATTTTAATGTTTAGTACCACATCGGATGGGTGAAGAAGAGTATTGAATTGTAAGCATATATAAAAGCTCTAGACTTGTTTTATTTGGAATCAATCAATGAAGGAACCAATAGAAAAAATTTCATAAACCTGATAAAGGTTCCCCCTCCTTGATGAGAAACCTCGAAAACCATTGGTAAGAAGCCAAGAAACCCTAAATTTATCAATTATTTCCCAAATTCTCCATCAAAATCCATAGATCTATCCCGTCCTACATCAATTTGGTATCAAAGCCGAATATCTTATCTTCGCTCTCTGATTTTCAGATAAAAAACCAAAAGCCCTAACCTTCACATCAACCTCCGCTGCCCCCAAAATCCTAAGTTCAACCAAAAACCTACGCCGCCGGCTAACTCTTCTCCTGCGATTAACGTCGTCGCCTCCACGAGGCTCCTAAGCCTTTGCCATCATCGTCGGCACCTAGCAATGTCTTCTTCGTCGGCAAAAGTCCACTCCACCACTGTTCCAAACATCTTCGAAATCCGACGTCGCCCACCCCTTCCATCACCTACCTCGTCGTCGCCCTAGAACGACTCCAATAGCGATGACGAACTCAACGGAACCCATCAGTGCTCGCTCCGTCAACCATAACCTCCGGAATCGCCGCCACATGTGTTGGGGAAACTCGCTGGTGTGACCGACAACGGCTGGGGGTCACCGGCCGCTACCAAAGCACTCAGCTCCAGGCGATGCCACAATGAGGTAGGGAACCACGCTGTTTCATCAACAAAATCATTGTCGGCGTCGATCGAGCCGACAGTGCTTCAATGTCAACTCGACACCAACCGAGCCGACGGCTCAACCAATATTGTTCATTGACTTGGACAAAGCAGATCAGAGCCGGCTCGAGCCGACAGATCCGACAAGCTGATCCTGGAGCCGGCTCCACCGAAGTCGTGTTGTCCCGTTGACGCAACCGCGGCTCAACGGTATAGCTTGGCAAATTTTTATGGAATTTTCAGCCGAATTTTTTAGAATTTATTGCACAGTCCTGCTATTTTGACTATTCTATTTTCATTTGAGTTTCAGATTCAATATCGTTCGTGTCAATGGATAGCTGATTCAACCAACAATGCATATGTGCCCTCCATTCAATAAGATATGCTCTAAATTATGGAGATACTATGATGATTATTCTCTCTTAACTATTGAACTTGAGATGTTCAGACGAGTACCAATTTTTCCCGGCTTCAATGATAGGCATTGGTATAGGAGTCCTGTCGAGAATATTTCTTTTCCCGTTTGATTTTTCAAATGAAGAAAAATATAAGTATGCATATCTCACGTTAGGTGGAGAAGCACGATCTTGGTGTTTGATTCTTTAAGTTTCTTATCGTCTATGGCCTTTATTCAGAACCGCTCTTTAATATTTGTATTTTTCCAAGCATTAGTGAACTCTTCAGACATCCCATCAATCCTCAAATCTGGAGATTGAGAATGATACAATCGAACTGATACATGAGCTTTGCCATCTTAGTGAAAAATGGGGAGGAAATAACAGAATAAACACAAGCCAAAGCATACGATAAAGATTGATCCAACACCTGAGACAGAGTGTGAGATTGAACATGAGCTGAAGTCAAATCCTAACCAAGATATTGAGACAAAGCTTGTGCACCTGCCTGAATTGAAGCATGAGCCTAACTTGGAGCATGAGACAGTATTAGAGTCACAGCAAGAGCCTGAGTCCGAGCAAGATTCAGAGCAAAAACCAGAGTTTGATCTAATGTCGCATTCCGAGCCAGAGCCAAAGCTTGATTAAGTACCATTTTTAGAGCAAGAGCCTTATCTACAGCCACTTATTGAACATGCGTCAGAGCTGCAAATAGAAGCGTCACTGAAGCTAATCGAGCATATCGAGTTTGTTATCACAAATCGTCCTTCCCTAACCACCAAATCGGTGCTGAATGATTTTCTTTCATTTGTGTATTGGGAGAAAATTTTAGAAGAAAATCCATTAGCAAGTCGGTATACTGTTATACTTCAGAGTTCGTGGGCATATTTTTTCTAACTGCAGGGGAATATTGATTACTGCCCAGTTGTGCTATTTTTACCATCATTTACCAAAATGAATTTTTAAGACGGGAAGAATGATAGGGATCCAATTCCGATTGAGATAGAAATTTTATTTTTATTTTTATTTTATTTTGATTTATAGAGTCTAGGTATTTTGAGCCTTTTTATTTATTTTTAAAGTATTTTAATATTTAGTACCACTTGAATGGGTGAAAAAGAGTATTAGAATGTAAGCAGATATAAAGGCCCTAGACTTGTTTTATTTGAAACCAATCAATGAAATAATTTCCAAACCCCTAAGAAAGATTCTCCCCTCCTTGGTGAGAATCCTCGGAAACCCTTGATGAGAAGCCAAGAAACCCTAAATTTATCAATTCTTCTCCAAATCCTCCATCAAAATCCCTAGAACTATCCCGTCCTACATCAAAAATGTTAGTCATACTGTTCCATCAGAAACATATAAAATTATTTTCATTGCTTTCAGTCATCTGTAAAGTGCACTTGAAGCATGAAACTATCAGTGCTAGCAAAAGCAGACACATCCAACAATATGACATTATGACATTATATGAGTGAACTGAACCATCACAATTTAAAGCATGAGTAGCTTTTCTATTCTTATAAATGAGAAAATGGACAACAATCTCCACCGGAAATTCAAGTTATAAGCTTTCCCCTAAGCACGATGCTTATGTTATCTGTTAAAAAATGCATATGCCCAAATGGTAGTAATAAGAGAGGAGATAGGAGGTGGGGGACTTACAAGCTTGGTCCATTTTCGTCGTGGCCAGCAATCAAAAGTGACACCCCAAAAGGTCTGGACTGTATAGAAAATCATAATATTTATACAGGTTGGTCACGAGAGCAATGAGAGGTTCAACATTAAAATAGCTACTATGATGCAATGCGAAGAGAATAGACACTAGAACTTGAAAACTTAAGCTTTCTATTTGTGTGGTTAAAATCAATCCCTTGTAGTAGTAAAAAATGACTAAATAATATATGTATTTTAAAATTTTGGGATATATCATTGTTTCCGGAGATAGCAACAACCAATCAGTAGACTTGTTAACATCCAGGCTAGCTGCATTGACAGGGGACCATCTACGTAGCAACACTCAAAGTTGAGGAATGTTCATAAAGAGCTGTGTGGACTAAAATTTTGATATGTTCTTCAAAATCGGTTACTAGATACATGACAGCTCACAGAAACAAAAACTACTACATACTATTATTCCTGCCATGTTCATTCACTCAATTGTGTGCATGAAAAATAGAATCAACATGCTCGAGACAGTGCA
Organism: Scilla litardierei; assembly: GCA_030789695.1. Taxonomy (NCBI): domain Eukaryota; kingdom Viridiplantae; phylum Streptophyta; class Magnoliopsida; order Asparagales; family Asparagaceae; genus Scilla; species Scilla litardierei. Next base: position 178,602,219 of record CM061139.1, on the reverse strand, counting down.
TCTCTAGAGACAGCATATTTTGTGGGTTGCGCATGTGTGAGTGCGTACGCATGTTTGTGTCTAATATTCTGATGACACAAGAAAAAGACTAAAAAGGTATACAACTCATGGAAAGTATTGATATGTTGTGTGCAGAAAAGAAAATGGTTGAGGACAATGGGCAACGATCTTTTTGGTCCATCCCACTGTTGAAAAGAAATAACAATGTGCTAAAATGATGGCAATTTTTACCATAGATTCTTCATCCCCTTCACCAAATCGAAGGGCAAGATCACATAAAGCTTGTGTGGTTGACTCAACTGTCATCGGTTCACCATATGAAAACCTGTGATTCTGATGATAGAATTTTAAAGTCAATAATTAATACATGCTATATCAGTTGCATCACATGAAGTATTGTACACATCTAAAGCACCTGTGTTTCAACGCGAGCATGCTCAACAAGAGTCCGAGCATCAGCAATTAATCCACTCATTGCACAGCCTATGTGTTCATCAATTTCCATTATTTTCTCTACACTGCTTGGTTCCTAGAAATCAAAAGAGGTATGGTGAAAAAAGTAGGACGTCAACAAATAAATGGTCAAAAGGGACAACTGATCCAAAAAAATCACCAAATTGGTAAATACCAACTAAACATGAACAAGTATCCAATTCATCATTGTTTGAATTTGGATTTGGACATGAACTTTGAAGAACTCAGCTATGTAACAAATATTCTAAATTGGATGTATTGGATATCATTATGGTTGAATGATGGCACATAGAAATTCTGGATAAAACTCCTTTTGATCAGATCCCTGCAGAAGTTAAAACCCCAACTTCTTGGATTACAAAAGTCCTATGAGATAAAATAGACTTCAGCTGAAACACATTGTTCTTATTCGGACACAAAGCAATGGTAGAAGTAAATGGTTAGATTCATGACCTTAAAAAGGATCCCTAGTCCCTACTATGTATACCTTAGTCAATATAATCTTTAGAAAATAATTCTCTTTACAAAGCAGACATGTCAAGGAAAACGTTCATATAATATTTTTTAAATAACCATCTAAATGCCTAAGCAATAGGAAAATTAGCACAAACAATCATCATAACAGTTCCAAGATAAGTATATTGTCGGAAGTAATTAATGATAAGAGAACTGAGAAAAAGATAAGAAGAAAGCAAAAATCTTAGTTAAATGTCGGGATGATGCAACACTGTTGCAGGTAATAGTAAAAAGATCACCAGCAACAAATGCAAACTAATAATGGAAAGGTGTCCCATGATAAATCTCTAAACCCAATCATCTTGCTTCCTAAACAAACAAAGACATTACTAGAATCTTGAAATTCCTTGGATGATGGGGCAAGATGACATTAGGAAGAAAAATGAAAGGAAAATCAGAAACAATCTTTCATTTCATTGCAAAAACTGTTACAAAAGTTGATCCTTTCTTTGCCATGTCAAATCAGATGGTAGCTATAACATTTTGATTAAATAGATCATGAACAGTTGACCACAGCTCGAAAAAATAAAGTAATCTAACAAAAATTACAACTTATATATCCCTCAATGTGTGAATATAAAACTCATCCATAAGAGGAAATATATTATCCAAATTTTCCATCACTGAAGAAATTTGCAACTTGGTTGAACTCTGATGCGTCTAAGGCTTTTTTTGTGGGGATAAAGGTGCGATTTTTATGGCTTTAGATTAATAAACTAGGGTTTAATGCGAAGAACAGATCTGGAAATTAGTAATAAATTGTGGGAATGATTAATCTAAGGTAAACAAACAAGAAGAGAATTATGGAAAATTGTTCTAGAGTTCTAAGAAATAAAATACATTTTAGATCAATTCTTCGATGATCTATCCTAGGGCCGGCCGGCCGTTGCTTAAGGGAGGGATTAGCCAAATGTGGAATTACTAAACGACCCCTCCTAGTTGCGAAATTATAAGTTTGGGACCGGGTCCGTGGTGGACACGAGTCGTCTCCGCCTTTGATACACTTGAACCGGCCTTCCTGGCTCAATGGACTCGCACGCCACATCCAGGACCCGCCGCATCACTACTCCCCCCAAAAGTGCCACATTGTCCTCAAGGTGGAAGTCCGGGAATTGGTCTCGTATCACTGCACGGGGCTCCCAAGTAGCATCATATTCTGGCAGGCCCCTCCATCTGATCAGCACTTCATGTGTCCCATCTGAGGCTTGTCTAACACCGGTCAGCTCCTGAGGCTCAAGCAGCACCTCCATATCATCTGTCAAGGTGGGCGGCACGGTATGTGAGAGTGTATGGTCCCTGATGGCTCTCCGCAACTGTGACACGTGGAAAACGGGGTGAATGGTCGACGTAGAGGGTAACTACAGTCTGTACGCCACATTCCCTATCTGAGCCGTGATCTCGAAAGGCCCATAGCAGCGGGCCGCCAACTTTGCATTACTCCAATGGGCCAAAGACTTCTGTCTGTAAGGCCTGAGCTTAAGGTAACCCCGGTCCCCCACGGCAAACTGCACATCCCTTCGGTGCACATCTGCCTTGGCCTTCATGATCTGCTTGGCCCACAGTAAGTGTTTCTTCAGCTCCTCCAAATACCGGTCGCGCTCCCCAAGATGCTCCTCTACCTGCGACACAGGAGTGGTACCTCGACTGTAGTGGATCAACTGTGGTGGGTCCCGTCCGTACAAAATCCGAAAAAGAGTACTCTGCGCCGCCGAGTGGTACGAGATGTTATACTAATATTCTGCCCATGCTAACCACCTAGCCCAATGCTTCGGCGAGTCTGAAGCAAAACACCTAAAATAGGTCTCTACACTCCTATTCACCACATATGTCTGTCCGTCCGTCTGTATGTGATAGGCAGTGCTCCTCCTCAGTTTGGTCCCATGGACCTTAAACAGCTCCCGCCCAAAACTGTTCAAGAATACCTTGTCGCGATCAGAAACTATGGATGCAGGAAAACCATGCAGGCGGACCACCTCCCGCATGAAGGCTGTAGCTACTGTCACGCCCGTGTAAGGATGCTTCAGCGGCATGAAATGGGCATACTTGCTGAGTCTATCGACCACCACCAATATAGAATTGTAGCCATCTGATCATGGCAACCCCTCAATGAAGTCCATGCTGATATCCTCCCAAACTCTCTCAGAAAGGGCCAATGGCTGTAGAAGTCCCGCCGGTGCCATAGCCATATACTTGTGACGCTGACAGACGTCACACTCGGCTATCATCTGAGCAATATCTTTCTTCATGCCTGGCCAGTAGCGCTCCCTAGACATCCTCCTGTAAGTCTGTTGTATCCCTGAATGCCCTCCGATGGAGCAGCCGTGGAACTCCTGAAAGATCAGTATATGTGTGGAACTCCTGAGAATAACCAGTCTCTCTGGTAAAGAAGTCGCTGCCCACTCATGGTGTACCCCGAAAATTCCGCTGACTCTTGCTGCAATGCTTCCCGTATCTGTGATAAGCCCGGATCGGCCTCAAACTCTCTGCTCAACGGCTCCCAATCTAAGAGTACTGGTACGAAAATGGCTGCTATCTCTGCTAGCTCCTCTCTGCGGGACAGAGCATCTGCCGCCTTGTTCTCCAAGCATGGTCGGTACTGGATCTCGAAGGTGTAATGGACCAGCTTGGAGAGCCACCTCTGATGTACTTCTGTGACCAGGCGCTGCTCCAACAAATACTTCAAACTACATTGGTCGGTTCTGACTATAAACCGTCTCCCCAACAAATACGGCCGCCATTTCTGGATGAAGAGCACGATCGCCATCAACTCCCATTCATATACTGACTTCAGCCTCGCTCGCGCTGACAGAGTCTGGCTGAAATATGCAATCGGTCTCTGATCCTGCATCAGCACCGCCCCCAACCCATGTCCTGAGGCGTCAGTGTCTATCACGAAGGGCCTGCTGAAATCTGGTAGTGCCAAGACTGGCACGGTCGCATCACATGCTTCAGGGCCTCGAATGCCCTGGGGGCCTGGTGGCCTCCTCACCCCAGTGAAAGCTGTCCTTCTTCAGCTACTCTGTAAGTGGCCATACTATCGAGCTGTACCCCTGGACGAACTTTCTGTAGTATCATGTCAGGCCCAAGAAGCCACGCAGGCCTCGTAGTGTGGTAGGTAACGGCCAGTCTAACATTGCTGCAATTTTGGCCCGATCTGTCACCACCCCCTCAGCTGAAATGATATGCCCCAAATACTCTACCTGTGGCTGACCAAACATGCACTTGTTCTTATTTGCACACAGCTGCTGGTCATGTAACTCATGTAACACTGCCTGCAGATATCCCACATGCTCATCCACACTGCAACTGTATATGAAGATGTTGTCGAAGAATACCAGGACAAATCTCCGTAGGTAGGGCCGGAACACCTTGTTCATCAATGCCTGGAATGTCGCTGGAGCATTTGTCAAGCCGAACGGCATGACGAGAAACTCGTGGTGCCCCCTCATGAGTCCTAAAGGCCGTCTTGGGCATGTCCTCTGTACTCATCCGTATCTGGTGATAACTTGACTTGAGATAGATTTACGAAAAACATGTAGCTTCGTGGAGCTCGTCAAGAAGCTCGTCGATCATCGGAATAGGAAACTTGTCTGGGACAGTTTCCTTATTCAAAACACTGTAGTCCACACAGAATCTCCAGCTGCCATCTTTTTTCTTTACTAACAAAACCGGGCTGGAGAACGGACTCGTACTCGGCTAAATCACCCCTGCTTGTAGTATGTCCTCTACTAGTCTCTCAATATCGTCCTTCTGTACTTGGGGATACATGTAGGGGTGCACGCTGATGGGGGGACACGTCCTCTCGTAAGACAATGACGTGCTCGTGGTCTCAGTACGGTGGTAATCCATGTGGGTTTTGAAACACCTCCTCATACTGGCTCAATAGCTGCTCTATCTCTGGTGCCACTGCTTGAGTGTGATCATCCCTCTGCTCTACTGTCCCCACCGCCTGTAGCTCAACCAGAAATCCACCTTCTGTCGTGTGTATCGCTCGCGTCATGGCCTTATAGGATATTAAAGAACAACAGAGGCTGGGAACCCCCTGTAAGACCACTGTTCTCCATCCCTCTTGGTACTCCATCCTCAGCATTTTCCAATTCGTCCTGGTCTCTCCTAAGATCTGCAGCCACTTCATCCTCAGGATAACATCAGTGCTCCTTAACTCCAAGGGAAGAAAATCAGTGACAATCGGCACCTCCTGTATCTCCACTATCACCCCACGACAGACGTCGCTATTGTGTCACCTGACCTGTGCCCAGCATTATGCCATATCTCCCAGTGTCGCTCAACTGCAGTCCATGCTCTCTCATCACCCTGCTGGAGATGAAATTGTGGGTGGCCCCACTGTGTACTAGCACGATCACCTCCTGGATGCCCACCTATCCCACCAATTTCATGGTGTGATTCGGTGTGAACCCCACCACAGAATTGAGGGATACCTCTGCCAAGTCTAAGTGCTGGTGCTTAACCTCCTCCTCTCTAGCCCCTAGCACTACTACATCGTCCTCCTCATCGTTCACGAATAGTATCTGGAGAGTCTGATCCCCACATCGGTGTCTTGGAGTGAATCTCTCATCACATTTGAAGCATAATCCATTTACCCGCTTCTCCTGCATCTCTGAATCAGTCATCCTCCTACATGCCCCCTGCCCGTGGCTCCAATCTCATGTTCCTGTTGCCCGTAGCAATGGCTGTAACCCCCGGACAGGAGCGGCCCCCGGTGTAGGAGCAGTCCTCTGACCGCCAGCAGACGCATGTCCCCGAAAAGTGGTGCCTCCCCACGCCCCTCGGGCTCTCCTCTCAGTCCACCATCCTAGCTGATGTTATCATCCCCGCAGACCCACTGGTTGTAGTTGTCTCAGTCCTGACCTAACAGTGGTCTTCAGACCCTTCATAAAGCAGCCCTCCAATGATTCTCCAGAAACTCCCCGGACTCGATGGCAAAGCGACTCAAATTTCTTTATATATTCTCCAACGCTTCCATCCTGCTTTAATGAATACAGCCTCTCAAAGACACCCCCAGACTGCAATGTGTCAAAACGCTCCACCAACAGCGAAGTGAACTCCTCCCAAGTCTGAAATGGCTGCTGCTGATGAGTCCACCTGAACCATCCCAAGGCATCTCCCTCCAAGCAGACCCCTATCGCTCGAAGCTAGGGGTGGACAAAGATCCGATTAAACGATTGAATCCACCCGATCCAATCCGAAAAAGTAGATCGGATATCCGATCCGATGAAAGTGACTTGTTATTAATAAGCAGATCCGACCGATCCGTTTGAAACTGATTCGGATTCGGATTTTAGTTTTCATCCGACAGAATGTGATCCGACCCGATTAGGTTTTGAGCGGATTGTGTTATTGTCTAAGTTCATCTGAATATCCGATTCTCATTCCGATCCGATTGTTTTCACTACTACCTAAAAGCCCCTGAATCAATGCGTCATGGCTATTGGTTAAGAAGACTAATAGACTCAATTGCATCTCCCCATCGGTCCCATCCGGTTCCTTAGACCCATGCAGATGCAGTGCCTCCTCGTCTCTCTCCTCTCTCACGTCTGTTCAGTTTTCATTCATGTACTGTACAACAGTACAAATAAAGCATGCTCTCCTCGTCTCAACATGAACTTGGGCCATTGCCATTTGCCAAGCAACAAAGCTTTTACGCATGAAGAATTGAAGATTGTCAGCAAGCAAAGTAATCGGATTTGATTTTGATTTGAATGCTCAGTCAAGGACTCAAGGCTAGCAAATAGCAATCCTCATTCCTCAGGTACACATATTGTCATACATATAAATTTAAAATTTGAGCTCTGTTGTAGCCTTATAGTAGGCTTGTAGCAGCTAGAAGCAATATGATATTATCATATTATGGTTCATTGATTTTTTAGCTTTGTAGAGTAGGCTTGTAGCAGCTAGCGATACACTGTATGAGTTAGAAATGAGCACAAGACTAAATGCACACACTGAAATTCATGATCTAACAATGTTTTTCACTTTGTTGTTCTTTTTATTGTAATTGCAGATTAATCATTAATGGAGAGTCAATCGGTGACACCGTCTGTTGACACAAATGAAGGAAATGCTCCTGTAGTTGCCCCAACAAGGAAGAATAAGAGTGTTGCGTGGGAACATTGATAACTTTGACAGCATCAACAACTACTGAAAATTGATATCTTTGTGGAAGGAGAGCTCTGATTTTTTTTGGTTTTTTTATCATTTTTGCTGGAAGGAGAGCTCTTGGTTGTCAAGCTCATCCTCATTCAAAGATATTGCAAACAGAGATAGCTTCTTTATGTTATTCTAGCAATTTGTATTTTGTAAGGATATTTCGTTTCGATATTGGAATTGACTTCAGTGTTTAAAAGTTAAACGTTCAGAATCTAATGAAACGAGTTACAAATTGTGGCATCAATAACTTTAAATTTTCAATAAAGCTAATATTAATCCGATCCGAATCGTATCCAATCCGAAATTCTAATCATCCGAATTTTCAGATTAACTTTTTTATTAGTGGATGCGGATTAGATTTTTCATGATCGGATTCAATCGGATCGAATGGTGGATTGCGGCATAATCCGATCCGAATATTCGGATGCCCACCCCTACTCGAAGCCAGTCCTCCCCTGGTACTGCCGATACCACAAAGTACCTTTCCACCCGGTACAGCCAGTCATCAGTGTCTCTGCCCTCAAAAATAGGCATCTTCAGCTTCCTCAGCCGGCTCTCCCCAGCAAATCCACTCCCTCCTCCTGCTGAAATCCCCCTCTCCGCTGATACCCGGCGGTCAATCAGGAAGATGTGTCATTGCAGCCTCATGTACGCCTCCTTCCGCTACATCCTACTGCCAGTCTCCCCTCGCATCTCCCGGTGGGTGCTCATACTCTGCCTGCTGGCCTCTAGGGGGTCCTGGTAAGCTCTCCAATTTTCTGTCACACCCAAGAAAGGTGGGGGCTGAGTCGACGGCCCTCCAGGAAACTGATGACGCCCTCCAGGCTGTTGAAATCCTCCGCCGGGTCCCACAGATGGCTGAAATCCTGGAAATTGCGCAGATAGGGGCTCGTGCTGGGCCCAAGGAGGCCCGTAAGTGTTTGGCGGGGGCTGTCGACACCCCCCCACGCTCGTCGTCCACTTCTGAAGCTCCGGGGGGTGTCGAAACCCCTGGGTTGACTCGTCGTGGCCCCCCAAGGAGGCGGCGGTCCCTACCGGCCCAGGTTTTGGGCCGGCGGGGCTCTGCCGCCTCCCCATGAGGCCATCGTGACTCCTGGAGGGGGCAGCGGGCCTCCGCCGCTGCCCCCAAGCCCTGTCGACCCCCCTGGAAGGGACAGCGGCGCGGGCCTCCGCCGCTGCCCCTGGGGCTTGCCGCAGCCCCAGGAAGGGCGGTCGGCACCTGGCGTCCCTTCCTGGGGTTCGCCGAAAGCCCATCTTGCAACCGGAGGGGTTGCCGCCCCCCTCCGATGGTCGCAGCTCCTCCTTGCGGCGGAAAGTCCTCCCAATCTTATGTTTCTGCGGCGTATCGTTAGTTGTATGGGTCGAAGCTTTCGTCTTCCTCCTCTTCTGGATCTTCCTTGTTAAAAATCACATTTTTACCCTTATTTGATGTCACAGGCGGCTCCTTTTTGCTTCGATCTAGCTTAGAGATGAGATTTGCTATCATTGCCGTTAGCTCCTGCATCTGACCTTGCATCTGAGAGCGATTTGCCTCGAGCGCCTCCGTCAATCGGGATTCAGAATTCTGCACATTCGACGCCATCGTCGCTATTTCCTCCCTGAAATTATTTTTGATCTCTACGGCCATCTCCGCGTCCTCCTTTCTGGCATCGATAAATCCTTTACTGATTTGGGCTTCAATCGTCTCCACTTTCTCTTCCAATGCTTCGATTCGCTCCATAGATTGTGTGCTCGTCATGGATCTACTCTCTGATACCAATTTGATGCGTCTAGGCTTTTTGTGTGTGGATAAAGGTATGATTTTTATGGCTTTGGACTAATAAACTAGGGTTTTAAGGCGAAGAACAGATCTGAAAATTACTAATAAATTGCGGAATGATTAATTTAAGGTAAACAACAATAAGAGAATTAGGGAAAATTGTTCTAGGGTTCTAGGAAATAAAATGCATTTTAGATCAATTATTCGATGATCCGTCTTAGGTCCGGTCGGCACGTGCTTAAGAGAGGGATTAGCCAAATGTGGAATTACTAAACGACCCACCCTCGTAGTTGCGAAATTACAAGTTTGGGACCGGGTCCATGGTGGACCCGTGTCGCCTCCGCCTTTGATACACTTGAACCGGCCTTCCTGGCTCCATGGACTCGCGCGCCCCATCCAAGACCCGTGCCGCATCAAACTCCTGCATCCAGGTTACCATGTTCTTATCTAAAATTAGAGAACTCGGTTTCGGTTTCTGTTCCTTGGAAAAAATTAAATTAATGACAGGTTTGGTTAGTTTCATCCTAAGTTTCGGTTTCAAATTTATCTATATTTATATATTTATATATTTATATATTTATATATTTGTAATATATGTAATATTTTGATTATTGTAGATAAATTTGTAAAAGATTTATTACACTAGGACATCTATGCAAAAGAGATGGTGTTGGGGGTAAAGCCCACAACATGTTTGCCTGTTATCGCTGAAGTTGGGGGGATTCGAAATTGTCTATAAGAAGTAGGGTGGGTGCCGCCCACTTCTTATAATATAAAACTAACACAAACCAAACACAAACCCTAATCTCCCTCCCCCCCCCGACTGAAAGCAGTGACGGCGTCTATTTCTTTATCAAACTTTTTTAACAGGAATCGAAGATGAATATGCCGATGAGGATGAACACAAAGATGAAGCAGGTCGGCTCGGCTGCTAAGGAAAGAGAATGAAGATGATAGACGAAGACGAATATAAAGATGATGCCTTAATCGGTAGTGAGTATTTTTATTTTTATTTTGCAATATTTTTGTCGATCAAAAGCGATTGGAATCATTTTTTTTCTTTCTTCAACAGTTGTCCTTCTCATCATTGTCGGTTTCAGATTAAACCAAGCAAATCTAAGCTGAAACCACCTGAAACCAAGAAATAGCTGCAATTTCATGTCGCCCTCCTTTGAAGCTGAGACGAAACAGCCGAAGCCATCCAAAACTTCAATCCTTGCTCTCGTCATCCATAATCTACGCACAATTAAAAAGATGAATACAACTATAAGCTCGTGACAACACATTAACGTTGACCGCTATGTGGTGGCCACTAAATACAACATGCCAAAAAATCTGACCAGATTTATAACTGGAACACATTGTTTATAGAGAAATTCAAGCTTTTCAATCTGCAAATATAGTATCAAAGCCGAAACCTTATTCTATAATTTATGATCAGCAAAGAAAACAAACTCAAAGTGCACGTAGCCCGTTTAAGACTATTAATTTATATGGAGTTTCCACACGCATGCACGCAAACCCCTTTCAGTTTAGAAAAATGCAACCAACCATCCTTGCCCTACTCATCAAATTTGACAATCGAACCGCAACGGATATATGTTCTCAAAATTTTGCCCCTCTCTGTTAAAATGTCCATTCTTGTTCAATTAAATCATATAACATTTCAGTACATATAGAGATCAAAAACCCTTCAAATGTATTTTATTTAAGAAGTAAAATATCTCTTGGTCCAAAAATCACATGAAAGATAGCCATGTGGGTACATACTAAAAACCCAATTTATATTTAGTATACGAGCATAATTAACACAAATTTATGAAGAACACGCTCCATAATGAATGTTGTATCCGACTCAAACACATGTCAGACACCTCATAATGAGTGATGTCCCTGTCGGGCACATGCCATACAAGTGTCGGGTACCGATACTTGTTCGACATATATCTGACACTTTGACGCTATGGTTGATTTTAAAAGCCAAACGGTTGTGTATCGGAGCCGTGTAGGATTTAATAAGAAGTAAAGGTCCCATGTCGAACACTTTAAAATCACATCTCTTTAAAAATAAGACAAATATATTCTTAACCGATCTAGTACTATGTTAACAAAAACTAAACATTACTTAGGTTATCAATTGGATATTTTTGGATATTTTTGTTTGATTTTGCTGTTTGATTTGGAATTTTGTTATCGCTATTTTATAAATATAACACATCCTAATCACTATGGTTTTTATATGTCTTATATATAAATACACATGCATGTAAATACATGCTTGTATCACCATATCCCCATGTCCTATTGTCTAAGAATTTGACATGTCTATACATTAACTAGGTCCGAGTTACATAGATGTGAATATGTTAGAATGTTGATTTCTCTAATCGAGTCCTTCTGGAAGAAATTGTATGGAAATAAGATATGAGCCAAAAGGGGGAATACATCAAAAATAATCACATACTTCATCAAAATGAAAACTAGAAATAAAGAGAGATTACTTTTTTTAGTTTTTTTTCTATATGTGTTTTTACATAAATGGCACCATGATTAGTAATTTGACTGATAAAAGGGGCAATAAATATATCATTATCATCTAATACCTCTTTCAAATGAATGGTACAATTCCATGCTTGCTCTTAAGTATGTTTAGATCAATAAGGAAAAATTTTAACATAGATGATGAGAGTGTTATTTACTTTTATTAATAGGTATAGCGTTGGTGTTCCTTGAACATAAGATGTAAATATTGTTTTCTGTTGACCCGACAAATGAAAGAAAGGAAGCAGAAATTATTGTTTGTTCCTTCAACTTAATGATGTGACTACTGTTTCTCATTAATATGGCATTTGAATAGATATGAAGACTTCCATATAAGAGGGGACTTGAGAAGATCCTAAACCTCCATGCAAAAGCATGTCATGGTGGACGCAATTAGTTTATAACAAATAAAACACACTCCGAACGAATGCAAGTAATAAAATCTTTGAATTAAGATCCTATCCTATTTAGCTCATAGCAGCCACCATCAGAAACCTTGTGCCAAATTTCTAACTTCAAAGGCCAGTAGCAGGCATATAAGAAATTATGAAAACTTTGTAAATTATTCTCACAAGCCTCCTTAGATTTAAAACAATCTTCATATCAAAGCATAATTGCATGAGAAGAGGCGATTGTGATATGATGATTGATGACTGATGAAGACAATACAAAGTAACAAAATGAGCATATTCCGTGTAGTCTAAACTCTTCATCTAGGGAAATTCTCGAATCTAAGAAAGATTCTCTATCTTGTTACATGAGTTAAAGTACTATCATATATAGGTCCATCTACCTGCCAGTCAATACTCAAGATTTATGGAGGTTTCTCAGCATTGAGCTGTCTTCAATTACCAACATCATTTTTCAAATGAAAAAGAGGGGTTAGAGCATCATGAAGGAAGACCAGATGAACTTAATCTGTTCTAAGAAATTGGCAAGGTGTTGCCTTGAGGACCTAATGAACAAGGCAAAAACTAGACTATGAAGAAACTGAATTATTAGGAAATTTTTGCCGGACAATTGTCTGCCCAGAACGATTCATGCGTTGATGATGGTCCAGACTCCACGGTTGTTTGTTCCCTTCTTTCTAGCTTCAAATGACATATACTTGTATTGACTAGTTTACAATGCAATCAGGATGGACATTCCTGAAAAATGTTGACATTTGCCTTGATGCAGCAAATCATTGAACACCAAAGATCCAACGGACTGATAATGAACTTAGAAGTGAGGATAAAACTGCTAATAGAACAAAGAGATAACAAAGCAGTAACCGTTAATTGCATCTAAGTGAATGAAATTGGTATCAGCAAAAAATGTTGTAACTTAATCATCGGATACGTAGCATACCCAAATTGTAGTTTACTTAATTGTTAAAATTTATACCTTAATCCTTTTAACAAACCTAGTCTCAAAAATAGAAAAAGGTGAAATCAGATGGGCAAAGAGGTACCAGCAAAGGAGAGGTGACCCTCTTCTCGACCGCAAGCACAACTCCCCCCTTCGTCTTCAACCCAATTGCAGTAGAGCCCAACTGAATCAACAAAAATGAATTCAGTCAATTGATTAACAAAACAATTAACCAAAATGTAATCAGACCTAAATAATCTGAAACTGTCAGCAATCAGACCTTGATTGCTTCGATGGCATATTCCACTTGAAACAGCCTCCCCTCTGGTGAGAATGTGTTGACACCACGATCGTATTCAGTCCTTCAGAACAAAGAAAACCCCCCATCAAAACCTAAGATCAGCATCGAATAACTGAAGATGACTGAGCTCAGAATTACGGAAAGATGAGGATTTTACCTGGTGAGAAACATGGCGCGTTGGATCTCAAAAACCTAGAAATCTGCTGCTGGGATTGAGAGGTTGGGGTTCTGTTTTTGTTTGATTTGAGCTTGAGACGGCTACTTAGAGAACAAGGCAGGCGGAGGAGGTTGGGAGGTAAATTCGACATACATTGAGCCGGATTGTGGTCAATACATCAATGAAAGACTAATGGGCCCAATGGCCTTGTTTCTGACCCGAATGCGCTTGGAATTTTCTAAATTTTGGGCACAAAATATTAATCCAAACCAAGACTACGTAGGAATGATAATGGGTCAGGAGCCCGAGTGTCTCCAAACCCGGCCCCAAAAAACGTTTGGGGACTTTCTACGCCCACGTCTGTTTTTGCTCAGCGCAGGCCTGACATCCAATTATTTACAAGTTTATCTTTGAAAATTGCTCATTGTGCACAACCGGTGCAAATTTTCAAAAATGCCCCTTGGTGTGTTACCGGTCAAACGGTGGTGAACGACGACGCCACCCTCTCCTCTGGCCTCCCAAAACCCGCTCCCTCCGCCGCCCCCTCCTCCGACATTCCCAGTCCCACCTCTCCCCTCCTCCGATCTTTCCAGACCCGTTATCTCTCTTCTCATGCCCTCGTCGCCATCGCCGCCCCCTCCGTCGACCTCCCCAGTTCCACTTCACCCTCATTCGACAACTTAGCCCCTCAGCCACCCATCTGCCAACAACCCAGCCCCTACTCTCCCTCCACTAACATCACAAGCACCCCCCCCCCCCCCAAACAAACCCCCCCCCCCCCCCCCCCCCCCCCAAACAAAAAAAAACCACAAACCCCAGCCCCCCTCCTTCTGACCTCCCAAGCACTGACTGTAGAATCTAAAGATCTAGACATGCGTTCTAGCCAAACAACACAGATCTAGATATATAACATGCGGAATCTTAAATCATTGCATACTCTGATTTAGCGGAAGCGTACCTGTGTCCATCGCTAATAATCTGACAGAGATCCTGACGATAACGCAACGGACGATCTTCCAGAATAGCACGAATCAACCGTTGGAGAACCCCTTTAGCTTTCTCCTTGTTTCTCTCCTAGCGACGTGATGTAGAAAAGACGGCTCAACTTTGTTCATGTATTCCGGGGACCATGACCGCTGATATTTATAGGCTAGCCTCCATAGCCCTAGGTTTTCCAACTTAGCCCATCAACGAGTTGAACCCCAATAGTCTCTACACAAAAGGCCCTACAACCTGTTTAACTCATTTAGCCCATTTAATTTATTAAAACCAGATCACTAATATATTTGGCTTAATATGACAGCGTAGCACTTATATAATTATTTACCGCATATTAGCCCAACGTTGTATTAAGATCCAACTTGTTGGATAAGTTCCAACAATCTCCCACTTGGGCTATATGCTAAACTTTATAATTATATTTCATAGTGCATACAACTAAATAAGATCTTAACTTACTGTCATTTCTTTAATGAGTCAAAACCCAATCCGGTCCATCAGTTATATTAGCAATGGATCAAGGAGATCTTCACCGCAGCAATTGCAGCTCGACCCAAAAGTGGTCACCGTACTAATACAAAAGAATGACATGGATTATGAAGTGGATGTGTAGCATGGAAATTACATGTAATGTGATCTAACACGTCTATTTCCAACTGATCCTCCTTAGCCGTAGTGAGACCATAAACAAACCAAAATCGGAGCGAAGCCGAACTGAAACCAAAAACTTTATTTCTAATCAGAAAATAACATCAAGCTTAAGCTGTAGACTTAATTTTGTCTATCATATGAGCACCCAAAAAAACAAACTCCCACAAAACTGAATGTTCTTAATGAAATGACATACATATGAGTAGCTAGCTCATAAAACCTTTTGGATGACATTTCCTTACTATAACGGAACCGTAATTAAATGGTTTGTTCCGATGTGCTCATTAAATAATTATACACTCCTATTATTAATCAACAATCTAGGAACTTGATCTCCGAATATCTAAACTTTGTCGAGTTCCTGTTGTTGCTGGAATTTAAAACTGCAGACTTCATTGTCACTAAATAAACTGTGTGGTGTTTCAACACCATCCCTAATTTGCAGCATAGTGACAAAATATGCAGATATATTTCATGATTTGGATGTCACATAATATGATATGAAATCTAAAGCCATGTCAGAAGAGACTATATAAAAGGGACCATTTAGATCTCTTCTAGTAGATGGCGCTTAATATAGATTTTCATACATTATTTGCATCCAATAAATGATCAGAGTCAGTATACCAAAATGAACTCAACCCCTTTTTGACTACTGATCCTTGAACATGTAACCCTTTTGTTCTCCATAAATATTGTAGGACACATTTGGCTGCTGTCAAATGGTCAACTCCTGAACTTAACAATCTGCCCAACACACCCGTAATATATGCAATAACCAAACGCATATAAAACTGAGCATACTTTAGACTCCCTTTTGGTGAGATATAGGGAATCTTCTGAAGTAGATTCTCGGGGCAATTAATGAGACTAAACTTGTCTCGCCCAGAACTTAACATTAATTACCACATATATATTATAGAAATTACATGCTCCCACAGAACTTAATATATATAACATCATTAAACATCATCTCAAAACCGAATGAGGTGATCAATTAATGAAATTTAATATATCATTAACGATATTGAAATGCTCTACTAATGCCATTATAAACCTTACAGAGTCTTTCATAAAAACTGAATAGAAAGTCTCTTTACAATTAATGCATTCTTTTCCCTATAAAGTCTTTGAGTGATACGCTTTTAAATCTTTGCTTAATACCCTTTTGAATTCCTTTTGATTATAAAAAACTATTTACAATCAATATGTTTCAAACCTTATGACAATGAGAAAAAGATTTTAAGTATCATTCAAAGACTTTCTTAATTAATGCATTAATCCATTTTAGAGATGTAGAACTTTTATGACTTGATGTAAATCGAACTTCCATCATTCTAATGTCAACCATATGTTCTTGAGAATTACAATGTATTATTTCAACAATGTATTTTTCATCTCTTTAATGGAATTCATGAATGGCAATTAGTTACTTGAGGTGCTAGAGTTTGTCCTTATGAACAATTTCCCAAATGGGAGGAATTGCAACATTATCTTGAATTTATTGTGTCTTGAACAATGTCATAAATATCATCCCAAATAATGCCAACAATACCTGTGTGGATATAATCCGCTTCAAGAGTAATGTCACTAACTAAATTTACCCCCTCAAACTCAGCATCCTCAAATAGGTGTGCATTTCCTAATTCGTAAACTAACTTAATAGTGGGATTATGTAAAATCATACAAAATAATATCAACTTTAAAACTATTCAACAAAATTAGAAAATCATTAACATTGTGTCCTATTACTTTATTAGGCTTATAAAGCCTTACCTTAGTTGGACATCTCCAAACATGCAGGTGATTCATTTGTTGAAACTTTATTAAGGATATAAGCTACAATTAAATATAACTGAATTCTAAACTGTTAATTCTTTCATTGCAACACATGTAAGTAAATGCAGGAATTTTATAGATGAAGCAAAATTTCCAAATAAATAAAGATTATAATGATCTTTTAAAGAACTAGAATAAACTAATTTTGAATCAAGAGACAACCAAATTTTCCATTCATAATTGAACACTTATAACCAAATTTGTTCAAAAATAGACATGGAAATCCAAATTCCGTTAAAAACGGTACATAATAGTCTCATAAAATTCAAATACAATCTAGCCTTTAAAAGAAATAATCTAAATTTAATTTGCTTCTACTGGAACCATCTTGCCATTGCCCATATCGATATATCTTTCACCATCATTTGGCTCTTGGCATCTTAGGCAATCCTGCATAGACACAATGATGTGAATGGTTATACCAAAATCTTTCTATCACGTGTCTATAAGTACCAAAGGTTGCATGAAAAGAAATTAACTTAGAATCAAAACAAATTAAAGAAACATAACCTTTTTAGCACGCCAAGCGTGATAATCTGAGCAATTCTTCTTTACATGCCCTTCAGCTCCACATAAGAAACAACCATTACCTTCTAAACTTTTCAGTTCCCTTTGTTGTTTCTTTTGAGAAGCTGTATATGCAGCTTCAATATCCTTCTTCCTCTTGTTGAAGGTGGATGTCAGGAGAGGGCTTTCTGTCATTTCTTGCTCAAGCCTTTCATCTTCCTTTACACAGTTTGAGATGAGCTCATCCAGAGACTAAGTCTCATCCTTCAGATTGTAGCTCATCTTAAACTGGTTAAACTGAGATGGAAGAGATATCAAAACAAAATGCACTAGCAGAGACTCAAAGAGGTCTAGCTCAAGTGCTTTCAACCTTGAAGCAATATTAGACATCTTTAATATGTGCTCCCTGATGTCTCTTTTACCTTCATATTTCATTGAAGTTAGGTTTGTCAAGAGTGTATTAATCTCACTCTTTTCATTCTTGACAAAATTCTTTTCAAACTCAACGAGGAACCATTTAGCAGTGGCAATTTTCTCTGAAATAGAGCACTGAGATATTCTGGAATGACATTCTTTATAAGCATTAGGCACATGCGATTTGATCTCTTCCACTCTTCCATCTCCCTCTGTTCAACAGAGGTACTCTCATCAGTGAGTGATGGAGGACTATGAGTCCTCAATGCCAGATCAAGATCCATGAATCCGAGAATTATCAAAAGAATCTCCTTCCATGCCTTGAAGTTAGTGCCATTAAGTACTGGAATACATTTGAGGTTGGCAGAAAAATTTTCAGGAATAATAGCTGAAAAAGAGAACAAGGGGAAAAAACAACTTTAACATGTTCATATGAGTATTAAATAAAATAACAACAAATTCAAATTAATGCTATTTTCCCATCTTAAGACATCCCCCACTAGCCCAATATTTATTTTTTGGATAATCTATTGACTAGTCATTGACATCTTGTTGTAGCAATCAGACAATGACAATAATGACATGCCAAAAATAAAATTTCCTTTGGGCCGAATTAAATTTGCATGCATTGATCTCACTAATCATCACCTTGTCTATTGCCACAGGTGCGCATGAAATGGTATAGAACGATAATCTTCCTTTGGGCCGATTTAGCGTTCTTACGAAAATCATTAGCACATTAAAATTCTTTTTATATTTATGAAATGAAATAATGCAAAACAACAAAGCCCACTTTGGCGAGATGATGATTGCACGAAGTCATTTCAAAAATATATACCTTTGCAAAATTTGAATCTATGTCGCAATTTAATACATGAATTTATACTTTAAGTGGAGATATTCAAGTCCACTTCTATTCAAAATCAAATTTAAGGCAACCAAAATTTTCATACAAAAGTACGTATTCAACTTGTTATATTTCGAGATTAGAACTGATCTTCACAAGAAACCCCACTTTGGTGAGTTGATGATCTAATCAATCTATATTCGAAAATTGTGCCTAAAATTGAAGTTGAAACTAAACTGAATTTAACACAAAAAATGATTACATTTAGTGGAAATATATATAAGAACCTTTTATTCCACCCTTCTAATCATTTATATTGAGTTAAAATCCACAATTTCAACACAAATTTTCTTCTTCAAAATGGGGTATATATGTGTACTAATGTGTATATGAACATACATACATACATACATACATACATACATACATACATACATATATACATACATATATATATATATATGTATATATATATATATGTATATATATATAGGGGCAAATGTGCCTGAGAACGTGCGCAGGTAGAATTACCTGCGCACGCCCCCTCTGTTCGGGGTTTCTAAATATTTTTTTTTGAAATTTTTTTTTGCAGTAGCTAGATATACTTGTTATGAAGCTCCCCACAAAATTTCAGGTCAATCCGACACCGTTTGAGCCTCCGTTCATCGATTTCAAAAACGTTGCGCAAAACTGTCCAGAATTTGGACAGTTTTGCGCAACGTTTTTGAAATCGATGAACGGAGGCTCAAACGGTGTCGGATTGACCTGAAATTTTGTGGGGAGCTTCATAACAAGTATATCTAGCTACTGCAAAAAAAAAATTCAAAAAAATATACTTACAAACACCGAACAGAGGGGGCGTGCGCAGGTAATTCTACCTGCGCACGTTCTTAGGTACATTTTTTGCATATATATATATATATATGTACATATATATATATATATATATATATATATATATATATATATGTATATATATACACACCCTATCCCATTTTATATATAACTTTAAAATGTGTCAAATTTCCTTAAGGCCATTTACTCGATGGTTAGTGCACAAACTTCTTTAAGGCCTTTTAAACTTATACTTGAGGAGAAATATATGTTAAAGCCTTTTATTTGCTCCCGAAGAAAACACTTGAATTTTGTGTTTTAATTTAAATCTAAATTTAGGCAAACTGAATTTTCATACCAAGGTATGAAGTCAACTTGTTATATACCGAAGTATATATATATATTGTTTTATGCCATAAACTTCGAATTTAAATTTATTTTGCACAATTAACACAAAATTTATCTTTGAGGAGAAATATACATAAAAGCTTCTTGTTTCCTCCTTCAATCCAATTAAATTCAATATTAGGCAACCAATCATACAAAAGTATGTATTTAACCGTTTATGTTTCGAAATAATAATAATTTAACAGTAGATCCCACTTTGGTGGGATCCCGTAATAATTAAAATTATTTTGGAACATATAATCTAAGTGCCCAATAATTGAATTCAAATGAAACTGAACTTAAATGTAAATATATATGATAGCCTTTTATTTACTCCTTCGATCCATTTAAAATTCATCTAGGCAACTGATTATACAACGTATGTATTTAACTGTTGACATTCCGAAATAATAATAATTTAACTTTAGAGCCCACTTTGGTGGAGTCTCGTAATAATTAAAATTATTTCGAAATGTATATTTAATTGAAGTTTGCCTAAAGAATTAAAATCGGAATGAACTTAAATTTAACACACAAAATTTGGGCATAAAGGAAATATATATACACTTTACCATTTATTTCCTCATTTAACGAATTTAAATTTAAAATTTTAGGCACCAAACTTACATAAAAAGTATGTCCTTAACTTTTTATATATCGAAATAAGAGTAATCGCCACGATAAAGCCCACTTTGGTGGGGTTTTGATTTAATTACAATCATTTCGAAATATATATAATGTAGCATGCCTAAAAATAAATTTAAAATTAAAACTGAATTTACACAAAAATTATACTTAATGGAAATATATAAATTGCCCTTTTATTTCCTCCTTAACTTGTGTTAAAACATCCTAAAATAGGCCCAAATTTGTGTCCAAAATAAACTAAGCCCATAGTGCCCCTTAAAAAATAACATTTTTTTAACTAGCGTCTGATGGGGGTCGGGGCGTCGGCCAGAGGCCGGCATGCTCTGACCGGGGGCACACCCGCCCCCCTCTGGACGGGGGCGGTGGGAGATCTCGACCGGGGCGGCCGCCCACTGTCGCCGACTGATCTCGACGTGGGCGGACGGGGGCGGCTTCAGCTACGTCGGCACCGGTGAGAGCCGCCCCTCTTTCGCCGTGTCGGGCGGCGGCCGGCGGGCCGCCCCGATCTAGGGTTCGTGAAAAATATTTTTTTATACAAGAAAAATCAATCAAAACCCCCCAATTTTTCACAGATCCGAAACTTAAAATGATAAAAATGAATTTTAACAGATCCGAAACTTAAAACAGATTAAAAATCTCATTTTTATCAGATCTACTATGAGCAGGCAAAAAATTTAAGATCCACAGCATGCGGGCTCTGATACCACTTATAGAAACTAAAGATCTAGACATGTGTTTTAGCCAAACAACACAGAAACACAGATCTAGATATATAACACGCGGAATCTTAAATCATTACATACTCTGATTTAGCGGAAGCATACCTGAGTCCATCGCTAATAATTTGAAAGAAATCCTGACGATAACGCAACAGACGATCTTCCAGAATAGCACGAATCAACTGTTGGAGAACCCCTTTAGCTTTCTCCTGGTTTCTCTCCTAGCGACGGGACGTATAAAAGACGGCTCAACTTTATTCGTGTATTCCGGGGACCATGACCGCTAATATTTATAGGCTAGCCTCCATAGCCCTAGGGTTTCCAACTCGGCCCATCAACGAGTTGAAGCCCAATAGTCTCTATACATAAAGGCCCCACAATCTGTTTAACTCATTTAGCCCATTTAATTAATTAAAACCAGATCACTAATATATTGGGCTTAATATGACAGCGTAGCACTTATATAATTATTTACTGCATATTAGCCTAACGTTGGATTAAGATCCAACTTGTTGGATAAGTTCCAACACTGACCCCTCCATCGCCTCATCCTCTGACAGCCCGACACCCTCTTCTGGTAGACGGTGTTAAACAATGAATAATATCAACCTTGTAGATAAGTGCGTTGTACGCGAGAGTAATGACAACTTGTAAATAATCCGGTCGTTTGCAAAGCAAAAGGGGTCGGTGCGTTTCAACTCACAAAAGTTAAGACGTATGGACTGAAAGTGACGCATCTTTACTTTTGGGGTGTCCACTTGAGGCACTGTCTAGGCTGTACCCTTAAACATGTCCCAGTAGAAACCCGCTTCAAGACATACACAGCATGTTGAGTATAAGCTAGTTATCTACGAAGGAAATGGGCTTCACGTGCCATAAAAACATTTAGCTCGAAAAATCGACTCTACACTATTTTTTGGCAGGATCATCTCCATTTATTTGAAACTTCATAATCAAAGCCCCGTGTACATCAGATACCAAGTGAACACAAAACATTTTGCTTGTCGATCTGCTCGTTAAAAAATAACAGTTTTACAAGAATATATCTTTTTGTCACCCCTACATCACATGCAAAAAGAGGGATTCACTTTTTTTTTTTTTTTTTTTTTCACTTTATATTTGATGTTTTTGGATTTTAAATTATGGCCATCAAAATTAATAAAGTCGATCAACCAAAAAAATAATGAAGGGTGGACCGTGGCGGCGACATATGACACGTACATTCAATTCTTAAAATAAGCTAGATCAGCCACTGAGGTAATTAGTTGACCAATAGTGAAGTTACTAATCAATCCTATAAATGTACATCGTTCTAAATGCGGAAATCCATCATTTTCTTTGATAATATTACAGGTGATTATCAAGACTCTAACTTGAGTATCGTATGGGTCGAATTGATATGCCCTACCCCTAATTCGGCTTGGCTAGCGCCCATATCGTCTTTGGTGTGTAAGCTTACAGGCAACATCATTGATATTTGATCCATTACTTGTCCATTTATAGTAATCTTAGACAAAAAAGCATGTGTGCAAATTGTAATACACATTTGAAAGATCATTGAAATGTTTTGTTTAATGTGGACAATACCATGGGTTTAATAGAACTTGAGAAGACACATATGCTATCGAAAATCAGACTTTTCTCATTATGAAAAGAATAATAATGATAATGAACAATACAACTTGTCAACAATCATCACAACAACGCCATCCTAGAAAAACATTAGCCATGATATGTGTCGCATGAGTGGTTCCAACAACTGACTACTTACATGTCATGATGGCCAACGGCCCGGCCTGGTCCGGGCCTGGCCGGGCTTTGACCAGGTCACATGCCGGGCCAGGCTGGCCCTAGTGGCCAGCCAGGCTCCGGAAGCCTGGCCCGGTCTTGGCCCGGCCGGGCTTTGACCGCGTTACATGCCGGGTCGGGCTGGCCTGGTGGCCAGCCAGGCTTCGGAAGCACGGCCCGCTGTCCGGATCGGGCCAGACCTGGACCGGGCATTTTAAAATAAAAAATTCAAAAAAATTCTTAAGAAATGTAAAAAAATATGTACAATTAATATATGATATTTATACGTAGTATTAAAATTTTTTAAGATATATAGTTTATAAAAACATATTATTTTATTAAAAATTAGAAATAGAAAGTCCTTTGTAAATTGTAAGTAGATAACAACTTTGAAAAATTAACGTATATTATTGCTAAATATATACACTATTTAAGCCCGAAATTCTCGAAGGTCCCGGATTGAACCTTTAAATTTTATTACTTAAATTTTTTTTGAGCGGTGACTTAAGTCGGCCAGCCTTACCCCTCAATACAATGGGCACAAGAAGAACACTAATACAAATAAGAAAATAATAATAGACGGAAGAAATGAAAATCACTCATCTTGTGCATCTTATTCGTCAGAATCTTCGGAAATGTCCTTTTTTGTACTGCGAGCGGTTTTCAGCATGGAACCAATCCTTCGCACACACTGCAATTTCAACTATGTCTCCCTACAGTCTTGACCTCTTGTTGCT
Organism: Scilla litardierei; assembly: GCA_030789695.1. NCBI lineage: Eukaryota > Viridiplantae > Streptophyta > Magnoliopsida > Asparagales > Asparagaceae > Scilla > Scilla litardierei. The sequence continues at coordinate 178,578,583 of CM061139.1, read as the reverse complement.
CAGAACACGACTACCTATACTAAAAGCAGACTCCGAAGCAACGACAGCTATATGGACAACTAACAAATCACAAGCCATGATAGAAAGAAGGTGATAAACTGTTTCATATCATTTCCACCAAGCAATATCATCAAAATTCTCATCATCCATTTCTGAGTCGAAAAAGGAAACGGATTTGCTAAATACTTAGACAGTTCACAAGAAGAACTATCTGACTCTGCTGTTTTTTTGTTTCTTCTTCCCTAAAATCTGTCGGATCCTACTCGCATAAGTAGTAGTAGTAGTAGGCATAGAAGAATTATGTGAAGCCATACCAAATCTAGTCTCATAAGTTGCAAAAGGGTTCTTAAGCCATGTTTAACCGTAGCTACATGTTCAGCATAGGGAAACCACATGCTTTCATACTACAGTTCTAATAACCCGATTGCAACCTCATATTTAAAATGTGGATCAAAAACCTTAGATATAGAGTAAATCATAAAAACAGTATTCCAATACTTAGCTAGTTTTATCGACATAGCTTCTATCATAGGCATAAGTGCGGTGTTAGGTTGCGGAATGTCTCTATGCTTAGATAAAATTTTGGAATTTAAACTAATTGTTCTAATCCTAAAACTGATGTTGGATATTAAACCCCATAAAGTTTATTTGTAGCTGTAAAAAATACATCAAAAAATCATGGATATGATCTACAGGTGTCCACTCGTTTTTACTAATGTTATATGATTTGTCATGTGGAAGGTATGTAATTACAAAATCTGTAAGCTGATCTCTTTTCTTCATCTTGGAACGCAACATTACATTTGTTGAATTCCACCTATGTGGACTATCAAATTTAAAGGCAAGGTACAGACTTTGGCTAGTATGACACAATTGTTTGTACCGAAGTGGCCTAAAGTAATTTTATCTAAATAAAATGAAGATGTTTTAAGTCAAGCGTGAACTGTCAAGTTCAAGCCGTGACATTCACATCTTCGATGAACCAACAACCCATCCATATCGGGATCAAAATTTTTTTAAACAAAAATTTGCATTAGTGTTATTCGATGCAATATCAAAAGTAAATGTAAATTTTTTTCAGAAATATTAAAATCATGAATAACAGATATTATCACAAAAGAAATAACACCCCCTGTATAAGTATGCTCTAACATTATAAATCATATAATCATCTTGTTAATCATGTAAACATGATCTACATAATGCGATGTAACACATACATAGGACGGTTTCCATTTTGTTGTCCAAATGTCTGAAGTTAAAGCTATTCTAGAATTTAATCTAGCAAACGTTTCCAGCAATTTAGCTTTCACAGCTTGAAAAACTGACACATCATCTATTCGAAGAGTATTTATATGCACTCCTCTAAAGGCATGGTTAATGGCCACTTGGTTAAACCGTTCTAATTCGAGTCTTTCCCCATAACTAAATGTCAATTTTGGCATAAAACTAATATAGACATCTATTTTCTCATTGGCTCAGCAGAATATGAGAAATTAGATAGAGAGGAAGAAGATGGGATACGTTTTAGGTGGTCTGTTTAAAATCCATTTTTTCATGAGATGATATGTGTCGCTTAAGATGGGTTGTGCCATCAAAAGCTTTGCAATTAAAATCGGTTCTATATATTTTGCAAAATGTCCGCTGTCCTTTGTTAGCGACAGTTTAAATCTTAAAGTGCTCACAAACTGTAGATTTTCGTGATCTGGGTTGGAGTTGTTGTGTAGAAGGAACATCAGGATTAATAGGTTGTGTATGAGTAGAAGTGTTTACAGAAGAAGTCTGTGCAGAAGTAGTATACGCATGTGTATAAAGCGTGTACTCATATGTTTCGATTTGTGACATATCAATATCAAAATCTGGTTTTTCTATCGGGGTACCCAACATCCTAGTAAAATTATCCTGCTTATTAGTGTTATCAAAGTGGAAGTTATAATTCATACGGTCGTTTGGTCTAGCCATTATGCTAATATATAAAGGAATCTGATTGACGGGTTGCACCTTACGAGTGGTGTAGAGAGCAGATGAGCTTGAGAGCGGAGGGAGCTGAGACTTGAGTCCGAAGTTAAACTTGATAGCAAAGTTGACATAGAGTTGAGCCTTGCGATACCACCTTGATCGAGAGGCGAGAGCTTAGAATTGATTGCTTGAAAGTAGAGCTTATGCAAATAGAGCGAGTATGAGAGTGTATGAGAGTTTGAGATTTGTGAAAAAAAAGAGAGGGGATGTGTGCAATTTATAGGAAATTTCCGTGTGTAAAAAGGCCCAAACCCCTCAAAATGGCCGTTCATGATCGTTGGAGGTTGTTCTTTTGGTCAAAAAAACCGAAATGCCCACCAAGGGGCCTGAGAACGATCATATGACCGTTCCCTTGTCAGTTGCGCCGAGCTGCAGGCGCGCTCGTTTAATTGGTTTAATTAAAAAAATTCGGGCCAGGCCCATCACGTTTCGACTAGGCCACAGGGCGAGGGGAAGCCCACCACAGCCATCGGGCCTGGCCTGGCCCGCGGCCCGGTCAATGCGCCCGGGCCGCGGGCCCATGGGCCAGTTAGCCATCATGATGTATTCTACTTTTTTTATTTGAAAAATTCCCTTCCATCATTTACTTATATAACCACTCATAATGTGTCTTTTCGCAAAAGACAAAAGGTTTTATTTTAGAAGCGGACTATATACACCGAATCATTCGGTGTAGGAATGTGATATTATCCCAAAATAGTTAAAAAAAACTAAGAGAAAGGCAATAACATGACTCATTAATCATTATATTTTCCCAACTTTGGAAAAGTGTCACCCCATTCCATCAATTTCTTCGTGTATATAACAATTCTCTTATTGTATAACACGACTAATCCGCCCCTAAACAAATGAACCTGATTGATGGGTTGCACTTTGCAAGCGATGTAGAGAGCAGATTAGCTTGAGAGCGGAGGGAGCTGAGACTTGAGTGCGAAGTTAAGCTTGATAGCGAGTTGATATTGAAGTTGACAGAGGGCCGAGCCGTGTGATACTGCCATGATTGAGAGGCAAGATCTGAGAATTGATTGCTTAAAAGTAGAGCTTATGCAAATAGAGAGAGTATGCGAGTGTATGAGAGGTTGAGATCTGTGAAAAAAGAGAGGGGGTGTGTGCAATTTATAGGAAATTTCTGGGTGTAAAAAGACCCAAACCCCCTCAAAATGGCCGTTTATGATCGTTGAGGGTTGGTCTTTTGGCCAAAAAAACCCGAAATGCCCTCCAAGGGGGCATGAGAATGATCATATGACCGTTTCATTGTCAGTTGTGCCGAGCTGCAGGCGCGCTCGTTTAATTATTTCAAAAAAGTTGCTGGCGCGCTCGTTTAATTAGTTTAATAAAAAAATTCGGGCCAGGCCCAGCATGCTTTGCCCAGGTGACAACGCGAGGGGAAGCCCACCATGACTAGGGCTGTTGACGAACGAGCTTGAACGAGCTTGAACATGGAGCTTGGTTTTGTTCATGAACAAAAATCATGTTCAAGCTCTGTTCGTTTACTAACCGAGCTCTAAAAACTATTCAAGCTTGTTCGTTAAGCTTACAGAACGAACGTAAACGAACATTTACCGAGCTTGTTCACGAGTAGTTAATCGAACGTTCTGTTCGTTAACAAGACTTATCGAGCTTGTTCGTGAACATGTTCAGGAACATGTTCGTAAGCACACAATCAATCGTGTTCATTAACAGATTTTCAATCAAACAACCGAACGTCAATTTTTAAGCAGGAATAATACTATTTAAACATAATTGCCAATGACTAAATTAATTAAATAAAAGGATTAACTATTTACAGGACAAAACAAATAAATCCAACATAATAGTTCCATAAATCACATTACAAGCATCCATTCCAAGTATAGCAAAAAATATAGTATTTGTCTAAATTTACTGTTTTCGGTACATGTTCGTTCATGAACACTTAACGAGCTTGTTCATGAACATCACTTAACGAGCTTATTCACGAACACTTAACGAGCTTGTTCATGAACATAAATGAACGAGCACAGTTATGTTCAAGCTCTGTTCGTTTACTAACCGAGCTCTAAAAATCTGTTCAAGCTTGTTCATTAAGCTTCCTGAACGAACGTAAATGAACATGTACCGAGATTGTTCATGAGTAGTTCGTCGAACGTTCTGTTCGTCAACAGCCCTAACTATGACCATCACACGTTGCCAAGCAAGTGGCTTGGTCAAGCGCATGGGCCCCGATCTGGCCACGGGCCCACGGGCCATTTGGCCATTTGTCCCATCGTGATGTAATCTACATTTTTTTATTTGAAACATCCCCCTCCGTCATTTACTTAGATATGTGATATATACACTCCTAGTCATAGGGGTGTATATAGGAGTTAGGGACAGATTTTTCTAAAAAGAGAAAAAAACAAAAATAATTTTACAAGTATATTACTAAAATTTTCTAATTTTGAAAATAAAAAGTACATACACCTCTAGTCATGTAGCATTACTCTTTACTTATATAACCCCTCATAATGTGTCTTTTCGCAAAGGTAAAAGGTTTTATTTTATAGCATGACTAATCCGCCCATAAACAAGAAAATACTAGGGTTTTCGTGTCTCAAAGGACAGCATCAGCTTGTAAGGGAAGCTGCTGTACCATAACGCATTTCAGTAAATCAAAGTTATCCAACCAAAAAAAAGGGTTTTGGCGCTCTTTGTATATAGTTTGAACACGTCAATTACCCCCACCCCACCGCGCCCCCCGCTTTCTAGCTGTAGCAATGGCGGCCCAGCAGCAAAGGCACCAGAAAATGGCGGAGGAACAACAAGAAGATGTCGAGGACATGCAGCACGGCCCTTTCCCCATAGAGCAGCTCCAGGTATACAACTTGAAACCCTAAATCTCAGTTGCCCCTTTCGCCGATTCTTGCCAAGGTACGATCTTTCTTGGGCTTTGTTGGGCATTGCTCGTCACTGGAATCTGGGTACCTTCGGTTCTTTAGGATTGAAATTGACATCTCATTTAATTGGCGAATAGCCTAGGGGTTTAGCTTGTCTAGAATAGAAATCAGCATCAAGATTCATCATTTCTTGGTTTTTCAGTTTGTACTATTCCCATGTTGAAATGGGTATCGTTTAATTTTCCTCGTGGATTTGCGTGTAATCCCTCATTTGTTAAGAGCATTCTGATAGAGTCGTGATTTACCTGATTTTATCTTCATCTCCGTCAAATCTTCTCCATATGGGTTCTTTCTTGGATATTTATTCATATTTCTGTCTAATTTGATCTTGTGTTGGAATAATAACATCATGTTCTTATCAGGATAGCATTCCAATTAAAAAGAGTTCAGTGTCTTTTGTTTAATTCACCTACATGTTATAACGATTTTGCCTTTCTTGTGTATGAATCTCTGATACTACTCACAATGTGTATAATGCATCTTTGCTCATTGGATTGGGAGTTCAATTCTATCATTTATGCTAGAAGGGACTGTTGTTCAAAGGGTATCTAATGGTCTATGTTTCTTTTTGGTGTAATTATTAATCGATTTGATATTTTTTTCGTTTTGTTCTTTAGTCCTGCTTCCTCACGCTATTTTTGCTACATTTTCATGTTTTGACCATTTGTTAGGTCTTAATATATTGTAATGTTTATTTCTAAAATGATGTTTTTATCATAAACAAGAACCAGTTTTTTCTATACCTCTATGCTAGTATAAAACTTATCCCAATGTAAAATATAAGTAAGAAGAAAGGTGGTATTCAATGGCATTCAAAGAGTACATAATGATTTGCAATATTATATTGAGAATATTGCATCATTGTAGGAAATTGCGAGGTTCTCGTTCATGTTGGTGCCAGACTTTTATGTTACCTATATTATTAGATACATCACTCTTTCTTTCAATTCAAAATATGCAGGCAGCTCTTTGTAAAAGAAAATATTATTTCTTAGTCATTCACTAAAGATTTTCAATCTATACACTATGGCCTGTTCTTGTGGGACATGAAAAGCAATATCCATACTAAAATGCAAACAACTTACGATTTTAGCTTGTTGGGAACTCAATTTCTGTCTGTTTTTTCATTTCCTTGTCAAGGCTTCAGGGATAGCTGCTCTTGATGTAAAAAAGCTCAAAGATGCTGGTCTCTGCACAGTGGAAGCTGTCGCATATTCACCCAGAAAGGATCTGCTGCAAATTAAAGGAATTAGTGAGGCAAAAGTTGACAAAATCATTGAAGCAGGCATGCTATCTTTCAGTTCTTTCATAATAGTTGAACTGTTTTTTATTGTTTTTTTATCTGAAGATGAACCGCTATCAACATGCTTCATATATACACTAAGCATAGACGGTTTATTGACAGCCTCAAAGATCGTTCCATTGGGTTTCACCAGTGCGAGTCAGCTTCATGCACAAAGGCTTGAAATCATCCAAATTACATCTGGGTCAAGAGAACTTGACAAGGTCTTGGATGGTAGGCTCTGCTTCTGAGAATCCCAAGGATAAAAAAGGGTATAATGCTGTTAATTACGTGTTCCATTCATCAACTCATAAAGACTTTGTGTGGGCAGGAGGAATTGAAACTGGTTCAATTACTGAGATATATGGTGAATTTCGCTCCGGAAAGACTCAGCTGTGTCACACTTTATGCGTCACTTGCCAAGTAAGACTAAGAGCTATAAAATCTGATCTTCAACAATACATGTTTGATCCAATTCCGATTTATTTATCATTTTACTTGCTAACTGTATGGACTCAGGCATAGTTTTATCTGGTTCTATCTTGTAGTGAATAAAGCTTGGTTGATAGTGTTGGGAAAATTGAAAATGAAATACGTTGAATAACAATTCTTATATGTGTGGGGAATCACTTCATGGGATAATTAATGATTGAGAATGATTATGCGAGAGGCTCAAGCATTCTTGTTGGTGCATAATCACAGTTACAGTTGTTTGCTTGATTCGCGTTTGGTTTGATGTAGTATGAGAACTTTCCCTCTTTTATTTACATGATGCTCTTCTACAATTTGCCTTCAATCATTTATGCTTTCATATCTCAGCTTCCGTTAGATCAAGGTGGTGGTGAAGGAAAAGCCTTGTATATTGACGCAGAGGGCACATTCAGGCCACAAAGGCTCTTGCAGATTGCCGATAGGTACCACTTCTCTTATAAAGTTAATTTTTAATTTTTAAACATTTAATTCATGGTAGTTAACTTGATAGATCCTCAATGTTCATAGGTTTGGACTCAACGGTGCTGATGTTTTGGAGAATGTAGCTTACGCTAGAGCATATAATACTGATCATCAATCAAGGCTGTTGCTGGAAGCCGCTTCGATGATGGTTGAGGCCAGGTATGTTCAGTTTTTAATCTTGTAGATGCTTTAGTTTGTGTAATCATTCCTTTAACACCACAATCTTTTCTCCACACCCACCATCAATGAAAGAAGTTTTCTTGAATTCAGCGGACAAAATTAAAATGCTGCTTAACATCCACGACCATGACTGAAAGAATTGCTTTTACCAAGAAAAATGTAGTGATATCCAGTCAAGATGCTATTCAAAATAACTACTACCCCGGAGATAAACACGCATACAAAAACCAAACAATTATACAATGAATACATGCAGAAACCTCATCACTGTTGATAGTTCAATGGTTTTTTGCTTTACGTTTCTCTTCTTTGGGTAAGTATGATAAATCATTGGTTAAATACAAATCAAAAAATTTTAAGCTCCTCACACTCAATTTATAATAAGTGCATCGTTACCTAAGATTCATGGACACGGCATGTGATAGGGATATGACGTGTATACATTTATACTTACACAAGACATGACTATTCCTTAAAAAGCACATGAGGACATGTCAAAAAAACACAAAACATTCTTAAATAAGAAAGCGAGTGGATGTATGCGTTCAGATATAGACATGCACATGCATCCAAATGCACTTACACCTATTTCCACTCATGTAGTAACATATAACTGGTACAACCTATATCACACTCATATGAATTTACAAAAATAGTAGTCCGTGGATCTTGATTTTATATAGAGTAGTTTAGTATATCTCACCTTTCAAATCAAAACATATCTAAAGAATTTTTACACAAGGCAACATATTTTGACATTTTTTCCTTAAAGCTTTTTCATATATAGATGCAAGTAAATAGACATATCAAATATGTAAAATCATATAATGTGAACTAAAAAGTGCATGGGTTATACATGTGTAGAATTTTTGTGAAAAGTGTTCTATGAAGCTATGCTTAAAAAAGTGTTCTACGAGCGTATGGCTTTATGATCGAAATATTTGTTCTAAAGATCGTCACATTAGGTTGTATTGAAGAGCAAGGTTTAAAATCTTGGCTGATACTGATACGTATCACTCGTATCATATCAAATTTCAAGTAAGTCAACATGATCTATCCAAATTTGCTTGATACCATTGATATTATTTAACAACAACGTATACGAGAGGAGATTCAATGTTTGAATTATCAAAATTCAAAATTCATTTTATCTCATTTAAGGGTTAAAAAAAATCTTATTTTAAAATTCTATGTTATTTCATTTAATGATAAAAAATCTCATTCAACAATTAAAATCAAGGTTTGGAAAAATTCGCCAATGCATATGCATAACGGTGATTTTGAGTTGTTTTTGTCGGGCAATGAAAAAGGAGTCTCTTTATGGGCACTATTTGAAAACTTTTAAAGTTTCACGAGACAACGATAGTGCGTGTTGTTTCGACTAAAGTACGGTGGCAAAGACATCGAACTCTGTTGAAATTAAATTAGTTTATGTAATTCATGATGGTGGCACGTTGATAGAATGGATTTGAAAAAAAGAGAAGATACCCTCTGCCAATAGATAGAGTTGATCTATGTAGCAATTCTCATGATATTGAAACAATTTTGTTTTATTATATGCTTAACTAAAGTCCAAATTGGATTAATAAATGTTATTATAAATTAGAAATTATGTATACAACAAAGAATATTATATTAAGTATTTATATTAATAGTTAATTAATACTTAATGATAACAAGAAAGGTAGTGAAATTGTTAGAAAAATTTATTCATTTTAGCAATGAAATTGGAATACATACGAAATCTTATTTGTTTTATTTGTTTTTCATTTATCTGATTTCATGGATTCAAACAAAATACATATAAAGAATAAATCCAAAAAAGGGGAACAGTTCTTAGTTTCTATTTCGACTGAAAACAAACATTTAAGTTCCAAGGGTTTCCTAGTATATGGATGGTACGAAAAAGTAAGTCGATTCTTAAAACTGAAGCTACGTGCGATGAGACTAACTAAGAATTCTTAAAATTCAAAGATAGATAAAGTACTTACTTAAGATGAATATTTTACGAACAGCTAACAACCATGCTGAACAAAGATGACCGATTCCTAAAGACCAATGCTTCCTATATGTATGTTATGATACATCTGATAAAATTCAAACGGATGGAGATACTACAAATAGGCGACTGAAATTGAGACCCGAAACCAAGACTTCGAACCTTGATTAAGAGTGATACTTCCATCCACCAGCTAGACAAGGCTCTTTCTTTTTAGGTAGTCAGCTTGAAATCTGGAAATCGGAATTAGTCTTAAAGGGGAATAACCACCGAGTTGTTCAAATAGGAAGTATATATGTTTTGGATACTATAAGACGGTCTAATCAAGTCAAAGCTATGCTAAAGGTAAGACTTAGATGCTTGAAAAATATTAGGAAGGTTTTCTATGAGAAATAAAACAATCCTTCTGAAATTCATAGCAAAACATTACGGTTGATATGGGTTGATGTTTCATGAACTATTTAAGACATTGAATGGAACTTACATCTTGTGCGTCATTGTATGACACGAGTCCCCAATCTTCATACCCGTTTCATATGCTTCTTTTCCCATGATTACTATGGAATTTTGTTGCATCATGATTAGTTGCCTTATCCATAAAATGACAATATAATAAGTTTATGGATTAAGATTCTCATTGATATTATGCTCATGTAAATTTTGCAAAAGGAACTTTCTTGCTCGTTTTGGGACCATCAATATGGTATGATTTGCAGGATTGAGATCTGTACTCCCTTCCAAGTCTTATGGCAAAGTGACTCGTAGAATTTGCATAAGACACCCCCAATCACCGGAGTTCGTTTGTCCTACTAATATGTTCTCAATATATTATTGGGTCACAGTACTTAGATATAGCCCATCTGATGGGTAACGTGCTTGAATGATCAGAAGTACTGCATAGACATGGGATACAAAGTTACAAACACATGTAATATCCTCTGGATTTTCAGATTTCAGTTAATAGCGTAGCATGACTTTTATGACAAAAATTCTGTTGTTTTTTAGTGCTACAAAGTCTCCACCTAACAGTTGCATGGCCCATGAGCTTTTATTGTGGTGGTTGGAATTAAAGGCCTTGGAGCCATCTCTTTTGGCTTGCCGACAGAGAGCAAAAGGAAGCGCTGCCCTTTGTTTTTTTTGTATGGGATGCTTCAGTTTTCCAGAGAGCAACAAAAGCCTACAGGCAATTATTTCCAGAGAGCAGAGGGTTCGTTTCTGCTTGGGGGTATGCTGTCTCCATTTTCATATGTGAGTTTGCTTGAGAGCTTTGTGAGAGTTTAGAAGTGCTTAGGTCTTCTAGTATTTCCTCATTCTCTTCTTCTTCCTTTGTGAGATTTGTGGGGGCTTGGAATTGCCAAGTTGTTACTCACAAGAGTGTGAAGGAGAAGGTGTTGGTGTAAGCTTGTGTGCTTGCCTTGATTAGTAGTGGATCGTCTCGGAATGCTGGAGTAGGTTGTTCGCAACCGAACCAGGGTAAAATCCACCGCCTCATTTATTTTCTGCAAATTGAGATTGTTGCATTTCGTTTACTAATTTGCTTACGCAAGATCCGAAGAGGGATATGTTGTTTGGTTTGTTGTGTGGCCCAATTTTTCAAGCTTTAGCTCCCTAACTAGTTGTTAGGGCTTGTTGTTCCGCGGGGCGACAACGGTTTTTTATCAGAAGTGGTATCAGAGCTTTCGGTTGTTTGTGGAGAAATTGAGTAGCGAAGATGGTTAGTTTGGCGACACTCAACATTGAGAGGTTCACCGGCCGTAATGACTTTAGGTTATGGCAGGCGAGGGTGAAAAATTATTTGAGGCAGACGAAATGTTTTCAGATTGTGTTCGATGAGGAAAACATTGAGAAGGATGCGACGGCATCACATAGGGCCGAGATGGAGAGAATGGCGTATAGCGCCATCCAGCTATCGTTAGTCGACACCGTCTTGAGAGAGGTGTTGGACGAGGCTACGGCCAAGGATATGTGGAATAAGCTAGATGGGTTGTATATGAAGAAATCCTTTACAAGCCGCCTCTACTTATTACAGCAGCTGTACAGTCTGAAAATGAAGCCCGGATCGGCGGTAAAAGATCACATAGATGAGTTAAATGTTTTCAGATTGTGTTTTCAGATGAGTTAAATATTTGAGGCAGACGAAATATTTTCAGATTGTGTTCGATGAGGAAAACATTGAGAAGGATGCGACGGCATCACATAGGGCCGAGATGGAGAGAATGGCGTATAGCGCCATCCAGCTATCGTTAGTCGACACCGTCTTGAGAGAGGTGTTGGACGAGGCTACGGCCAAGGATATGTGGAATAAGCTAGATGGGTTGTATATGAAGAAATCCTTTACAAGCCGCCTCTACTTATTACATCAGCTGTACAGTCTGAAAATGAAGCCCGGATCGGCGGTAAAAGATCACATAGATGAGTTAAATCGGATTGTGATGGAGTTGCGGGGAATGGATGTCAAGATCGAAGATGAGCAACAAGCAGTGACCTTGTTATGTTTGTTGACTGAGGAGTTCTCCCAATTTGTTCGGTCCATGATTTATGGACGAACGATGCTCACTGTGGAAGAGGTGAAGGCGGCGCTCCATACCGAGATGCTATGTGAGAAGGTTCAAGGTAGAGACTCTGGAGGAAACCGCGATGAAGCTTTGCATGTGAGAGGCAGGCAGGACAGGCAAGGAGGTCAAGGCCATTTCAAGAAGAAGGACCGCTCGAAATCCCGGCATTCCCGTGATAGGAAGGACACCACATGTTTCATATGCAAGCAGAGAGGCCATTGGAGGAACCAATGCCCCAACAGATTTGGGAAGAAAGGCAATGCTGCTTCTGGTTCAGCTTCTTTAGGTTTGGAGGACATGCATAGCAGTGATGACAGATGCCACGGTGAAAGGGGTAGAGATCCAGAGATGTTCGCAGCAGGGGTGTCTGGTGAGGCACAAGTTGCGTGGTTGATGGACAGTGGGTGTTCTTTCCATATGACTCCACATCGGAGCTGGTTTTCCACTTACCGTTCCCAAGAAGACGGAAGCTCTATTCTCCTGGGGAACAATGCGGCGTGTAAGACGTATTGGAACTGTTCGGATCCACATGCACGATGGGATCGTGCATACCCTTGCCGATGTTAGACATGTGCCTGATATCAGGAAGAGCTTGATATCCATCGGTGTGTTAGATAATGTTGGATGCAAGTCAGTTGTTGAGAATGGCCAGCTGAGGGTATCCAAAGGAGCCATGGGTGTGATGAAGAGAAGAAAGGTAGGGAATCTATATGCCCTACAAAGTGCCACAGTAGAAGGCGAAGCTGATGCCACTTCTTCTAGCTCGAGTGACGGAGATTGTTCGGATCCACATGCACGATGGGATCGTGCGTACCCTTGCCGATGTTAGAGATGTGCCTGATATCAGGAAGAGCTTGATATCCATCGGTGTGTTGGATAATGTTGGATGCAAGTCAGTTGTTGAGAATGACCAGCTGAGGGTATCCAAAGGAGCCATGTGTGTGATGAAGGGAAGAAAGGTAGGGAATCTATATGCCCTACACGGTGCCACAGTAGAAGGCGAAGCCGATGCTACCTCTTCTAGCTCGAGTGACGGAGATTCAGCAAAGTTATGGCATTATCGTTTGGGTCACCCGTGTGACAAGACCCTCGATGTTCTCCGCCAAAGAAAATTGATTGGAGCTAGTGATGAGAGTGTGGAGTTTTGTGAAAGCTGTGTGTACGGGAAAAAGACAAAGGTACAGTTCAGCACGGGGAAGCACACTAGTCGAGGTCCACTGGATTACATTCATTCCGATGTTTGGGGGCCGTGTCCTGTAGCGTCAGGAGGTGGGGCTAGGTACTTTGTCCTCTTCATCGATGATTATTCTCGGAAGGTTTGGATGTACTTGATGAAGACAAAAGATCAAACCTTTGGGATGTTCAAGCAATGGCTTGCGATGATTGAAAAGCAAACTGGCAAAGCGGTGAAAGTCCTTAGATCCGACAACGGAGGTGAGTACACCTCAAGGGAGTTCACAGGATTCTGCAGATCCCATGGGATTCGACGTCATTTTACTCCACCAGGAGATCCTCAGTCGAACGGGGTTATAGAGAGGATGAACAGGACGTTGGAGAGAGTGCGTTGCTTGAGGCACTCGGCTGGTTTGGAGAAGGAATTTTGGGGTGAGATACTCACTACCGCCGTACACATAGTGAATCGAGTTCCATCGGCGGCAATTGACTACCAAATTCCGGAAGAGAAGTGGAGTGGGAAAATTGGTGACTACTCTTATCTACGCATCGTTGGTTGTCCAGCATATGCACATGAGAGGGGCGACAAGTTAGATCCGATGGCCAAGAAGTACATTTTCCTCGGATATGGCGATGATGTGAAAGGATATCGCTTGTGGGACCCGGTGGGCCGCAAGGCGATTTTGAGTAGGCACGTCACCTTCGATGAGTCTGTGATGCTCAGGGCGAAGCATACTCATTGGAAGGGGGACGAGTCACCTGAGGAGACCGTGCCAGAGACGATTGATCTCCCGATCCTATTCCAGAGGCGACCCGACAAGAAGCCGATGGTCGAGGTCCTCGGTGCGGGACATGATGATGTCCATGTTGAGGACCATATGCAGACACCAGTCCTAGCTCAGATACGTGATGAATTTGTTGCAGATGAGGTGCGGAGGTCCAAGAGGACCAAGAAGGCGCCCGAGAGACTTGGAGCTTGGGATTACACGGCTTTCTCCTTTGACGACATGGCGTCGTATGCCTTAAACATTGAGCACGAGGAGCCTATGACCTACGGTGGAGCCATTAGCTCGAGTGGTGCAGTGAATTGGGAAGGAGCTATGGAGGAAGAGATAGAGTCTCTCCACCACAATGACACGTGGGAGTTAGTGTATCTACCACATGAGAGGCGTGCCAGTGGATGTAGGTGGATCTACAAGGTCAAGGAAAGCTCGACCGAAGATGGTGGTGATGTACGGTACAAAGCAAGGCTAGTGGTTAAGGGTTTTGCACAGAGGAAGGGAGAGGACTACAATGAGATTTTTTCTCCAGTGGTGAGACACACTTCCATTCGTGTTTTGTTAGCACTAGTAGCATCCATGGATATAGAGTTGGAGCAACTCGATGTCAAGACCGCTTTTTTGCACGGTGATTTGGATGAGGAGATTTACATGCACCAACCAGAGGGGTTCTTAGTGGAAGGTAAGGAGAGGATGGTTTGCAGGTTGAGAAAATCCTTCGGGTTGAAGCAGTCACCCAGACAGTGGTACAAGCGATTTGATAGCTTCATGATGGGTTTAGATTTTGAGCGGAGCATGAAGGATCAGTGTGTTTATGTGCACACATTGGATGATGGCTCGCGCATCTACCTCTTACTTTATGTTGACGACGTGTTGATTGCTTCCTCTAACATGTCGGAGGTTAAAAAGCTAAAGGTGAAGTTGAGCAAGGAGTTCGATATGAAGGATTTGGGCCGGGCGAAGAAAATCCTAGGGATGGAGATATTCCATGATATGAGGAAGAGTGAGTTGAGGTTGTCACACAATGGGTATATTGAGAAAGTGCTCGTCTGTTATGGAATGGAGAGTGCGAAGCCCGTGGAGACACCCCTTGGAGCTCACTTTCAGCTTTCGGCGTTGCAGTCGTCGAGCACTGAGGATGAGAAGAAGGCTATGTCTCAGGTGCCATATGCTAGTGCAGTTGGGAGTTTGATGTACGCGATGGTTTGCACGCGTCCAGATATTGCACATGCCGTGGGAGTAGTGAGCAGATATATGGCGAACCCAGGCAAGAAGCATTGGCAGGCCGTCAAGTGGATATTGCGACATCTGCGAGGCACAGTTGATGCCGGTTTGCACTTTGGCAGAGGTGACGGTGTGGTGCTGACAGGGTACTGTGATTCTGATTATGCTGGCGACAGGGACAGGTGAAGATCGACCACAGGTTACGTGTTCACGTTGGGCACCGCATCAGTGTCATGGCGATCTGTCCTACAGTCGGTGGTTGCGTTGTCAACCACAGAGGCCGAGTTGATTGCTGCAGTGGAAGCGGTAAAGGAGGCCAAGTATTTGAGATTTCTGCTAGAGGATTTGGGGTTGCCGCAGAGATTGTCATTGGTTTTCAGCGATAGCCAGAGTACCATTCATCTTGCAAAGCATCAGGCTTACAGTTTGAGGACGAAGCACATTGAGGTCCGTGATTGTTTCATAGAGGAGGAGAGCAAGCAGATAGAGCTTCAGAAGGTCCCGACTGAGAAGAACCCTGCAGACATGTTCACCAAGCCCGTTCCCGCCATTAAGCTCAAGACCTGCTTGAGCTTGATCTGTTTGGCTTGAGTGTGGCGTCGAAGGGCGCAGATTCCGAGACGACGAGGAGGTCCGTGGAGTGACCGTGGTGTTTTGATCCAGGTAGAGCTTGGATAGAGTGTTGGAGATTTTGTAGCAAGGCAGAGTGTTGTTTTTTAGTGCTACAAAGTCTCCACCTAACAGTTGCATGGCCCATGAGCCTTTATTGTGGTGGTTGGAATTAAAGGCCTGGGAGCCATCCCTTTTGGCTTGCCGACAGAGAGCAAAAGGAAGCGCTGCCCTTTCTTTTTTGTATGGGATGCTATCAGTTTTCTAGAGAGCAACAAAAGCCTGCAGGCAATTATTTCCAGAGAGCAGAGGGTTCGTTTCTGCTTGGGGGTATGCTGTCTCCATTTTCATATGTGAGTTTGCTTGAGAGCTTTGTGAGAGTTTAGAAGTGCTTAGGTCTTCTAGTATTTCTCATTCTCTTCTTCCTTTGTGAGATTTGTGGGGGCTTGGAATTGCCAAGTTGTTACTCACAAGAGTGTGAAGGAAAAGTTGTTACTCATAAGTGCTTGTGTGCTCGCCTTGATTAGTAGTGGATTGTCTCGGAATGCTGGAGTAGGTTGTTCGCAACCGAACCAGGGTAAAATCCTCCGCCTCATTTATTTTCTGCAAATTGAGATTGTTGCATTTCGTTTACTAATTTGCTTACGCAAGATCCGAAGAGGGATATGTTGTTTGGTTTGTTGTGTGGCCCAATTTTTCAAGCCTTAGCTCCCTAGCTAGTTGTTAGGGCTTGTTGTTCCGCGGGACGACAACGGTTTTTTATCAACAAATTCATCTAAACAACCCAAAGTATTCTGTACCTGATTTTCTATGCTCTTCTTCATTGTTTCATTCCATAATATAAATGAATCTTCTGCTTCTAATAATTCCAATCAATGTGCAAGTACTTGGCCAATGCAAGAATGCATCAGGGCATTGCCACTAGCTTTGAGAACTGAACTTTCACTTGACATGAGGAACTTCTTTCTAGTTCAGATTTCTATTCTTTTCACATATCACTGATTTAGGACTTGTCTTTTTAGGTTTGCTCTCATGATAGTGGACAGTGCCACAGCTCTTTATAGAACTGATTTTTCTGGAAGAGGCGAACTATCAGCAAGGCAGATGCATCTAGCAAAGTTCTTGAGAAGCCTTCAGAAGTTGGCCGACGAGGTAATCTCCATGCCTCTGCCAGTTTGATAAGCAATTCCTTTACTCTTATACACCTCCTACTTTGATCTGAAATGCACTTCTTGACTGCTCTATTTAGAAACCCATTCCCCCCCCTACATTTTTATTCTTGTTTGTTTTATATTTATCGAAGTTGACAATGGGACTTGAATGCTATGGTATGCTTCTCTAAATAAACCAATGTGGTTTGACCCATGCATTCTGTTTTAAAGTATATGTTTGTTAGTTATGTTATGTTAAATGCGATTTCTGGATGCAGTTTGGTGTTGCCGTGGTCATCACCAACCAAGTTGTTGCTCAAGTGGATGGCTCTGCAATGTTTGCTGGGCCACAAGTCAAGCCCATTGGTGGGAATATCATGGCGCATGCTTCCACGACAAGGTTTTCTTTTAAGCAGTTTGGGTTCAGGATCTTTCTCATAATGTCCACCTTGCCTCCACAGCTCTGATCGTTTCATTTTTGTCTTCATATAGGCTTGCACTTCGAAAGGGAAGGGGAGAGGAGCGCATTTGTAAAGTAATAAGTTCTCCATGCTTAGCAGAAGCTGAGGCGCGGTTTCAAATTTCTACTGAAGGTGTTACAGATGTAAAGGACTGATGGTTCTCATTTGATCATCCAATCAAGATGTCGCTGGCGCAGGGCCATCGTGTTCATCTACATGTACCAGTAGATATATCTATTTCAAGTCTATTGCTCCATCGGCTCACATGCTGCAGCTCAGCTCCATTGTAGTGCCCAGTTTATCACATGCCTGTGCAGTGCTTAAATGTGATGGTGGTTTTCTTCTTGTGCATTGACAGTATCTATCACTTTCTTCATGTAATTTTTGTATGTTTCAATATTTTGAAACTACATTCAGATAAGCAGCGGGGTTGTTTGTGCGGGGGGTGTTATGGCTTCTATGTGATTTTGATCCATAGCATTGATCTTGCGGTTACTTTCTCTCAGTAATGGAAATTCAAGTTGTTGTTCCTATTGGTGTGTGGTGTGCAATATTGAACTGTTCAGTGATCATGGATATATGATGGTTCGATTATCTGAAACATGGGACGCATGGGACGTGCATGGATGTCGTTAGAAACCGATCTTGGCCCAAGGACAAGCGAGAAGGCAAATTATCTAAGAACCACATACATGCATCTAGTGATGTCCAGAACTTATACTGTGGGAATATGGAAGGATGTTCTCATTTGCTTCTTGCCCATGTACAATCTGTCAATCTCAAAGTACATGTGCTTATGTTTCTGGTTATGAATAAATAGATGCCACGTCTAGTAAGGAAGGATGCTGTTGGCAGAATCCCATGAAGAATCTTTAGTGGGCACATCTGAATCTTCGGTAATGCACTTGTTTGTCTAATTCATTTAGTCGGCCCAAATACGAGATCTAGGTTAGGGTTTTGATCTAAAACATAATCTTAGCGGATGACTGTGATTCCACATGACCCATTGAGCTATTTAAACCCCTCTTAGGGTTTATTTTGGCGAGAGCGCGTGCCGTCATCAAGTTTCTTTTTCCTCGCGCATCTCGGAGCTTTGGGGGTATGAATTGGTGAGTGATATTTTTGAGATTTCTTTATGAAATTCATTATAATTTTCTTCTTGGTATCTCTCTTTTCGGATTGATGGATTTTGGGTGAGAGCTCTTGTTATCTTCTCTTTTGGTGAGATTTGAGATCTCCATTGGGTTTGTGAGAAGAGTTTGAACTCCAAGCTTGGAGTTATTGATGCTCTCGTTTGTTGAAGAAGGTTGAAGGAGTCGGTGTAATTCTCTTTGATCATATATTGAAAACCGTCATCAGGAAACTGGACGTATGCTCCGTTAGTGGGCCGAACCAGGGTAAACCCGGTGTCGCTTGAATTTGTTGCGTTTCTTTTTTCGTTACTTTTCGTATTACTTGTTTTGGTTGGATATTGTGCTATTTGTGGTGTATCTCTGAAAGATCGCAGAAAAGCGATTGTTGGTAGATATCCGTCTTTTGTAGGGGACCTTTTGCTTCTGCTATCCGTCTCCCGTTCGCAGGGTTTATCCCAACACATGTTATTCTTTTGTTATGCGTTATCTTTCAACTATATTTCCGTGTTGCGAGTTTTGTACAAAGTCATTAGCTTGTTCGTTACTTCAACGATCTTAGAATTCCACAGAGTGATTGCTTTATTGATAAGTCTATAAAGAGGGCTTATGAGCCCAAGAGAGGGGATCTCAATCACCCCTAACAATTGGTATCAGAGCAAGGTACATGAACAAGTTCAAGGCAATGTCGGGAAGTTCTTCTACAAAAGATGACGTAACTGAAAAAGCAATTGGTTCGAGTTCATGTACGAGTGGATCGTATGCGATGGTTAGAGGAGTGCAATACAAAATTGAAAAGTTTGATGACAATGAAAACTTCAAGATATGGCAGTACAAGATGAAGGCAATCTTGAGAAAGACCGTGTCTACATGGTGGTGTACGACACAGAGACATTACCAACAAGTATCTCGAAAACGGAGAATATGGAGATGGAGGACTTGACAATGATAACCATCTAGTTCAATTTATCAGATGAGCTGATTTGTCAGGTATCCAAGAAGACTATAGCTAAAGCTTGAGAAGCTGTATTTTAAAAGGTCACTCACTAATATGCTAATCTTGCTGAAGACTTTTTTCAAAATCAAGATGCGAAACGGGACCTCATTGAAGGATCGTCAAGAAAACTTCAATGGATTAGTGATGACGATGAGGCTATTAGATTGATTGTAAAGGTGGAGCTTGATGCAATGATTCTGCTTCTATCATTGCCAGAGTGATACACGACGTTCGTCAATACCATGGTCTACAATCGGGGTACTCTTAGTCTTGATGATGTGAAAGTGTGGCTATATAGTGAGGAGTTGAGACATCGAACGACAGAAGTTGGTTTGAGTAGAGGAGATTCAGATGGCTAGTGCCTAGTTGCTTCATGGTGAAGCAATTCGAGAAGCGACAACACGAGGAGATCGAGATTGTGAACCACGTGCACGTCGTACTATATTTGCAAGAATCTTGGACATTGGAAGAGAGACTACCCAGAGAGAAAAAATAGAGACAAGAAAGATATGTCAGCATCTTCGTCAGTTGCATTTGTGCAGACAGTGGACATAAGGATCAAGGAGGCATATGATATGCTCACAATATGCTCTTCAGGTGCTGCGAATCATACTTAGGTCATATATTCATAGGCGTCGTTTCACATGACACCAAATAGGGTGTGCTTTCATACCTACTATAGAAAGGAGGATGGATCAGTCTTTTTGGGTAATAATAGGCATACAAAACTGTTGGAGTTGGTTCGGTAAGGATCAAGATGTTCGATGGCATTGTACACACATGTACTAATGTGTGGCATGGTCCAGAGATGAGAAAGTCACTAATTTCTTTGGAGGCGTTGGATTCCATGGATTGCAACGCTACGATAAAGAAAAAAGCTCTTAAAATATCGACGGGTTCGATGGTAGTGATGAGAGGTTAAAAGGTTAGTCACTAATATTTACCGAAGTGAACAACAATTATTGGAGATTTTAGTATCAGCGTTGAGAGTTTGCAAGAGATTAATTTAACCAGGATGTGGCATCTTAGACTTGAACATGTCACAGAGAAAGTTTAGAAGCTTTAAGGAAGTGTAGTCTGATCAATGGATAAACTTCAAGGAGCTGGAGTTTTGCAAGGATTGTATCTATGATAAGAAGCCAAAGGTTAGTTTTGGTAAGGAGAAGCATGACACAAGAAGTATTCTTGAGTGTGTTCACATCGATGTTTGGGGTCCTGCACGAGTTCGCTCTCTAGGTGGAGCTTATTACTTCATATCATTTATCGATGATTTCTTCAAGAAATTTTCGGTGTATGTGATGAAGGAAAAGTCAAAGACATTTAAAAAGTTCAAGTCATGAACGGCCTTTATTGAAAGTCAAACGGAAAAGAAGCTAAAGGTACCGATATTTGACAATGGTGGTGGTTTACTTCTGCTAAATTTAAGGAATTCTATAAGGAGCTGAGAGCAAAAAGGTACTTCACTACAACAGAAGATCCGTAGTCGAATGGACCTGCAGAGAGGATGAATATGACACTTCTAGAGAAGACGGGGGTGGCTCAGATTTGCATCATGTTTGTCAAAGTGATTTTAGGCCGAAGCTATATTGACCGCAACTTATTTGGTGAATAGAATTTCATCTTCTGCTATTGATGGAAAAAATTCAAATTGAGGTTTGGACAAACAAGCCAATGCATCTAGATCATCTTCACGTGTTTGGATGTCCAGTTTATGTTCACAAGAAATGTGACAAATTCGGCATCAAAGGAAGAAAACATGTCATGTTAGGATACATGGATGGTGTTTAGGGTTATAGAATTTTGAGTCCAAATGCAAAGAAGATCTTAGTTGGTCGACATGTGAAATTTGATGAGTCGACGGTGCTGCAAAGAAATGCTTCAGAAAGTACCGAAGGAGGTAGAGGCAAGTATGTGCCAAATGTGGTGGATGTACTTATTCCAAATCGTATGATCGACATATATGTTGATAAAGAAGTTGCGGTTGATAGAGAGAGTCAATATGAGGTTACTGCTGCAGGCAGCGATGGTAGTTGGAGTTCTAGTCGAGGTGAAAATCCCAGAGCTATTGTGGATGACTCTATTACTAGCAGAGTGGGGCAATGCACCATGAAAGCCCCGGCTTTCTATGAGGACTACTTAAATTTGGTTTATACATTGTGAATTTGGTTTATACATTACGAATTTAGTTTATGCATTGTATGCGCATGGAGATCCTATGATAAACAGGTTTGCGATGGATGTATTGAGTTTG
The DNA here is from genome assembly GCA_030789695.1 of Scilla litardierei. Lineage (NCBI taxonomy): Eukaryota > Viridiplantae > Streptophyta > Magnoliopsida > Asparagales > Asparagaceae > Scilla > Scilla litardierei. The sequence continues at coordinate 178,556,904 of CM061139.1, read as the reverse complement.
GACACAAACTCAGGGTGGAGGTGTGTTAGGAAGATGTCGACACGATATCACATCCCAAGAAAATTCACGAGTAGGAGAATCTAATAATGAATAAGTCGGTGGCAAAGTTTGAGCGGCGCTCAAACTTATTTTCCTTGAAGAGGTGTTAGGGTGCCACGAGGTGGCATGAAGAGACACTACAGGTTTTGCTTTAGGTATGGATTTAAGAGATACATCAAATTTAGAGATTCACCTTCAGAAAGGAGTCCGGTTAACACTCGGTTAATTCGTGATGCTTAATGCAAAGTTCGGTAGCCAAGTGCTCCGACCTTATAATGAGGTGGTTCAATTTTTTGATGGTTCGAGACTATGTAGTTTTGACTTAGTTCAAGCTTTATGGTGTGTTTATATCAAGGTGGAGTGCTAAAAAACATGATACAAACATTAAAAATATCTCAAGAACAATATGTGATGTATGTGGATATTTTGGTTATTTATTGGAGATTTTTTTGGAGCCAAAACACTGGGTTTTAGCAGCGCAGCCCATGGTTATTTCTTTGGATTAAATATGAACAGCAAATCCCACTTATGGGTGGCTCGCGAACGCGGGCATAACCCACGCAACACGTGTAGAGCAGACACAGTAGCGACAATGGATCGGAATCCACTTCGTATCCGGTATCTGGGACAGACCCATTAGGATTTTTTTCAAGGTATTTAAAGCTTGTTTTGGTTAGGGTTTTGATGTGAATCTCAAGAGAATTTCATGTACAAGTTGCGGCCACATGTAGAAAATACACAGGGCAAATCGAGAGCCAATGGTTTGTTGTTTAAGAGCTTTTCTCCGTTGATTTTTTTCCGATTTCTTAGCGGCTTGGTTATTTTTTTTTGAACAAAATGATATAACTTGTAATCCGAGATTATTGAAGGATGAGTGATCTCTTTAACTGGATGTAAACCAAGTTTTTAGTGAAACTAATATTGGTCTTAGTGTTAGGTGCGTATTATTCTTTTGTTTTACGGTATCTTTCATATATATTTCTGTGTTGAGGATTTTATCATACGTCATTAGCTTTGTTCGTTAATACGATTTTGGAATTTCGCAGGATGATTGCTTTTTTTAATAAGCCTATGAAGAAGGCACATGAGCTCAATAAAGATGATCTCAATCACACCCAATAACAACCATTGTATGGGTTATGTCGTTCATCGGACGGGGTTGAGATGTGACAGAGCTGCAAACAGCTGTCCATGCCATTCAACTTTTAATGGCAAATGATGCATACACCTCAAGGAATGAGGTGTATGTACTATATATTTGACAAAAAAGCAAATATTTCACATCACAAAGTCCCATAATACTCATCCTTTGCCAAAAATAGCAAAATTTGTACTAACTTTAACGTACACATGAAGGAATGAGGTGTATATAGCAATCACCCTTTTAATTTCTGTTTTTAACATTTATTGATATATCAAGAAAACAATCTCCATAGTTTATGGCAACACAAAGAACCAAGCTATAAACAGTGTAATGACCCGCCCTCGGGGGCCCGTTACCTATTTGGTTTATTCGCAGGTCTGCAGTTTACCAGTGAAATCAATATAGCCACGGAACTTTCAGTGCACATTAGCCGGGTGTAAGAAGGGGCACCGACGCGACTAGATGAAGATCCAGTCGATCGGAAAAACCTTCTTGAACCGACTAGTGGGCTTTGATAAATGTTCAGGAGTTACTGTTTATCGTTAGTCGGTCTAAGAACGTTGGTTGACCGACTAGGTTGCAAACTAGTCGGTCAGCAATGCTTCTTTAACCGACTAACTCATTAACTATTTTTGGTACCAGTTACTGTTCACTTTTAGTCGGTCTAAGAACGTTCATCGACCGACTAGATGTCAAACTAGTCGGTCAGTAGTTGTTCTTTGACCGACTAACTCTTAGTTCAGGTTTTCGTCGGGGGTTACTGTTTACACTTAGTCGGTCTGCGTTGGTCAAACCGACCAACTAGTTCCCAAACTAGTCGGTCAGTGGTTGCTCTTTGACTGACTAAACAGTACAGGAAACCCTAGTTTTGCCCTAGCCGCCACCAAACTCTATAAATACCCCTCCAAACGTTTTCTTTTTCTTCTTCATCATCTCTAAACCTAATTTCTCCCCCATTGAGCCCCCTTCTACCTCAAACCCTTATTCCATCATCCCCAAGCTCATCCTCCATCATCCAAACCCTCACTTAACACTTTCCACCTTCCACCTTCCTCAAAACCTTCATCAACCCCCAAAACCCATATCAAAAACCTATTTCTCCAGATTTTCTGTAACGACCCGCTCTCGGGGGCTCGTTACTTATTTTGATATTTGCGCAGGTTCTGCAGTTAACCAGTGAAGTCAAAATAGCCACGATGCAGAGATGTACAAAAATACCCAAATAGTGTCCATTATTACAATCCGAACCGTACAAATGTTCCAACAATGATAAAAGAAAGAAAGAAAGTACACGACTGAAAATAGCTCTGGAAGCTGCGGTCTCATGGTCGAAGTCTGGCGCTATTAACTCAAGAGCATCTGCTTCCATATGTACGTCGTCCTGCGGTGCCACGGAGATGGAACCGTAGGTAAGTCACAACAATTCTAAATAAAAAAAAGAGAGGTACTGTACAAGTATGACAAAGCAGACCAAAGTGAAAGTAAAGTACGGTGCAGTGTCTGTACAAGTGTAGAAAGTAAAAGTACGGCAAGTAAAGTGCGGTGACTGTATTGGCAAGGAAAGTAAAGTGCATGTACTGTAAAGAAAGTAACTGTGCAAGTTACACTAGAACTACGTGACTCAAGTCGGAGAGTACAATATGTGACCGTTCAGTTCGTCTCTTGCCTGGGTGCTACCCAGACGAATGCCGGTACCCCAGGCAGCAGGATGGTTTGCCGAAACACAGGCAGCTAGACAGGAGGCCGAAACACAGGCAGCTTGACATGTAGATCGAACTCTAGTCACTCCTGTACTCTCGCAACTGTGAGTTACCCCAAAACCCCGGTGACGTGTCAAGTACAAGTTCTTCACAAGATTGTTCCACAGGATGTTCCACATGTTAGTCATACCAGGTCAACTGGGTTGACTTCCTCATTGAAAACCAGTAAGTAGGATAAAGACAAGTCCAACACCAAAAGCTGTTACTTTCGTGCTTTGAGCACGTGGGTAGTGTGGCTAGCACACAATTTACCCAAGTTGGTAGTTGCGTGCTACAACCACGCAAGTTGAAAGTTGGCAAAGTAATCTTTAGTTGATTACTTTCATACTAGTTCTCTAGTTTGGTTCAAGTCAAATAGCCGTTCGAGGCTATAGGAGAAGTGTCACAAGTCCATGCAAGCACAGTAGACAAGTTTTCTAAACTTAGAATCTGTCGTGACTTACTAATTTCGAGCTCGTCGTGGCAAGACGAGGTTGGAGCTGGAAGAGCTGGTGCACGAGGATTGGTACCTGCAATCACAAAAATACTCGGGTAAAGAACGCTACATTTTTATTTAAATAATTCGATCATTTTGATTTTTAAAACTGGCCGAAACGGTATCGAAAACGATTCTAAAATTTTATATAGACTATATATGATAAAAATAGTTTTACTGCAAGAGGGAATATTTTTTCTGAGGCTTATAGTAATTTTTAGAATTTTTAAAAGCTCAAAAACAATTTAAAATCTGTTTTCCAATTAGTAACGTATTTATTCCACAATTTATTCTGGATGCAATCTGCATCGGAATGTTACAATGAGGTGTCAAAATGACCGTCTCAAAGAGTTCTTTAACATATATTTTTCTCAAGTATTAGTGTACGTGAAAATAAGAAGATACAGATTTTTGAACGAATTATACGTATTTATCTTTTAGGGGTTAAAAATTAATTCTGAGAAAACTAAGCGTCGGATTGAGATGAAACTAGCGCCATTGGGTCCAGAATGGCATTTCTGATTTTCTGAAGCTAGTCTCACATTTTTCTAGGTCCTATATTTTAAGTTATGGATTTAAAACTATAATACCCTATTTAATAATTAATGAAAATACGAAAAATACGAAAATACGCTATATTTACAAGTTGCCATTGAGTTATATACCGTTGCCTCTTCGTTTCAGCTGCATGGGGAGAGAGAGGGAGGGCGACGTGGGCGGAGGGGGGGCTCGGCGGTGAGCGGCGGGGCGGGCAAGGGCGGCGTAGAGAGCGGCGGTCGGCGGTGACGGCGGTGCGGCACAGCGGCGGGGGCGGCGTGGCTCACGGAGGCGGCGGCGGAAGGTAGCAGCGGAGGGCTGCTGCTGCTGCTGCATCTATCCACGGCGAGCGGCGCTGTCGTCGGCGGCGATCACCGGAGGGGGTCGAATGGCCTCGTGGCGTCGCTTGGAGGTTGCAGTGGAGCAACGAGGGGTCGCCGGAGCTCGGTGGCTGTGTGCTCCGTCGTGGGCTTTGGTGGCGGGCTCCGGGGTTCGAGCAGTCGACGGAGGGAGGAGCTCCGGTGGAGTGTTGATGGGTTCGGTGCTGTAGGGAGACGGGGAAGCGGCACTTATGGCGATGCTGGGGCGCGGACGGTGAGGAGGCGACTGGCGACGCTCGGAGGGTGGTGGCCGTTGGGTTCAAATGAAAACGGGGCCTTGGGTTTAAATGAAACGGAGAGAGAGAGAGAGAAGAGAGACTGTGTTTTTGTGTGTACTGAGGAGGGATGGGGTTAGGCAAAATATTTATAGGGTTAATGAGATAGGGTAGCTGCATGAACGGTAGATGGGGTTTGAGCTAACAAAATGGGTGGGGTAGATGCGGGTTAGGCTAGGTGGTTAATTAAGATAGTTAAGTAGGGGTTAAAAAGCTATTAGTGAAATTCATTTTGTACGAAATTACGAAAATGCCCCTACTAGTAAACGTGTCCGAAAAATTACGAAAACATACCCACGGGATCGTATCGTCGCGAGGATGGCGAATACGATGACCGTTTCAGGGTTTGGACTACGAAAATACTAGATTTTGGCCAAAACGTTTAGAAAGCGGGTTTGCGGGTTCTCTACTGAAATGATATCAGAAAATTACGAAATTAATGTGGGGAGCCCCAAATGATCATAGGATGCTACTGCAGAAGTTTGAAAACGTTCTGAAGACGTTTGAATAGAAAATAAATTCATTGACCCAAAACTGCAATATCTGAAAAATGAATTTTTATCAGATCTTTCAGAGGTATTTGATGAAATCCGATTTTACCTAAAATACTCCATAACTAGTCTGGTACTCCGAAATATTTTTATAGGAAAATTTTGAAATCAGTTAAAACTCCTAACAAACCATTATAAAATAGTTTTTAAAATGAAATTACGTTAACTACAGTATTGTAAAAACACAGGCCGTTACATCCTACCCTCCTTAAAAATAATTCCGTCCTCGGAATTTAAAAATATTTTTGAAACAAATAATTGATATTATAAAGAAGCTCAAGCAAATAAATGATAGAAAAGATAGTAATCTTTGTAAATCAGGTTGTAAATAACATGAAATGTGATAAGAAAATAAGGGATGTTACTAATATAGATTATCACCATAGCTGCTATGGCTAATCTTCAAGTCAAAATAGGTTCAGATGGAGGGGCTAGTCTCAAGTCAAAAATAGGTTCAGATGGAGAAAGTAAGATGAGTTCAAGAAAGATGGAGAATTTAGCAGCATCAGCTTACACGTCTCGGTTTGGTTCGTCTCAAAATTCTTCTGCACCATCCTCCAATACTTCTGAACGTCCATCGATTCGCTTCCGTTGTCGAACTCGGACTTCTGGTGATCGAAAACCGATGCTACCCTCCTTAAAATAAACGTAGCTAGAGTTCAGACGAACTAAAAGTGATTAGGAAGAAGTAAAAGAATCAGGGGGCCATCATTAGCTAAAGAAAGGGTGATAATGATGGAGATCGATGGTGTTACATAATCACGATTCACATCCTTGCGGTCCAGCAGACACGGCCAGAGAAGTGACTAAGCCAGGATCACTTATGCCCAGTCTAGCCAGGTTGATCCAACAGACTTTAGCCAAGCACATTGACCGGTATCATGGTCCATTGAAGGAAGATCATCATTCATATGAGTGCCACTGACAACTGAAGGAAAGATGATGAAGTGGGTAGATAGTTCAAAGGATGAAAAATCACGATAACTGCTAGCAAAAGAGGTTACTAGGGAGGGTATAACCAAGAATGGAACACGAGTTCCTAAGCAAGGGTTAAGAGTTCAAAGGAAGTGATGAGGATGAAGGAAGACCTAATGAAGATGGTAATAAGGGCACTTCACCCGTATATCCAATACAGGTGAACACTCGAGACATCCCGTACTCGAGGTTAATTTTGAGTATCTTATATTACTACATCCTGATCTTGCTATAATGTTCACGAGGTAGTTAGCGAGGACCTGCGTAGGCCACCAAACTTGTAACGACCCGCTCTTGGGGGCCTGTTACTTATTTGATATTTGCGCAGGTTCTGCAGTTAACCAGTGAAGTCAAAATAGCCACGATGCAGAGATGTACAAAAATACCCAAATAGTGTCCAATTATTACAATCCGAACCGTACAAATGTTCCAACAATGATAAAAGAAAAAAAGAAAGTACACGACTGAAAATAGCTCTGGAAGCTGCGGTCTCATGGTCGAAGTCTGGCGCTATTAACTCAAGAGCATCTGCTTCCATATGTACGTCGTCTGCGGTGCCACGGAGATGGAACCGTAGGTAAGTCACAACAATTCTAAATAAAAAAAAGAGAGGTACTGTACAAGTATGACAAAGCAGACCAAAGTGAAAGTAAAGTACGGTGCAGTGTCTGTACAAGTGTAGAAAGTAAAAGTACGGCAAGTAAAGTGCGGTGACTGTACTGGCAAGGAAAGTAAAGTGCATGTACTGTAAAGAAAGTAACTGTGCAAGTTACACTAGAACTACGTGACTCAAGTCGGAGAGTACAATATGTGACCGTTCAGTTCGTCTCTTGCCTGGGTGCTACCCAGACGAATGCCGGTACCCAGGCAGCAGGATGGTTTGCCGAAACACAGGCAGCTAGACAGGGAGGCCGAAACACAGGCAGCTTGACATGTAGATCGAACTCTAGTCACTCCCGTACTCTCGCAACTGTGAGTTACCCCGAAACCCCGGGTGACGTGTCAAGTACAAGTTCTTCACAAGATTGTTCCACAGGATGTTCCACATGTTAGTCATACCAGGTCAACTGGTTGACTTCCTCATTGAAAACCAGCAAGTAGGATAAAGACAAGTCCAACACCAAAAGCTGTTACTTCCGTGCTTTGAGCACGTGGTAGTGTGGCTAGCACACAATTTACCCAAGTTGGTAGTTGCGTGCTACAACCACGCAAGTTGAAAGTTGGCAAAGTAATCTTTAGTTGATTACTTTCATACTAGTTCTCTAGTTTGGTTCAAGTCAAATAGCCGTTCGAGGCTATAGGAGAAGTGTCACAAGTTCATGCAAGCACAGTAGACAAGTTTTCTAAACTTAGAATCTGTCGTGACTTACTAATTTCGAGCTCGTCGTGGCAAGACGAGGTTGGAGCTGGAAGAGCTGGTGCACGAGGATTGGTACCTGCAATCACAAAAATACTCGGGTAAAGAACGCTACATTTTTATTTAAATAATTCGATCATTTTGATTTTTAAAACTGGCCGAAACAGTGTCGAAAACGATTCTAAAATTTTATATAGACTATATATGATAAAAATAGTTTTACTGCAAGAGGGAATATTTTTCTGAGGCTTATAGTAATTTTTAGAATTTTTAAAAGCTCAAAAACAATTTAAAATCTGTTTTCCAATTAGTAACGTATTTATTCCACAATTTATTCTGGATGCAATCTGCATCGGAATGTTACAAATGAGGTGTCAAAATGACCGTCTCAAAGAGTTCTTTAACATATATTTTTCTCAAGTATTAGTGTATGTGAAAATAAGAAGATACAGATTTTTGAACGAATTATACGTATTTATCTTTTAGGGTTAAAAATTAATTCTGAGAAAACTAAGCGTCGGATTGAGATGAAACTAGCGCCATTGGGTCCAGAATGGCATTTCTGATTTTCTGAAGCTAGTCTCACATTTTTCTAGGCCCCTATATTTTAAGTTATGGATTTAAAACTATAATACCCTATTTAAAAATTATTGAAAATACGAAAAATACGAAAATACGCTATATTTACAAGTTTGCCATTGAGTTATATACTGTTGCCTCTTCGTTTCAGCTGCATGGGGAGAGAGAGGGAGGGCGACGTGGGCGGAGGGGGGGGCTCGGCGGTGAGCGGGGGGCGGGCAAGGCGGCGTAGAGAGCGGCGGTCGGCGGTGACGGCGGTGCGGCACAGCGGCGGGGTGGCGTGGCTCACGGAGGCGGCGGCGGAAGGTAGCAGCGGAGGGGCTGCTGCTGCTGCATCTATCCACGGCGAGCGGCGCTGTCGTCGGCGGCGATCACCGGAGGGGTCGATGGCCTCGTGGCGTCGCTTGGAGGTTGCAGTGGAGCAACAAGGGGTCGCCGGAGCTCGGTGGCTGTGAGCTCCGTCGTGGGCTTTGGTGGCGGGCTCCGGGGGTTCGAGCAGTCGACGGAGGGAGGAGCTCCGGTGGAGTGTTGATGGGTTCGGTGCTGTAGGGAGACGGGGAAGTGGCACTTATGGCGATGCTGGGGAGCGGACGGTGAGGAGGCGACTGGAGACGCTCGGAGGGTGGTGGCCGTTGGGTTCAAATGAAACGGGGCCTTGGGTTTAAATGAAACGAAGAGAGAGAGGAGAGAGAGAGAGGAGAGAGAGAGAGAGAGAGAGAGAGAGAGAGAAGAGAGACTGTGTTTTTGTGTGTACTTAGGAGGGATGGGGTTAGGGAAAATATTTATAGGGTTAATGAGATAGGGTAGATGCATGAAACGGTAGATGGGGTTTGAGCTAACAAAGTGGGTGTGGTAGATACGGGTTAGGCTAGGTGGTTAATTAAGGTAGTTAAGTAGGGGTTAAAAAGCTATTAGTGAAATTCATTTTGTACGAAATTACGAAAATGCCCCTACTAGTAAACGTGTCCGAAAAATTACGAAAACATACCCACGGGATCGTATCGTCGCGAGGATGGCGAATACGATGACCGTTTCAGGGTTTGGACTACGAAAATACTAGATTTTGGCCAAAACGTTTAGAAAGCGGGTTTGCGGGTTCTCTACTGAAATGATATCAGAAAATTACGAAATTAATGTGGGGAGCCCCAAATGATCATAGGATGCTACTGCAGAAGTTTGAAAACGTTCTGAAGACGTTTGAATAGAAAATAAGTTCATTGACCCAAAACTGCAATATCCGAAAAATGAATTTTTATCAGATCTTTCAGAGGTATTTGATGAAATCCGATTTTACTAAAATACTCCATAACTAGTCTGGTACTCCGAAATATTTTTATAGGAAAATTTTGAAATCAGTTAAAACTCCTAACAAACCATTATAAAATAGTTTTTAAAATGAAATTACGTTAACTACGGTATTGTAAAAACACAGGCCGTTACATCTTCCCTCATTTCCAGATCTGAGCTGGATCGTTCTTCCGTTGTCGTGGTTGCTCGGCATCGTTCCTCCGCTTCTTCACGTGATCCATTCCATAGTTAGCTTGTGTGACGATTTTCATTGCTCGTCAACCCCGGTATCAGGCAAGTGAAACTTGCATCTCTTGATTTGGGCCATGTATTAGGCCATTTCCTTGCTTTAGCGTAAAAGAGACTAGACGGTTAAAGGATAGCCGTCTGGACGCCATTGACCTAGCTTGACAACGAAGCTTGGTCCGTCACCTTCATCATGCTTGTATGTCACGTTTACTTTCCCTTAACGGTACGCGTATTAACTGTTCATGTCATCCATGCATCCTTAACTGCTATTGCATTTTTAACTGCCATGTTTAATTTAAATTAACGGTACGCGAATATGTTCATGTCATTGCATTTTGCCTGTCACGTTTAATTTCAATTAACGGTACGCGAATATCTGCTCATGTCATTGCATGCTTGAACACTCATCGTGATTGCGTAGCTTCACTACATACTTGTACTATTTGTACCGGCTAGGCACCCGTTTTGCGGGGCACAATCCTAGGCCAATTACAATTCTGGCTCGTGGTCCAGAAGACGAGCTCACTACAGCCTGCGGGCAATAGAGCACTCTCTGAGTGATCCCTTGTACATGACTACAGCCTGCGGGCAATAGGGCATCCATGTGTGGGTGATCCCTTGTACTTGTACTTGTTACTTGACATTACATGTCACAACTACCACTTGCTACTTGTTACTTTGCCTTACTTGTAACTACCTTACTTTACTTGCCATGCACCATACATTAACTGCTAGGTTGTTAGTTTACCTTTCTTTCAGTTTCCTTGCACAAGTCTTTCGACTTGCTGACATGTGCCCCTTTTCTCTTTTGGGTGACACATGTTAGAGCCCGGAGCCTGAGATACTTGCTGAGGACTTGGTGTTCGCCGACGCTGAGTCAGACCCCGCGTTGATCGAGGACTTCGTAGACACTGGAGATCAGTCTTAGTGTCTATGTCTGGCTTTTGTTAGATTGCTTAGGTTGTCGGTGCGTGGCACCTAGTTTGATACTCTGTTATGTTTGTGTTTTGTTTGGCCTTGTTCTGGGCCTTTAGACTCTTTCCTGTTAGCCTGGTGGCTTTTTCTGTGATGTTGAATATTGTGTGGACAAACTTTGGGATTGGTATTTCATATCCGCATCCTTTTTCTATTATTATTATTGTTGTTCCGTTTGCGTTTACAGGGACCTGCTTATACTAAATTGACGCTTATCAGGCGTGCAGCTTCACAGCTCCACGCTTGAGCGGACCTTCTCACGTCTCGTCTCCATTTTAGGGAAGCGGGGCGTGACAGCAGGTCTGCAGTTTACCAGTGAAATCAATATAGACACGATGGAGAGACGTACAATAATACTCAAGCCAACGTACATTATTACAGTCCACAAATTAAAAATACAACAATAAACAGCTCTCTCTCACCAAAATACATAAAGGGAGTATAGAAAAGAAATGCGAATAAGGAAATACATAATACAACACATACACCAACACAAGCAGCTAAACTCTGCAGCCTCCGGGTCAAACTTTGGGTCCTCAAAACTCAGGGGCCGCTTCTGCGATCTGGTCGTCGGCTGCCGGTGCTATAAAGGGAACCGTATGTAAGTCACAACAATTCTAAATATAGAAAAGAAGCAGTGTACAAGTATGTTAAAAAGTAACTACGTACTAGCAAACCAGAGTGAAAAGTAAAGTACTGAGCAACAACTGTACATAACTGAGTAGTAAAGGTAAACAGAACTGAAAAGAGAGAACAAACTGTATTGTGGTAGTGCAAGTGTAAAGCAGGCTAAGCAGGTGAAGCATACTACTGCTGTAGCTAAAAGTACGACAGGTAAAGCACTGGTGACTGCATAAGTGTGGTAGGTAAAGTGCATGTAATGCATAAAGTAAAAGGTGACCGTGCAAGTACAAAAAGTAACGTATAAGAGCAAACATGGTGATAGCAATGGTGAGGCTAGCAGGCATAAACTGTAACGATAATAAGCATGCAAAGTACTGGATAAGATGTACAATCAATGGTTATTTTAGTGTTGGCAGTAATTAACTAAACTATGTGATGTGACTCACGTAGGAAAGTATGATATGCAACCATGGTCACCTCCATTGCCACGGGGAGCAAATCTCTAGCGTCAACCACAACATACTTTGAAAACGAGACGAGGCGAGACAAGAGAGAGTGACTCCGGTCATAGCTCCCACATTTTCTCTACAATGAGTTAACCCAAACCCCAGTGTCATGTGTATCGATTACATGCTTTTTTACGAGATATTCCTTTAGACATTCCACGAGATATTCCACGAGATATTCCACAAGAATTCCACGAGATATTCTATAAGACATTCTACAATATGTACCACTACATGTTCCATACGATCATTAATTGGACAATAGTTGTTATGAGACTATATATGAGGTCGTAAGTTCATTCGAGTATACTCATCTAATTTTCTACATCTAGAATCCATTGTGACTTACATATTTCGAGGTGGTGGTAGTGAGCCGGGACTAGATCTAGTGCTAGTGCACGAGAATTGATATCTGTAAACACAAGAAAAAATCGGTTAAAGAATACATTCTTTTCTATTTATTTAACTTGATGGTTTTGATTTTTTAAACTAATTGAAACATTTTCGAAAAGTGTTCTAAATTTTTATATAGGCTAGATATGAAGAAAATAATTTTACTGCAGGAGGAAATATTTTTCAGAAGCTTCTAGTAATTATTATAATTTTTAAAAGCTCAAAAATCAATTTAAAAACTAATTTTAATTAGGTAACGTAATTATTCAATAAATTCTTCTGGATGCGATACACGTCGGAATGGTTCAAGTGAGCAGTCAAAACGACCGTCTCGAAGAGTGCTATAACATATATTTTTCTCACGTATCAGTTTATGTGAAAATAAGAAGTTATGGATTTTTAATTGAAAACAACGTATTTAAGTTTTAGGGTTAAAAATTTATTATGGAAAAACTAAGCATCTGATTGAGATGAAACTAGCGTCATTGGATCCAGAATATCATTTCTGATTTTCTGGAGCTGACCTTGTATTTTTCTGATCTGTATATAATTACTTATCAATTATTTATCAAAAACCCATATAATATAATTATCAAAATATGTTAAATGCGTAATTAAGTGTATTGAAAAATACGGGTCGTTACATACATCGTCTTCCTCAGACGGGCAAAAGTTAGATGGGGGAAGAAGATATAAAAGACGAAGATGGTCTGCTCTCTGAGATTATTAGATTGTGAAATAAGAATATAAGGATTCTCTACTATCACACTCATAAATACTAGGTTCTTTTTTCCACTCAACATTTCCCAAAGCTTTTGCTTCTTTTGAATAGCCCCCTCATGAGCTTTAGCTTATCCAGCGAATTTGTAGATGACGCTCCATAAGGGGCCCGCCAGGGGTGGGGCCCGTCTGAGCTGGCCAAATAAGGCCCGTAAGGCACCGCGTGCTCCCTCAGAACCACGCAGCCCTTTAGGTTAAGCTTGACCAGCTTGCAACGGCAATAGGTGCACTTCTCCATCGATTCAGTCTAATCAGGGTCCCACGAGGCCGCCCCTAGTCACGAGCTCGGCCCCGTAAGGAAGACCATTGCCAGGAAAACCCAACAGTGTCAGCAGTTTGTGGGAACCCCCCCCCCCCCCCGAGGTTGTCCCGCACAAGCTTCACAGCCAGAACACTCGCCCGCCTGTCAACATCAGCCACCGCAATCATGACGGTCAAGTAGGCTACCTCCAAGCCGTTACTAGTGGGCCGGCCCCACTTGCGTAACAGCCTGTCTTATCGGATGAACACTATGGCTCGTCCCATCAGACAGAGACATACAACCATTTTGACAGGCTATGCGGAGACCTACCTCGGTCGGGGGCTCGCTGATGTTGTCAGGTTACCCTCCAAACCTATAAATAGAGAGGAAACCCTCTCTATCAGGTATGCAGAATCTCACACCCTAAATCTCTATTTCAAACCCCTAGTCCTACACCTCTCATGAACCATGAATCAACGACTACCCTTAGGCTTTAGCCATGTTCCCTCATTCCTCCATTTGATGCTAACTTAAGCATCAAAGCCGAATCTGAGAGCCACCCATCCGGTTACTCTAAAGCGTGTTCTTTCCTTTCCAGGCGACAGTAAAGAACCTTTCTAACGGTCCAGTGAAACTCACCTAACCGGACTCACCTGTTGCTTGAAAACTTGCTCCCACGTCCTGGTCTGGGTCCCGCGAGATTCTCGACGTCAACAACATTCATTCAACAGCCCCTTCTAAGTTCTAACAAAACTTTATTACGGTGATCAGGAAAGAACCAGCCCATTTTTGTCTCGAGGTGGACTATATACACCTCAAAATTGAGGTGTATACAATAAATGTCTTCGTTTTTTAGAAAAAAACATATCAAATCAATTAATCTAATCAAACTTCTCTCTCTTGCTTTTTCTAAAGGCAATGACTATCTGCACCTCATTTGAGGTGCGTGGATAGGACTATCGGCCAAAAATGAAAGGGAATTCAAAGAAAGAGGAGAGAGATGTGACTTGCAAATGATTTTTCATGCTTTTTATGGGTAAACTGTCACATATATGCACCTCAAATGAGGTGCATATAGTCCATCTCTTTCTAAAAGTGGAAGCCAATCATTATATGCACCTCAATTTTGAGGTGTATATAGTCCACCTCTTGTGTCTCACATCCTGAGGTGCTAATGCTATCCTTCCGCTTTTGTACAGGAGGATTGCTATATGCACCCCTATGAGTAGGGGTGCATATTGGGTTTTGTGCAAAATTTAACTTTAATTGGAAAGAATAGGTTAGAGAGGGAGAGAGAGAGATGCACAGTGTTTTAAATTTTAGATAAAAATGGCAATGCACCCCTACTCATAGGGGTGCAGATAGTTATTTCCTTGTACAGAAGGAATGCTAGCACTGTTGTCACAGTTCAGTGCTGTCACTTGATTCAGAATTCATAAACAGGCTATGTGAGAGAGAGAGGGAGACCAAAGACACCCCAAGCAACGCAGTGATTCTTTCTAGACTCTCATCAGCCATGGACATCAAAGCTTCATCAACTAACAAGGTACGAAGACCACTTCCCAATTCCCTTGTCATCAGGCCATTGTTAACTCTCTTGAGTGGTTTCCTTTGCAGGAAGCAGCATCAGAAGGAAGCAGCCCATTTGCAGGAACCATTGCCGATCCACTCTGCAATCTCCACCTGAAGGAGACATCAGATTTTGTGAAGGCATTCCCATTGAGCAGCAGTACTGTAAGCAGGAGGAGATCAATGGAGGCCCCCCCAACTCCTGGCAAGCCAGCGTTCAGCTTCAGTGCGGGCAATCTCTCAAGGAAGAGCATCCCATCAAAATGGGATGATGCCGAGAAGTGGCTGATCAGTGGTTCTTGCCATGGATCTCCCGCCCACGTCAACAAACCAAAGATTTCCAGGCCACTTGGTGTTCATCAGAAAGGTGATGCCTTTGCACAGAAACAGAAGGCCAGAGGCTTTCAAGATTCAGATGCAGCAGTAGTACTGCAAGGTTTGTCCATCTTCCAAACTTCTGGACATGCAACTTTGAGTTATAGATCGTTAAAATAAACTAAAGCATACACTTTTGGTTGATGATTGTATGTCTTTCTACAAAAAGGGCTTGTGCTTTACAATGCCTTCATGATTAATTTCTTGGATGATGTTGAAACAATCTCTTCAAGCCCGTGCTCTCGCCACCTCCATGAGGTCAAAATTTGCCCAGACTAATGTGATTATATAACATAGGCTCAAGAACTACTGCAAAATGAGCATTGTCAAATGCTTTTTGCTTGTGTTCCTCGTATATGTAGCTTTTGGACCAGTTAATAAGCTACCAAGCATAACACATGCCACACACATGCCAAATTTTTATATGTTAACACACCGAGAATACCCAAAATTTCTTCGCAGATAAATTTACAGACAATGTAGAACCAGCCTGCCCCAATTTTCGATACACTGCCCCAAATTTTGCAGCGATTGAGGAAGTCGCCCAGCCACAACACAGACACATTGGGACCGAGACAACTCCGATGGGCAGTGTGGCCACATCGAGATGCCACACTCCCGTCAAGTGCTCTTCTCCTGCAAGGCACAACACTCCGGCGGACAGTTCCGGCCCCCTGGCGGCTTCAATGACCGCCACCTTAGACGTTTCTGATCTCAAGGACCGTCACTTTGCGAAGCTCCAGCTCAGTGCACAATACGACCCTGTGGCCTCAAGTTGGAGCTCAAGGGAAGTGGATGAAGCAGAAGTATCGAAGAGCTTAAGACATTACGACACGGGCGGTGCAATGAAGAGCATTGCCGAGACCAGAGCTTCGCTGTGGGAAGATGAGGAGAGGGCCAAGATCTGTATCAGGTCGGTGGACAGAAATTGGTTAATGCTTCTTCTTTTTTGTCACCTCATTACCTGGATGTAACGCTTGTGTGTTCTCTTCATTTTATTGTTCCAGGTATCAGAGAGAGGAAGCAAAGATTCAGGCTTGGGTGAACCTTCAGAGTGCTAAATCTGAAGCACAGGCTAGAAAACTGGAGGTAATGTGATGAAAACATTTCTTCTCTGTTGCACTTCCGTCACAGTTGAAGTCACAGGTTTTATTGGGTGATTATGAATTATAATGAATAAGCGGAACTCGAGCCAATTGGCTTAGTGGTATTCACCCCTCCATCCATTGTGAGAGGTCGAGAGAGTTTGATTCGTGCTTTCCCATGTGATATCTTTTGATAAGAGAATACCTTGTCTGGTTCACTAGGAAATATAAAATATCTCTTCTGAAAGTAATGAAGGAAGAAATTAACTTCTCCTATATTTATCCACGGCACAGATCATGCACCGTCATCCGGGTAACCCGTGTCGAGTCCTTAATTTTAAAACCAAAATAACAATGACTCTAAATTGCTGAACGATTTTGTAGTTATGATGCTGGATATCGAATGCTTGCAGGTGAAGATACAAATGATGAGATCAAATTTAGAAGAGAAGCTGATGAGAAGAATGGCCATTGTTCAAAGAAGAGCCCAAGAGAGCAGAGCAGCAGCTCAGTTGCAGCACTCTCAGCAAATCCTGAGAGCATCTGAGCAGGCCCAGAAGATGAAAACACATCAGACTTTTCCAGTATCCTGTGGCTGTTTCCCTAGCAACAAATATCTTCTCTAAACCAAGAGACCTTTCATCAGATTATCGTTCTTCACGGAGAGCTTACTTTTGTTTCTGTTGGCATTCGTGAGTTGCATGAAGCAGACCATTGACATTACACAACACACTGAGAACATGATCCTTACACTAGATGCCGAAAACTATCCCATCTAAAGCTTGCCTTTTCTTGTCCAACTTGTGCTAGTGAGACAGTTGGACGAGCCACAGCCTTCGTTACAGAGTAGGTCCTGTAACTTCAATTTCACCTTTTGTTCAAGAAAAGCGATACTCATACCGGGGCCACATAGTTCTCGGGTGACACGGCAACTGTTGACTGTAGTTTCTGTAACATTCACATCATTTTGGTTATGTGAAGAAGAATGTGTTGAGACATTCCTACTTCTAGATTACAAATGAATAAACTTGTACACCATCTCTACATTTATGTATTTGATGATATGGAGAGGAATTGATAGAGATACTCATACGTATACCCATTAAACAATTGTTTAATCGAAATATTACAAGGAGATGAAGAGACCATTGTTCAATGGATATGTTACACGGAGATGTAGAGTTATTATCTATCCTCACAAGTGAGGTTGTAGTATAAATAAATGTTATCCACCTCACTTGTAAACATCTCAATATTGTTCTATACACCAATAATCTTGTCATCACTCATCTTCCATCAATTTAATATTGTTCTATACACCAATAATATTCTCACCACTCATCTTCTATCAATTCTTGACGTTGTTAATTTTCTTATTGTTCTTCGTTCTTCGTTCTACACAACATTTAAAAGATGGTTTTGAACCATTAGCATTTATTGAAACCAACTAAATAGGGCAGTGATACTTGCATCTCGGTTGTGTTAACCTATTTTCTAGGACCCATGTGTTGGAATTAATGGCTCATTTGGCCTTTTGTTCACTCACACTCTCTTTTTTAGTCCCACATTGGATGGGCACACACTATTGTGTGGGTATATAATAGGTTTCTTTTATATGGGCTATTAGACTTGTTAATGTGCTAGGACTTGGGGGTATCTCGCGGGCGTATGAGCCCAAACCGGGTTGAGCCGAATGGAAAATGTGGACAACGGATCCGGAAACCCTTAGCGTCGTGCCTGCGCAGGGGGGTTCACGGGTGCGCGCGCGGAGTGCCCGAGTTTTGACTTGTGTTTTTTAGCCCAGTTTATTTTTTAGAATTCAAAAAGCCCAGTACGTTTTATTTTCCCCAACAGCCAATTTTCATTAAATTGCTGTTAATGGCGCGTTGTTAATGGTATTCATGGCTGAATTCCTACAGCCGTCTTTTTCCTCTTTATAAACTCTTTTGGCTAGAGTTTTTCTCTCTAACTGCAAAAAATCCGTACATCAGAAATCCTCTTCTCTTCCATTCCTCCTCCTTCTGGGTATCGATCTATGTGCAATCTACAAAGCTTCTGGCCGCGAGTGGACGAGTTCAGGGTCTGCTGTGTTAACCTTGGGGAGCAACCGGTAATTCCGATTACCACCGAGGTCGGGCCGTAATTGTTTTCAAGGCAGTGGTCATTCCACGACACAATGTTTCATTCCTGATAAGTTCTCTCTACCTTCAATCTTTCTACGCGTAAGCTATAGTCAATTCCACTTTTTAAATCCTACAATTTGAAAACAATTATATGTTTGGTATTACTATGGTTAGAATGAAATTGTTTTAGATCATGAGAAATTGAGAATGCATAAAAGTAACATAACTAAAATACTTCGTTCTTTTTCATGGAAACAATTCTTGCTCAGAAACTATGTAAGTCTGTCAAGTTGTTGATTACCTGCAAGTTGTCGTATCCTTCAAGGCCAGCCTGTGATCAATGAATCAATACAGCCAATGCCTGGACCAAAGTATTAGACTAGGATCACAACTATTACAATTGCATTCTTGACATAAACTTCAAGTGCTTACTATGATACTATCTCAACCATGAACAATGAACAAAGTTTATATGAATTGCAGAAATTGTACTACAAACGTTGGAAGAACTTAAATATACCAGTTTTCTCGCTTTTCATGCTCTTATGACTACCTTTGGATACATATTTCTTCTCAATTTGTTCTTTCCTAATCGGAACTTTTACCGGAGCCCTGGACTCTATGGTTACTTGTGATTCTGGTTATGAGAACAAAATATCAGAAGATCCTTCGACCGCCACTGGCATCATGAAAACTATTTATGTGCTCCGCTCTTGCTTTTCTGAAGTTGCAACCTCTACTTTTCTCCTCTTGAAAGGATTGTTATTAGGAACCTCCATCCTGATTACTTCTTCCTTTACCATCTACTGGATTCCCATTGGACTGGAGTAACTAATTTTCCGAGAGCGAGTGCTTAAAACAATTATATAAAATTGTAAACAGTTAATATAGATTGTTGAAATAAAAACTAAGGTCTTCTTGCATCTGTTATACTGCTCATGTTTGTCTGCATACCATGAAATATATGCATTACTAATAGATGCATTTTTATTTTGAATTTGTGATCATGAATTGAAAGTGGCACATGTATTGTAGCAATTAGTCATATCGAACTTTTGATAACGGTACATGCCAAATCGATCATGCACGAGTTGGTTTTGAAAGGGATTGCTGCTTATCATCTTTGTTTGAATGATATGAATATATAAAAAATGAAAGAACCAGACATCAAAAATTAAGAGGAGATGGCTGGGGGTTGGAGTTTCGACGCTAGCCAAAGATGAAATTTATGTTTACTCTATGTTCACTAGGGTGTATCATCTTAGACCTAAAGGTAAAGTAGAAGATGTAGAGGAATATGCCCTCTGATCATTTGTATTTGATGCAAATGAAAATTTAAGCATAGATAGAGACTAATTTGCATATGATGCAAAAGAGATTAAATGTGTCTTAAATTATTTAAGACTATATTTAATTAAATAAACACGTTGAAAAGGTTACCAAGATGACGGGATCGTCCCGCTCTAAACGCAGGTTCAAACCGCGTCAAAAACGGAGTCCAAATGCACAAGTTATAGCCAAAACAAGTCAGCCCAAACTGTTGGGCTGAAACCAGCGAAAATGGAGGCCCACCAAGCCCGAATTTTCTGGTTAGGGGTTTTTGAAACCTGGGATTTTCTTGACGGCTACGTTTCTTAGAGAAGCATGACTTTTGGCTAACTTTGGACAATTGTTTGAAGGGTCAAACGGACTCGGATTGACGAGCCGTTTTTTCCTATGCGTTCACCGTTGAACCCTCTTTGATTTGGTAGGTTGTACCAACATTGAAGCTCAACGGTGAGGGAGTTAAAATTCGAGGAAGTTTGCCCTTTGTGAAAGGCAAACTAACTTGATTTAATTAATCCCAAATTAATATTCCCACCTCGGTTGTGGAGAAAAGGGGAGAGTCAGCCGCCTCTATAAATAGAGGCCCTCCCCCTTCCTCATAACTCGTCCCAAGCTCTAGATCTGAGCAGCTCTCGTAAATGTTGGAGCACGCTCGGATCTAAGCTAAATTAATATTTCTCCTCTCCCTACAAATTTCTGCCTTGCTCCTGAGGGCTCTAGCAAAGCCGCAAAGGAGTTCGGATTCAGATCCGAAATCTAGGCGGAGGTTTCACTCGTGTGAAACTTTCTTCAGCGCGTGGTTGGCTCGGCGACACGGGATTGATCGCCTCGGGACGCGGAGCGGTTCGAGGAGCGGTTCGAGGAGCGGCTCGGCGTGGGACGAGAGCGGCTCGGAAGACGGTGCGGAACATCTCGCCGGCTCCAGGGTTGAGATTCCGGGTATGTGTTTAATTAAGCATTAGTTTAATTTAATCGCTGTAGGCTATCCTTCTTGGGATGGTCAGATCCATCCCAAGTCGGCATAGATCTTGGACTAGGGTCTTGGACCTTAGGGTTAAATGTTAATTAGATTAACATGATTTTTTTTCCGCTGCTTTTCTGTCTATGTTCCGTCCGACTTAGGACGGGCATAGAGTTTTTGTGCCCTAAGGGTCCCAGCAATCCCTTCAGAAGAGATGTTCATTAAATACAAGACAGAAGTAGAAAACCAACTTCAGAGGAAAATCTAGAGATTTAGGTCTGATCGAGGTTGGGAATATAGTTCCCACACCCTTAAAGACTTCTATGAAAAGAATGGGATTGTCCATGAGTTTAGTTCTCCTTATGTTCCTCAACAGAATGGCATGGCTGAACGAAAGAACATGTCATTAAAGGAATCATAAATGCTATGCTCTTAAGTTCAGGATTATCTGATGACATGCGGGGGGAGCCATTCTCTCTGCTTGCCATATCCTTAACAGGGTACCCCATAAGGAACTAGACTAAACACCTTATGAATTGTGGAAAGGTTATCCTCCTAACCTTAAATTTCTTAGAGTGTGGAGGTGGCTGGCAAAGGTATGACTACCTGACTTTAAGAAGTCAAACATTAGGTCTAAAACTTATGATTCTGTTTTTTTAGGGTATGCTCATAATAGTGCTGCGTATAGATTCATGTCCTTAACAGATAACTCTATTTCTGAGTCTAGAGACGCAGAGTTTTTTTGAGCATGTTTTTTCTTTGAAAAAAAGGAATCAACATAATCTTTGTCCCTTGTACCTCCTATTGAGTCTCTTCCTTCTTCTTCACATATATATACTGATTTGCATACATGTAGTTCTACTTTTAGTGAAGAACCTAGAAGAAGTAAGAGGCAAAGGACTGAAACCTATTTTGGACCTGACCTTTTAACTGCCTTTCTGTCAGAAAATGGATGTATAGACATGCTTAGTGATGAGATAGTGTCTACTTTTATAATAGAAGGAGACCCAAAAACCTATAATGAGGCAATGAGATCCATTGATGCTAGTTTTTGGAAAGAAGCTTTTTGAAAGCAAATTTGATTTTATTGTATCCAATCAAACTTGGGAATTAGCTGAGTTACCTAAAGGTAATAAGCCCATTAGTAATAAATGGATTTTCAAGAAAAAGATGAGACCTGACGGATCGATAGAAAAATTCAAAGCTAGACTTGTGATCAAGGGTTTTACTCAAAAGAAAGGTTTAGACTACTTTGACACCTATTCTCTTGTGACCAAGATTGCTACCATATAGGCTCTAATTGCATTAGCTGCAATTCATGAGTTAGTCATACATCAAATGGATGTTAAGACATCCTTTCTATATGACGATCTAAAAGAAGAAATCTACATATCCCAAACCGAGGGTTTTGTAGTTGCTGGTGAAGAGATAAGGTTTGCAGGCTTAGAAAGTATTTATACGGATTAAAGCAAGCTCCTAAGCAATGGTATGAGAAATTCAACAGCACCTTAATAAGGACTGGCTTTGTTGTAAACGCATCTGATTCTGGTGTTTATTCTAAACTAATAGGATCAGATTGTGTAATTATTTGTCTCTATGTCGATGACATGTTAATTTTTGGAAACAATCTAGATATTGTAAATGATACCAAAAATTTCTTGTCATCTCAATTTGAGATGAAAGACCTAGGAGAAGCTGATGTCATTTTAGGAGTTAAAATTGGTAGAAACTCTTATGGCATCTCCTTGAGTCAATCTCATTACGTAGAGAAGGTGCTGAAGAAATTGAACCGCTTTGATGTTGTTCCTGCTAGAACTCACTATGACCCTAGCATACATTTGAAAAAGAATTTAGGAGAGAGTATTTCTCAATCTGAATATGCTAAGATCATAGGGAGTGTAATGTTCCTTATGAACTGTACTCGACCTGATATAGCCTATGCTGTTAGCAGGCTAAGTCGGTATACCCATAGCCCTAGTAATGAACATTGGACTGCTCCTCATCGTTTTACCTGAAAGGGACTGTCGATTGGTGTTTGTATTTCAGCAAATTTACTGCTGTGTTAGAAGGATTTTGTGATGCAAACTGGGTTTCAGATAACGATGAAGTTAGTTCATCTAGTGGGTTTTATTCTCTTTGGGTGGAGGTGCTATATCTTGGAAGTCTTCTAAACAGACATGTATAGCATGCTCCACCATGGAATCTGAATTTATTGCTCTTGAGTTGGGAGGGCAAGAGGCTAAATGGCTGAGGAACCTGTTAGCAGATGTGCCTTTGTGGAGAAGGAAAACTACTCCGGTTTTCCTTCATTGTGATTCTCAGGCAGCCATTGGTGTTGCTAAAAATAGTGTCTACAACGGGAAGAAGAGACACATTCGGATCAGGCACGATGTGGTTAAACAACTCCTGAAAAATGGAGTAATTTCTTTGGAATATGTAAGATCTGAAAGAATCTTGCAGATTCACTAACCAAAGAATTGCCATGGAAAGTGGTTCTTGATTCATCGAGGGGGATGGGGCTATGATCACTCCTTATTTTACACCTTTTTCCGCATGTTTGCATGCCATTTAGATCGCCCAAATCATGTTTTTCACGATATATCGACGATATTGCGATGCTTTTCACGCTTTGTTGTTTTTGTCGCATTTCAGGCGATTTGGCGCGATTTGGAGTGATCATGAGATGCGCTCACGATAGACGGCCACCGACGACCTCCCCGAGGGGTATTTTGCTATTGGAGAGGAGCAGAAGAAGAATGGACGTCGCCGGAGCGACGAGGAGGCCAAAACGACCAGTTTGGGCATTTTTTGTGTCCCACTCGGTCGAGTGGAGGAGCCACTCGGCCGACCAGCGAGACACTGCTCGGCCGACCCGTTCAGACACGATTTCCATGTGCACTCGGCCGAGCGACGGAGACCACATCGGCCGAGTGACGATACCACGTCCGCCCGAGTGGCGCCCAGACGAAGGCCCTCAAAAAGATCGAAGTTACTGTTTTTCGGCCATCTGAGCTTCAGAAGACCCACTCGGCCGAGTGGCAAATCCCGTCCGCCCGAGTGAAGTGAAGCCATCGGCCGAGTGACGACAAGTCACTCGGCCGAGCCGCCCCCGAACTGAAGACCCCTGAAGCCCCCGACTTACTGGAAAATTGACAGGGTTTTCACTCGGCCGAGCGACTTTTGTCACTCGGCCGAGTGCGATGCGCAGCCTGTAGCGAAATTTGCGGAAAACAGGCTGTGCAGGGGCATTTTGGTCAGGATTTTTAGACGATTTTTGGGGCTATTTAAGCTCTGTTTTTACCCTAGTTTAGAGAGCCACCTCTCAGATTTTTTGCAGCTTTTTGAGTCTACTTTTTAGTTTTATTAATTGTGATTGGAGAAGAGAAAAACTTGGATTTTTGTTGGGTTGATTGAAGATCTACATTGGTTTGCACTTTTCTTCCCCAAAAACTCTATTTTTATTGTTTATATCATTGTTGTGATGAATTCCATTGTCTATTTCATTGCTAATTATTGTGCTATTGCTATGATTAGTGAGTAGTCTCCACGTCTTGGGGCGTGGGGATGAACCCTACAAGCCCAATTTCGTATTTGTGTGGAATTGGTAGAAATTGAGCTAGGACTGTTATTAGGGATTAGATTGGGATCGAATTACTACGGATAGTTAGGTATTCACATCAATTGGGATTTGCAAGAGATTGGATCCCAATTCGATAGGAAGCCCTAGAAATCCGAATTGGGTTGGGGTCGGATTTTCGAAGTATCGGTTTGCAAGAGATTGGACCGATGCTAGGATCTCCGGTTGCAATTCCGTGCCGATACCTGTTTGCAAGAGATTGGACGGGTAGGAACTATCCTAATCTAGATTGTGGACCGAGTTTGCAAGAGATTGGGCTCGGTGCGCAATTGGACGATGATGTTGACCCTAATGCTAGCTTCCCTAGGCTAGGGTTTGCAAGAGATTGGACCCAAACCTAGGATAGCTATAGACCGGCAACAGCGCGAGAGCGTGAGCTTGGTTCCACATTTAGTTGCAACTAGTTCATCCAAATTCTCATCCTAGCGATTTCGATACCGGCGAACCACAATTGTGAAATACGGTGAGTAGTGGGGATTCCCCATTCCCTAGGCGTTCTCTATTTTGATTTGATATTTCGCACTTTTGCCTGACGATTGTGACAGGATCGACCAAGGCAATTATCCCTCTAAATAGCCAGGTTGATTAGGAGCAAGCACGGTCATTCGTCCTCCCTGTGTTCGATACCCGCTCGCCGCTACACCGTGCGCTTGCGGTAAAACTACAACCGTCGCCTCGGGACGTGTACGCCGGGGCGCGATCAAGTTTTTGGCGCCGTTGCCGGGGAGGCGATTGCGTTTGATTCTTTTTCACCTTAGCTATTTCTTTCTTTTATTTTCTTTTTATTTTATTTCTTTTACCATTATTATTTCCTTTGCTATTCTTACCTAACCCTTCCACGGTGCTAATCATCTCTTTGAAACTCTGTTTTCCCTGTGCATGTACACGAGATCTACGGCGGACCCCGAAGCCTTATTATTCGATCCCGAGATCGAACGTACCGCGCGGAGACTCAGAGCGGAAAGGAGACAATATCCGGAAGGGCGGTTTATGACCAACCGGGAAACTCCCGAAGAATTGGCGGCGAGAATGGCGAGAATAATTTCTATTCGCGATAGGCTTCGGCCTAAAACCTCTTCTACTACGTCATCCATCGCCGTGCCGGAGTTGGCGGCCGACAAGAACTTCGAGCTAAAGACGGGATTGGTGGTTTTGATGCAACAAGACCCATTTCATGGGAACGCTCACGAGAACCCCCACTACCACATCCAATCATTCTTGTCGAAGTGCGCCACTTTCCAAATGCCGGGGGTCCCGATCGATGCCATCAGACTGCGCCTCTTCCCCTTCACGCTAAAGGACAAAGCACTCTATTGGCTGAGGACGCAAGCTGACGGAGTTTTCACCTCTTGGGACGGGTTGGCGGATGCATTCATTGATAAATTCTATCCACCATCCAAGACGGTGAAGATCCGGAGCGCTCTCATGTCCTTCAAGCAAGGACCACATGAGACGCTCTATGAAGCTTGGGAGCGATTTAAGGACTTGCAGCACCAGTGCCCGCACCACAGTATAGAAGATTGGGAGTTAGTGCATAGCTTCTACAACGGTCTCCAACCGGGGACCAAACAAATTATTGATGCCGCGGCGAATGGTGCAATCTTGTCAAAGACTCCCGAGGAAGCTACGGCCCTAATTGAGGAGATGGCCTCTAATAACCAACAATGGGGCGATGAGCGAGGACACTCTACGTCCTCCTTAAAGCCGACTAGCATCTACGAGGCAAAGGCCGTAGCGGAGCTTACGAGCAAATTTGATTCTCTCCACAAGGTGGTGGAGAGATTGGAGAAATTCATCACGGAGCCCCAAGGAAGCCCTTCCACCTCCGCGCCGGCAAGCCAAATGAGTGATTGGCAAGACCAATCTCAAGCCATGTATTCGGGAGGAGAGCAAGGAGAAGGATCCTTGGAGCAAGTGCAATATGTTGCGGGGAACCAAGGTTATTGGTCCAATCCGGCCGCAAGAAATCACCCGGGATTCTCCTACGCCAACAATGAAGGAGCTTTGAACCCGCCACAACAACCGCCTAATCAAGCTCGACCACCACCACCCCAACAACAATACTATCCGCCGAGGGGACCTACACAACAAAACTTCCAACCAAAGCAACAAGTCCCACCTTATAGGCCTCCCGGATACAATCAAGGGTGGAGGAATCAAAACCAAAACCCTCCGCAAGCTCCACAACGATCCGATTTCGAAACTAGAGTGGAGGCGTTCATGGTCGAGCAAAATAAGGTGAATGCTACTTTGAAGGCGGGGCAAGAATCTCTCAATACCGTAGTGGCTCAAATATCGGAGCAATTGGCATTGCTCAACCGGAACACTCAAAGATTGCCGGCGCAACCGGAGCAAAACCCACGGGGCAACACGGGCCACATCAACGCCGTAGTTGCCGTCACTACTAGAGGCGGGAAGGACACCACCCCCGCCATGATTCCTATTGAGGAGGCCGTGGAGGAAAGTTTGGAGCCGGTTGAGCCGATAGTCGAGATTGAAAAGGAGAAGGAGCCACAAGACAAGGAGAAATCTAGGGCGGAGCTATTAATTGAGGAGAGGCGCTTCATGCCACCGGTCCCATTCCCCCAAAGACTAGCAAAAGCGAAAATGGAGAAAAGGCTAGCGAAATTCCTCGAGTATCTAAGAGGAGTTAGCCTAAATATTCCCTTCCTTGACGCCATCATCGAGATCCCCACATATGCCAAATTCTTGAAGGACTTGATTTCGGGGAGAAAGAGGAAGGAGAAGATCATGCTAGCCGAGGAGGGCTCTTGGTTCACCAAGAGAGAAAAGGAGCCGGCAAAATTTAAAGATCCAGGGAGTTTTCGGATTCCTTGCACTTTGGGCGGCGTGCCTCTTCAAAAGGCGTTGGTCGATCTTGGGGCTAGTGTGAGTCTCATGCCCCTCTCCATGTTCTTAAAGCTTAACACCAGGACAAAGTTGAAACCCACCGACATGCGCATTCAATTAGCCGATGGACGGATAACAAGGCCGGTGGGGATTGCCGAAGACATCCCACTTCAAGTCCCGGGTGGAATATGCTTGCCATGTGACTTCGTCATCATGGACATTAAGGAGGAGGGAGACACCTCATTGATACTTGGGCGCCCATTCCTCGCCACCGCCGGAGTCATTGTCGACGTGCGCGAAAGTACCTTAACCTTGAACGTCGGAAACATTGAGGTGGAGCTCCACATTCCTAAGGCTATGAAGCATATGCCTTATCACGAGGAACTCGATTACATGGACCTCCTTGATGAGGTGATAGAGGAGGCGATTCCTCACTCAATTGGTGCCCTTTTTGATGAAGAATTTGATGAAGGCCCGGATTTAGGCCGAGATGAAAAGATTGAAGACGATTCCCCCGACTTCTCCGCTGATGAAGATGAAGGCGACGCTGATGTCGCAAGGATTCGAGAGCTCTGCAAGCTCTCGAAATCAAAATCTCCAAAGAAAGCTCCGCCGGCACGGAAATCGGCATCGCCGGTTAAGCCGTTGACCGGGGCAAATGCTAGCTTGGGGGAGCCTCCCCCCAACACCATTCGGGACAAGAGACCTCCGAGGGAGACCGCTACGCCGCCACGTTCGAATCCAAGCGCGCTCCCCGGAAAGTTTGACGGGTGCATCTCATACGCACCAAACATCCCGCATTGATTGAAAACTATAGGGGGTCGAGCTCACGACCTAAAACGAGCGCTTGTCGGGAGGCAACCCGACGGTTTTTGACTTATTTTTACTTTTTCTTTATTTTTGTTTTAGAAATTTTTAGTGTTTTGAGTCACCCGACCAAAATTTTGTGATAACGGGTCCTATTTTTCTTGACAGGAGAGAATATAGGTAGATCATCATGAGGAGGATGAACGAGATGATGAGGAGCGCCTCAAGAAGGCGTTCGACGCTCAGGAGGAGCATGAAATCGACTGGAGGAAGAAAGACGGAGTTTAGAGCCTAAACGAAGACAAACAGCAGAATACAAGGCTCACTCGGCCGAGTATACTAGTCACTCGGCCGAGTACAGAAGTTCGTCCGGCCGAGCCGCTCACGAATGAGGGAAGTCTGCTGTACCCAACTCTCTATCTATTCTTCTCATTTCATTATAACTTCTACTCGGCCGAGTATATATATTCACTCGGCCGAGTGAAACGGATACCCTCCTAGGGCGAGTTATGCCGAGTAGCTTGAGTCACTCGGCCGAATGGACTTACTCCACTCGGCCGAGCATGGCAAAGCCACTCGACCGAAGCGATATCGGGGAGAAATTTTTATTTGCCTCGCTCGGCCGAGTGAGTAAAGTCACTCGGCCGAGTCGTAACTTTTTAATATAAAGCCAAGGGGGGGGCGCAGTTTTCGAAAACGAAAAAACCCCTTCGCCCGCGCCCCCTCAGCTTCCCCTCGCCCGATCTCGCCTCGCCCAACGGCCACTCGCCCGCGCGCGCCGCCGCTCGGCCTGCCGTCGCCGGCCGACCATCGCCGGACCCCGCCCGAGTCGCCGCCGGCAGCCCCGCCTCCGATCACCTCCGGTTCGCTTATTTTCACCGTTTTCTCCTCTCCTCGTGTATTTTTTGAGGATCCATGTGCTAAACGCCCCCCTAACCCAAATCAATTCCCATATCTATCTGTTATACCCCTATTGCTCCATACATTTTGATTATTACTCGCTGATATCGCTTTTCCATGCGCAGGTTGCTTTTTGGAGCTTAGGGGAACTCAGGGGAGCTTCTACGGGCTGTTTTGGACTTCGTGGAGGCGCGGACTTCGCACGCTTCCACTGCTTAGCACTCGCGGCGTGTTTGGGTAAACTCTTTCCACTCTTTGTGCACACGCCGCACTTTTCACTTTTCGGCGCGCGCTCGGGGCAGATATGCCGCCCCGGACACGGCCGCGGTCGAAGAGAGCTTCCGCCAAGCGGAAGCGGTCGGATGATGCCGGCCCCTCCCACGAGTTGGAGGACTCTCCTCCACCGTCCCCCACACACACCGCACACCCCGCACAGCCTGCAGTGCACCCACAGCCCGCACAGCCTCTCCCTGCCGATCCACAGCCACCACCACCGGCTCCACTGGTCGGGCCGCTCGGGATTACGTTCCGAGACGACGCACACCGCGCCGTCTTCGAGCGTATCTCCCAGCGCTCGATTGTACCCTCCAGGTTTGCACACCTCGCTGACCTTGGACGCCTGGGGGTACTTGAGGGGATACTCACGTTGTACGACAACGTGGGGTGGCGCGACTTCCTTCAAGTGTCGGCGGATACTTTTACCCGCCCGACACTTGAGGTTTTGAGTTCGATCGCCCGGACCGATGAGGGATGCTCATTCCGGTTCATGGATCGAGAGTGCCAGGTCACTCTCGATATGATGAGAGCATTTTTCTCATGGCCCGCCGTCCCCGGAGCCGATCGCGGTTACGGCCCTACCCACATCCCCCCACCTTCTTTCGACGCCGGCGCCTTCTGGGCCCGGATCACAGTCCACCACGCTGCCTTTGACCCTAGTAGGGCCAAGGCCTCGGCCATAGTCCACCCCTGCCTTCGCATTGCCCAGCGCCTCATGGCGACTACCTTTTTGGCCAGATATGAGCCGGGCACGATGTCTACGCCAGAGCTTTACATGCTCTACGCGATGACACGTCCCAGAGCTCTGTCTAGGGATGGACTCGAGCTTGTCCCCGCCGTCGTGATCGACATTGCGGCTTGGTTTCTAGACCGTATCATTGTGTCGGTGGGCGCTCGCTCACCGATATGCTGCGGCGGTCTGATCACCTTGCTTACCATGATGACCGGCGAGGACCTACCCGACGACCTGCGACGCGTTCCGGGCCCCACTTCCTTGTCGATAGACGTTATGGCCCGGATGAAGATGCTGCGTCCGCATGGTGAGCGTCACTGGGTCTGGTTGCACGGCCCCTATGGGGCCGATTACATGATTCTCCTGAGCCCTGCTCGGACTCTGATTGCACCAGCCCACGTTGACTGGATTCCGGCGATGGATGTCCTCATCCCCG
Source organism: Scilla litardierei (assembly GCA_030789695.1). Classification (NCBI taxonomy): domain Eukaryota; kingdom Viridiplantae; phylum Streptophyta; class Magnoliopsida; order Asparagales; family Asparagaceae; genus Scilla; species Scilla litardierei. The sequence goes on along the minus strand of CM061139.1, from coordinate 178,526,699 downwards.
CCGCCTACGTGCTCGAGGCCGAGGAGGCCGAGCAGGCCCACGCTACCCACGCTGCCCAGGCTGCTCCCGCAGACCCTGTTGTGCGCCCTGCCGAGCCTGCTGCCGACCCTGTCGCCCCTGTGGCCCCTCAGCCCACACCTGACATTTCCACTGCTCTTGACACTTCTGTCCCCACCTCTGCCTGTGTCGAGAGTACTTTTGCTGAGCCCACTTCCACCACTGTCACCACTTCCGAGGCTGTCCCCACCACTCCCGCTGCCACCTCCGGCCCTCTGTCCGTGGAGCCCCTTTGCTCCGCTCTCCCCCAGCGCCCGCATACCTTTGTTGAGAGTGGAGAGCCCTCGTTCACCGCGGTCGTGGAGACCATGGTTAGCATGATCTCCGCTGGGGTTACACCTTTTGCACCGCACACTTCTGCCCCAGCGGGAGATTCCTCTGTCTCCACTGCCGCCGTTTTCTCCGAGAGTGTCGTGGCGTCTGTCCACACTTCTGTGCCACAGACCTCTTTGGCCACCTCGTTGCCTCTTTTGCACGCTTCCTTTGCTGCCGCCGCCTCCACTTCTCGCCAGCCGGTGTCCCGGCCTCACACCGAGGCCAGGCCCACTTTTCCAGGCGCGGCACCTTTTGTCTCATTCCCTGCTGAGCCCGTTACATACTCCACACGCGTACGCCAGCCTCGCCCTGCGCAGCCTAGACCGGTGCGTCCCTTTGCACCACCCCCGCCCGACACTACACTGTAGAGCATACGTGCTCTTGAGTTGGCGGTGAGCGGTCTTAGAGGAGACCTTAGGACCCTGTCCTCCACCGTCTCTGCGATGGCTGGACGCTTCGACCTGATACCCCAGATCCATTACTGCCTTACACAGGTGCTGGAGCGTCTCCCTCGCGTACCCCAGCACACCCAGCAGGTCCCCACACACACTTCCACACACACTAGACCTGCTTCCGCTTCCACCCCAGCTCAGCAGCCCACACCACCACCACCACCACCTCCGCCTCAGGACGGAGACGGCGCGGCACCGCCTTCTTAGGCACTCTTGATGCCTTTATCCATCCCTGTCGTTGTGCTGTCCGTCTCTGCTGGGTCCTGATGCACTTTTGCCCACCCCCCCTCCCCTCACTTTTTTGTGATTCTCATTTGCCGTCTCTTTATATATCTTTTTTGGGAGAGAGGGAGAGCTTTTGGTGACCCATTTATACTCGTATCACTCATATCTGTGCATGCATCATATCCGCATCATATTTTCGTTTCTTTATTTTTCGTTTTATTATCTTTTTTCTTTCCATCATGCATGCATCCTCACTTGCCCCTCTCATTACCTGTCTCTCTGTGTGCCACACTTTGCACATTGAGGACACTGTGCACTTTAGCTTGGGGGAGTGAGTTCTCACATCCTTTTTCGATTTGCCACCTTTATTTTCAGTTTTTCCACACCGTTTTTCACTTTTGCACTTATTTTTCATTTATCTTGCCATGCATCACGTTTTTCCTATTTTCCTGTGTGCCGCATTGCATAGTTCTATTTTTCCTTTTATCTTTACTTCGTTTCTTTTTCATCTCATGCTAGAGATGAATTTTCTGTGATGATGTCTACGTGGAGTTAGCTTATTCTATATGCATGCTATATTTGTCGTGTCTTAGATCTCATTTCTGATATCATATGCTATGACTTGCTTTACATTTAGAAATAGTAACCCACACCTTTTCCTCATGAAAATGGATGAAATTTTATTATTAGCTGAGCCTGAATATTCATATGTATGCTATCACAGAAAACACACCAAGATTCACGCATTGAATGCCTATATCTGGAGTACTGACTTCTTTTCCTTTATCACTTCTATATGCATGAATTGTACACTTCACTTCCGGACGATTGAATGATGATTAGCTAAGATATATCTGGATTAGTTAGCTTTTTTGTGATCGAAACTGAGTAGATTAGATTACCCTGCTGAAGTTGTCGTGCATGTCTTATAGAGTGAGCCGAGAGTTATATTTATTTCTTTCTCCACAAATCTTGAACATCACTTCTCTACTTTTAAAATCATTGGTGAATCTCCCCTTAGTGATTCTATTTTATGGCATTTCCCCCGCTATTAATTCCTAGCTCCAAATCTCTTGTTTCAAAAACAAAAAAAAAGAGAGAAGAGGAGAATAAAAGAGAGAAAAACATTCTTGTATATCATTACCTCTCTCTGAGTTGGGATCATTGTATATATGTTGCTTATTGTAAAAAAAAAGAGAGAAAAGAAAAGAGGAAAAATCCTCAATAAAAGATCCCATCTCGCTTACTTTCTTTCTTCTTTCCCTTCTTTACCTTTGGAGCTATATAAAAATGGGGATGTAAATATTTTTGTGCCACCACGCTTATAGATAAGCTTGGGGGAGGAGATCCATTGATGTGTGAGAGAGCGACTACTTGACATTGCACGACAACCTAGGCTAAGTAATATTCTATACTCGGTGAGATTGTTTCTAGCTTTACGAAACCCAGAAATCTAAGCCTAGCATTCATTTCATGAAATCCATACTTTTTTATTCTCTCTATTCTATGATGTGATACTCTTATACTCCAGATAGAAAGCGTTCAATTGAAAAGTGTGTGATCTGAGATTTGTATACCGCTTTAGATGATCCAGGCGATGTTAATTTTAAAATCATTCCGTTTTTCATGATTATACCGTTGTTCGTGGGTTTTCTATTTTCTACTTGCACTATTCTACTATGATATCAAAATGAGATTCTTTGACATGTATTTCTCACTCGGTGCATGCTATAAGAGTAGGTGAAACCCACGTCCTGAGAAAATGATCTAGCATCCTATCTTTCTTTCTTTCTTTATTTTCGTTTGGTTTTCATTCTTCTTCGTTTTTCATTTTTTTTTCGTTTTTCGCCGTTTTCGTTTTCCGAATCCACCGGGTTCGCTTTTTACTTATCTTCCTCGAGGACGAGTAAGAGGCAAGCTTGGGGGATTTTGATCACTCCTTATTTTACACCTTTTTCCGCATGTTTGCATGCCATTTAGATCGCCCAAATCATGTTTTTCACGATATATCGACGATATTGCGATGCTTTTCACGCTTTGTTGTTTTTGTCGCATTTCAGGCGATTTGGCGCGATTTGGAGTGATCATGAGATGCGCTCACGATAGACGGCCACCGACGACCTCCCCGAGGGGTATTTTGCTATTGGAGAGGAGCAGAAGAAGAATGGACGTCGCCGGAGCGACGAGGAGGCCAAAACGACCAGTTTGGGCATTTTTTGTGTCCCACTCGGCCGAGTGGAGGAGCCACTCGGCCGACCAGCGAGACACTGCTCGGCCGACCCGTTCAGACACGATTTCCATGTGCACTCGGCCGAGCGACGGAGACCACATCGGCCGAGTGACGATACCACGTCCGCCCGAGTGGCGCCCAGACGAAGGCCCTCAAAAAGATCGAAGTTACTGTTTTTCGGCCATCTGAGCTTCAGAAGACCCACTCGGCCGAGTGGCAAATCCCGTCCGCCCGAGTGAAGTGAAGCCATCGGCCGAGTGACGACAAGTCACTCGGCCGAGCCGCCCCCGAACTGAAGACCCCTGAAGCCCCCGACTTACTGGAAAATTGACAGGGTTTTCACTCGGCCGAGCGACTTTTGTCACTCGGCCGAGTGCGATGCGCAGCCTGTAGCGAAATTTGCGGAAAACAGGCTGTGCAGGGGCATTTTGGTCAGGATTTTTAGACGATTTTTGGGGCTATTTAAGCTCTGTTTTTACCCTAGTTTAGAGAGCCACCTCTCAGATTTTTTGCAGCTTTTTGAGTCTACTTTTTAGTTTTATTAATTGTGATTGGAGAAGAGAAAAACTTGGATTTTTGTTGGGTTGATTGAAGATCTACATTGGTTTGCACTTTTCTTCCCCAAAAACTCTATTTTTATTGTTTATATCATTGTTGTGATGAATTCCATTGTCTATTTCATTGCTAATTATTGTGCTATTGCTATGATTAGTGAGTAGTCTCCACGTCTTGGGGCGTGGGGATGAACCCTACAAGCCCAATTTCGTATTTGTGTGGAATTGGTAGAAATTGAGCTAGGACTGTTATTAGGGATTAGATTGGGATCGAATTACTACGGATAGTTAGGTATTCACATCAATTGGGATTTGCAAGAGATTGGATCCCAATTCGATAGGAAGCCCTAGAAATCCGAATTGGGTTGGGGTCGGATTTTCGAAGTATCGGTTTGCAAGAGATTGGACCGATGCTAGGATCTCCGGTTGCAATTCCGTGCCGATACCCGTTTGCAAGAGATTGGACGGGTAGGAACTATCCTAATCTAGATTGTGGACCGAGTTTGCAAGAGATTGGGCTCGGTGCGCAATTGGACGATGATGTTGACCCTAATGCTAGCTTCCCTAGGCTAGGGTTTGCAAGAGATTGGACCCAAACCTAGGATAGCTATAGACCGGCAACAGCGCGAGAGCGTGAGCTTGGTTCCACATTTAGTTGCAACTAGTTCATCCAAATTCTCATCCTAGCGATTTCGATACCGGCGAACCACAATTGTGAAATACGGTGAGTAGTGGGGATTCCCCATTCCCTAGGCGTTCTCTATTTTGATTTGATATTTCGCACTTTTGCCTGACGATTGTGACAGGATCGACCAAGGCAATTATCCCTCTAAATAGCCAGGTTGATTAGGAGCAAGCACGGTCATTCGTCCTCCCTGTGTTCGATACCCGCTCGCCGCTACACCGTGCGCTTGCGGTAAAACTACAACCGTCGCCTCGGGACGTGTACGCCGGGGCGCGGTCAGGCTAAAGCACATGAGTTAAGGTTATATGGTTGATACCCAGTGTGGTCTAACGAAGCCATATGATCCTTAACAAACACTACATTTCCATCCCTATGGCGTGTGGTAGTGTTCTTTGAATCCATAACCAAGTTTGGTGGTGCTATTGAGAAGCACTTGATGGATTCACTTTGAGACAAGTCCATAACCAGTTTGGTGGTGCTATTGAGAAGCACTTGATGGACTTAAGCAGAGGTTGAGCTGTATGCTCTTAATGGTTTCATAACCAGTTTTGGTGGTGCTATGGAGAAGCACTTGATGAACCACCTATGTGGGTGTGAGGGTTTGGTCGCCCTCTATGAAAGACAAGGGCAGTCTTTCTAGAGCACTCATGAGACCCAAGGTATGTGCATGGCCTATAGCGCTTGTTATGTATCGCGGAGTTTGCACAAACTCAAGGGAACAATATGTGTTGTGGGGGGTTCTCAATCGAACTCTAATGAGTTCAAGAGCAATTCACTGATTAGAAAGTAAGTTGTTGCCTCACTTCACTACGTATCAATTTAATCGAAAGACATTAATACTTAAGTATTCATCCCTCTTTACCCATGATCTTTCTCTTCTCTTTCTTGAGCCATTAAGTGGGGGATTGTTGGAATTAATGGCTCATTTGGCCTTTTGTTCACTCCCACTCTCTTTTTTAGTCCCACATTGGATGTGCACACACTCTTGTGTGGGTATATAATAGGTTTCTTTCATATGGGCTATTGGACTTGTTAATGGGCTAGGACTTGGGGGTATCTCGCGGGCGCATGAGCCCAAACCGGAACCGAGCCCAAACCGGGTTGAGCCGAATGGAAAATGTGGACGACGACGGATCCGGAAACCCTTAGCGTATGTGCGCTGGTGTCATGCCTGCGCAGGGGGGTTCACGAGTGCGCGCGCGGAGTGCCCGAGTTTTGACTCGTGTTTTTTAGCCCAGTTTATTTTTTAGGTTGTTAATGGCGCGTTGTTAATGGTATTCATGGTTGAATTCCTACAGTCATCTTTTTCCTCTTTATAAACTCTTTTGTCTAGAGTTTTTCTCTCTCACTGCAAAAAATCCGTACATCAGAAATCCTCTTCTCTTCCATTCCTCCTCCTCCTGGGTATCGATCTATGTGCAATCTCCAAAGCTTCTGGCCGCGAATGGACGAGTTCAGTGTCTGCTGTGTTAACCTTGGGGAGCAACCGGCAATTCCGATTACCACCGAGGTCGGGCCGTAATTGTTTTCAAGGCAGTGGTCATTCAACGGCACAACGTTTCATTCCTGGTAAGTTCTTTCTACCTTCAATCTTTCTATGTGTAAGCCATAGTCAATTCCGCTTTTTAAATCCTACACCATGTGCCTCGGCTACTTGCGGAACCACATTAAATAGGAGGGAAAGAGGAAGAGTTCTCCCTTTATTTTCAAGTGAGCTTGTCATATCTTGGATTCGACTGTCTTCAGGTATAATTAGCGTTATCAGTTTAGACTTTCTTTCATTCTCCCGCCAAAAGCAAACAATTTGTATACTCGGATAAATTATTTTAAACGAGCAAAATTTGAAATTTCATTTAACATGATATTATTTAAGTGTTATGTGATTGAATATGATTTTAGGAAAAAGGGTCCAATAGAAATTATACAGGGGTTTCACTGCAGAAAAGAAACGGGGAAAAAAAGAGGGAACAATACTTTCCATTTGATCAGGGGCTAAATTTTAGCAAAATAATATCATTATAAACCATTTCATTGTTCATTATTCTTTTAAAATCTGAGGAGAGAATAAACTCTTTCTTGATCAACTTTCTTCTCCCCTTCCCTTCTAAAGCAATATACTGATGCCATAAGGTGAGTCACCAACCACTCACTAATGGAAAAATGTACCCAACGTTCCTCATATTCTTCTGATATATTGCAGGGAATTAACCCCTTTGTTATCAGCACATTTAGAAGAGGGCTGAATAAAATACTTAAAATTTGAGGGGTAAAGCCCAAGATAGATTGACTAGGCCTAAAGACACAACCTTGCTTGTGATTTTCAATGGTTCAAAAGATTCGCTTATTTACTCAATATTACTCTCTTTTGACAACGCTGAAAGTATATGAGAATGTTCTTCCCCCATTTTGCCTAGCATCAATATATGCCTAGAAACACAGCTTGGAGAACTAGCATAGGATAGAGAATAATCAACAAAGCAACTGGGTTTGAAGCATTTTTTAATGTTGTTAGAATTGCTGCACCTATCACATAAAAAGGGCAACTCAAAAATGGACACATAGTAACTAGCATATATTATAGAAATGTCCACATAGGGACACATATCATGCCAACATATTTTGGAGATAAGTTTCCTGAAGGTTCAATTCAAAGTCCCATTCAAGCAAAGATAAGCATATGCTTGAGTATTCAATAGGACACAATATGACACAATGACGTATTGATATTGCACAACGCACTGATGTATACAAGATGATAATGACAAGGCAATCCATTTTAGGACATACTTAATATTGACAATGACACACCAAGAAGTTCATAACTGTTGGGGGATTAAAACAGATATTGACATCACCAACAAACACAAGCACACTGTTGCAAGCAAAACAGCCACCTGAATTGCGAAATCCAAACAAAAAACATGATCCCTGCTCTCATATGACTTTAAGCGCACCCCCTCTTAGTTAGTGGAAGCCATATTCGCTTCCAAAGCAAAGTGCTCTCTTTTCCCAGTGGTGGGCAATCCTACATATTCACTGCAAAAGCTCTAAAAGAGATTCTAATCATGAAAACCCACAAATAAATTCTTCTGCTCCTTGGCAAGATGTAGGCAACAAATCAAATTAAAACCAAGAGTCAACACCATATACAACAACAATGGCCACTGTTACAATTCATGTTCATACTGAAACCTCCACTCTGGGCTCAAAGGAGAATGCAGACATGAACTCCTTGGCTCTCCCATTCAGAAAACACTTGGGCAGCTCATCCCAAACGTTACCATCCAAATTGCACACCACGTAGCTGCTGAATTCAGAAGAGCTGAGGCATATTAGGATCGAATCGCCGCACCCGACACAGTTTATATCGGCCTTCTTCCCGAAATAATCATGCGACATTGACGGTGGCATTGCGGCCACCTGCCGCCAGATCTTCTCTCTCTTCAAGAACTTCCATATTCTAAGGCTTGCAGTCTCTAAGAAATCCGATAGAACAACCACCATCATCTCCCCATTGCACTCGACAACATCAATCGAGTGCTCAAAGTAGACTGGCAGAAGCCTTGGATACTCGTTATAGGTATGTCGAGCGAGGTTGCAGGCGATTACAGCGCCCGACTGGCTAAGGAAGCAGACAACATCCTCGCCATTTCCTTCCATAGCGACAACCGATGAGTACTGCTTTGATGGGCTCCTTTGCATGTTGGTAGCTACCACATCTCCGGCCTTGCTGAGGAAATAGACGGTCTCTGGCTCATCTCCACCGTCACTCGCTTCCATCGAATTTGCATTCACATTCACATTGGTTTTTCTCAACATGAGTTCATCCTCCCACCGATTCTTGTCCGAATCAAAGACAACTACTTTAAGGTTAGGGAGCTCCCCCAAAACTAGCACAATTCTGTAAGATGACGAGTATCGGTTCTTAGTGGAAGAGCTCATGGCAATGGCATGAAGAGGCTGGCCACCACAAGCCTGGCCGAGAGGCGGGACCTCACGACAAGCACCGGCGATCGGATTGCACACGACGAGCTGGCCAGCGGGGGTCCGAAAACAGACCAAACCCCCGGACGAAGCGACCGGGATCGATTTGGAGAACTGGGTTTGTTGGAGTAAAATGGGGTGATTGAGGTTCTTCCAGTTTCCTTCACTGGTGTCAAATATAATGGATTGGTCAAGATCGTGACCAACCATGAGGAACCAAGGGTCTCTAGACTGGACCTCGGAGCAAGCGAGCCGGAATGTGGCCGACGATCCGACGGCGCTCCATCTCTTGCAGACGGAGCGAAGCCGAAAGAAGCTGGAGGGAGGGAGACGGGAGAGGACCCTTTCAAGAAGGTCCTGGTTCAGCTCATCGAACGGGAAAGAATCGGCCGCCGCCTCCGGAGATTTCCGCTTTCGAGTTCTTGTTTGCATCATACTCATCTTGATCTTGTTCAAGAAATTGATCTGCACAGGGGAAACTGGGCTAGTAAAACAAATCAAAGTAACCGACGAACTAAAAAGGGTCTTAAAAGGCCATTATCAATCTCTCATCGTCTTCCACTTCTGCATATTTTGTAGAATTACACAATAACTCCAATGAAGCATCACAAAAGGCTCGATGAAAAGTACAAGGGAACAACTGAAACATAAACTAAGAAAGCTTCTAACAATTTAAGGCACTGAAAAAAGATCACATCTTTCTACTAATGAAGCATCACGTTTCATAACGACGCTACTAAAAGATCACATTTTTCACATATCCTTTTCTGCGGCACCCTCAAAAAGCACATGAAATGAAAGGGGGGAAAAAAAGAAAAAAAGATCAACAAGTGCGAATGCAGCTTTCAAAACCCAACAATTAACAAGAACTAAAGATCGCATCTTTGACATGCCCATCTCTTCTTCTCCCTTGGATAAAGCGAAATAGAGCAAAATATGAAAGACCCATGTCACAAAAAACGATAGAAGCACATAAAAGAAATGTACGTGTGAGTGAGATTGAGAAGTACCAAGAACGCGCCTTCGGTTGTTCCGCAGCCTTGAGCACAAGAGAGAGAGAGAGAGAGAGGCTGAGTGAGTGAATAAAGGAATGAGTGAATTGGGTTGAGGAGGACTGAGGAGGGAGTGGAAGCAGGTGATGGGTTCTTTCTTCTTCTTTTGTAAATGGAGAGGGAGATGGGAGGAAACTTCGTGAGGAGCTCTTTTTGTTTGCGTTGACACAGAGAAAAGAGAAGAAAGAAAGAAATGCGTGTGTGTGTGTGTGTGCTGTGTTGGTGTGGGGAAAAAGCTAAATAGAAGAGCCGAAACCCAAAGCTCATGAGAGAGGAGGGGGGAGAGAGACATGTGACCAGCGCCTGACACTGACCACCCATTGGCATCCAAACATTATTTTTTAAAGAATTCTCTTTTCCTTTGGAAAATATACTTGATTAATTAGGATACTTGACCATGTAATTAGTAAACTAATTAATACTTTGATATTTTAATATTTCAAATATATAAATTGAAATATTAAAAGAATTACCATAAACTTGGTGCAATTTTTATAAATGGTCCTTGAGCCATATGGCCTTCTAATATATTTTAACATATATAGGGTATATATTTGAAACTGAAGAAATTTGGGATATTATTTTTGTATTTTTTAAAGTATATGTATTTTTTTTCGTATGTTTCAAAATATAAATAGTTTTTAGTACGAAATATAACCACAATGTATGGAAATTTTATAAAATTTAGTCTTTATTTAATTGTTATAGGTCGGCTGCATGTTTGCAGTCTTTATTTCTCATATGATTTTTATGTTTTATCAAGGGGGAAGGCTTCTGGCGAGAAAAGGAAGAGCAATCAGATATTCAATCATTTCGTACTTTTCTTAAAAATAAGATAATTACTCGTGCTTGCTTAATAATCATCAATAATAATTCATGTGCAGGTAATGCAATTATTGACTAATGGGGGATATCATTCATCCAATTGTTTTCCCGGCCAAAAAGTTCAATCATCCTTGTTTCTCTTCCATTATTGAGTAATGTATCTGTATTCATATCCGTATCTCTGAAAAATTATCTTACCTTGTGAGGAGTTGGTAGACTATTCACTTGGAATTTGAGGGTATAGAGATTGCTGAAGCCATCCATAATTCAAAGAAAATAATAAAGCCACCATTAACATTAAATAATAAAAAACTATTATTTCTATGCCTCTAGTATGGTTATTAAACTAAAAAGAATCATCGATCAAAGTACATTTTGCTTAAATTAAACAAGGGTTTGACCTAGCCCCCCCTCGAATCTGTTGGCTAATTTCCGTTATAATAAACTGTACAAAAGCAACTAAACAATATTCAACAAAATATACAATTCTTCATCCCTTTTGCTTTATAGCGTTTGAATCTGGTTCTAAAGATTGATGTTAGCCTACCACCTCCGTTAATCACTCTCCGGGAACTGTTCGTATTGCTTAACGCCAGCAGGTTCTGTGGGCTGCGCAAGCCAATAATCCATTTGATTAATGTTAATTAATTAAAAATGCAGTGATTTTGGACTAATGACCTTGGAGCAATTCAAATTTTTTGGCTGGCATCGTTTTTAATTTAGTTAATTATAGCCAGGCAAATATTTAGTTGATATGTACGCTTTCTAAGTAAAACATTTGGAAAGGTTTCAGGACATTGCTGAGACATGACATCCGGTGTGAAGGGTGCGTTGGACTCCCCCCCCTTAGAGCATCTCCAAAGGCGACGAAAATGGCCGCTTCTTCGTTATTTTAGGGAGTTTGGTCAAAAACAGCGGCTTCAACCACTCCCTCAACGCACACGCTAAAATAGGGAGAAACCGAGGAGCTCGCTAGAAGTGACGAGCTCACCATCTGCTTAAAAGCATTTTTTTTATTATTCTATTTTTTTACAAATTTAATTTAATTTTTTAATTTTTTAAATTTTAAACTATTTAATTTGGATATGGATTAGTTTAATAATTTAATTTGTTAATTGAAATTAGTTTAATAAATGTGTAAAAGAAATAGTATAATTAATTAAAAGGTAATTAAAAGAAATAGTTTACTAATCTTTATTAACAAATTAAATTTTCTAAAAAATATTAAATTAATCACTATTAGGTAAAATGGGGAGTATGGTTGGAGTGAGAATGCAAAAGGTGGCTCCCTAAAATAGCTTTTTAGCTATAATAGCTAAATTTTGGCTAAAATTTAGGGAGCCCCCTTGGAGATGCTCTTAGGAAACCTCTAGGCAAACCATAAGTAGGTTAGTGTTTCTAGTTGACTAAGTTGAGTGATTAGGGTTTCTAGATGTCATAGCCGAACTAAGGGGGAGCGGGTCTGGGTACCATGTTTTTTAAATGGTACCCGGATCCTACCGGATCCTAAAAATTGAAATTAAAACTTACCATGTTAGACCATGTATTGAGAACCTACCCACACTATGTGGTTTCAAGTATGTTCTAGATACCTTGTAAAAACTTGATTTTTTTTTTGCATGTATAAAAAAATTTTATGTAAAAAATAATTTTTTTTGGTAAATGCACTGATATCTGCAAGAACTGAAATATGAATTCATGTTACAAAAACTTTAAACTAAAGCTAGGTTGAGCATGAGAGTTTGAGACTTGAGAAGTGAGACGCAACCCAGACAAACGAAACCCTAAACAAATAGTAAAGCCTTTTAATTTTTTGGTTTATTAATTTAAAGTGGTATATATTAGGATGATGAACTGAAGAAGGTGTCATGTATACACTATCAAAAGAATAATATAAAGATTATTTATTAAAGATAATATAATATATAATTGGGGACCGGTTTCGGGTCCGGATATCGGTTCCATATACTTGGGAACCGGATCCGAAATCGGTTGACACATGGTCTTAATTTTCCTACCCAGAACTGACCTGTTTCGGTACGTTCTAATTGGGAATCTGGGTACCATGTACTCATGGTGTAAAACCGGCCCGGCCGGGCCCATTCAAAACCCGGGCCGGCCCGGCCCGGCCCGAGGCCGGTTTCCTCGGCCCAGCCCGGCCCGGGGGCCGGGCCCGGGCCGGGGCCCGGCCCGGGTACGGGCCACCGGGCCCGGGCCGGGCCGGCCCGGAAGCCGGGCCGGGCCGGCGGGCCGGCGGGCCCCCGGGCCGTTTTTACACCATGACCATGTACCCAGTGCACACCCCTAGCCAAACAGACACTTAATGAGCCAGATTTAGTTTGGGTCCCAAACTTAATTGGGGCTCGATTCATTCTATTCTTTCCAACATGTTAAGGCCAAAATTGACTGTGACAGTTGTCAAGCTAAGTAGACTCGAGATGCTGAGTCGGAGCCTCGTCAGTAGTTGGAGTATGACCATTGGTTGGATGAACCACGGTCGAACAATGGTAGTTGGAGATGATACGACCTTCGATCGACCTTCGGATGGCCGTTGCGTCGATCGTTCAAGGCTGGAGAGCTCGACGTCAACATTCGATGTTGGATAGCGACCGTCGATCTGCACCACATGGACTCGTTAGGGGGTCGGATCTGGGTTCCGACCCAAATCCCCTCCGATCCTTAAGTTAGTATGGAACTGTTAATGCCAAAATTGACCAGGACAGTTGTCAGGCTGACGGAGACTCAAAGTGCTGAGCTGGAGCCTTGTAAGCAGTTGAGGTGGGACCCTTGGTTGGAAGAACCAAGGTCGGATGATGATGGTTGGGGGTGATACGAACTTCGATCAACCCACAAGCGACCGTTGCATCGATCGTTCGAGGTTGAAGGGCCCAACGTCGACCTTCGATGTTGGATGGCATTCGTCGATCTGCACCATAGGGAGTCGGATCTGGGTTTCGACCCAAATCCCCTCCGATACTTAAGTTAGTAGGGAACTTAAGAAAGAGATAGAGCTTGGTGTAGTTGAGATCGACCCACGGAGGTTCGTCTCTAGACTGACGACGCAAGCTCGAATGTAAGAATGATAAGAGTGAAAAGATAGAGTTCTATTGTAATGCCCTGTTTTGACCTATACGTGTATTTTGCTGTATACATGTGGTATTTTCACGTACAATGCGTATGTGGGTATGAAATAAACGAAGTTATCGATGTATGTAGCGTAGTGAGAGGGGGATTGGGCCGTAATACGTAGCTAAGGGAAGTGAAAGCGTAGTGTGAAAGCAGAGAAGGAAGTAGGGAAGCGTGAAAGACATCGTCGGTGCAAAACAACAGGAATGTGTTAGACGCGTGTGTGTGATGCATGTATGCATGCATGGATGGGCGTGGATGTGTGTAAGAAGAGCCATGCAAGTGTGAAAGGGGTTAGGGGGTCAATGTCAACTCCCGTAAATTTTTAGAAAAGTCAGGGGCAAAACGGTCATTTGGGCTTAAATTGCTGTGCGTACATACCTAAGTTGTCTGTGCGTAAAGTAATGGCAAACTTGTAAATACTTGGATAAGTGAGGGGTAGTTTGGTCATTTAATAAATGACATGGCTTATTGGATAAGACATGGAAAATCCAATTCTAGAATCCTCTCCCTCTTTCTCTCCTTTTCTTTTCTTTTCTTCTCTTTTCTTCCATCATCCTTATCTCCTCTCCCCCGCTTCAATTTCGTGCTCCCCCTCTCCACCTTTCTATGTTGGCCAAAATTCAAAAAAAAAAGAAGAAGAAGAAGAAGGAGGAGAAGAAGAAGAGCCAGGAAGATAGAGAAGGAGAAGGAATTCAAGATTTTGAGGTAGGATTCCAACTTGGTCTTGGAATTTCAATTAGGGTTATTTCTATTATATATTCACATCATGTTTACTTAATTTGGATTAGGAGTAATCAAATTCATGTGCCATATTTCATTTTCATGCAAAACCCCTTGAAAATTCCAAGCAAAACTATCTCTTAGAAATTCTGAAATTTTTATGTGTGTTGTTTCTTTAATTATGATCACAATAGCTCGAATTAGGATTCGAAAAAAATATGAGCATGTAGATCTTGAAGTTCTACCCCAAAATCATATAAATATTGATATATGTTCAATTCTGAAATTAGGAGTAAAAATTCAAACTCTACAGCATGTCTATTTGATTCTCATCTTTGACACAGTTCAATAGAAATGGCATAACTACATGCTCTTTCAATGAAATTTTGTGATCTTGGTCTTCTTGGAAACTTAAGAAAATTATCTAAAAGTTTATCGGTTCATATATGTCAAAATTCTGGCTAGAACATGCTCAAAATTGGCTTTGAACACAGTCCCAGAAATCTGTCTGAAAAACAGATTTGACACCCTTCACTAAATAATTCACCATAAATCAAATACTTAATATTTTTGCATAAAAATTTATCTGTGGATCCACAACTATCATATCTACATGTTGTATTCTGGAAGTTTTGCTAAATTATGTGTATAAATGGATGATATCAGCCACTTTTTATGACATCATGTGCAATTTCTGCTAGCTGAAGCTTTTGCATGGTGATATGATTTGTGTAATATTGTCATTTATACCCCAATTGTCCATGATTATTGTTCTTGAATGTAAATAAGATTAATGATATGTCTTGTCAATTGATTTGCTAATGTTCTTATGGACGTGCACGTCACGCTCACCACGTGTTCGATGAAATGCCTCAATGAAGGCAAAATCCAATAAGTTGAGTAACTTGCATATGTTAGTGTTGGCCTTGTGCCACAGTGATGATTGGTAAAGTTAGTGGCTTGAATGGCATAGATATATCGAAATTGTGAGTGGATGATATGTTGTGACAGAGGGCATGTCACGTGAGTGCATGACCCTATGTTTGATGACGAACAGTTGAAGTGACATGTGCACATGCATGCCATTGAAACCCATAACGTGTCACTTATGATGTTAACTTATAAAACTGAATAAATCTCAGTCCTCTCTAATGAGGGTGAGTTAGCAAATCCCGGGTTTTATGTGGAATTTGAGTAAATTGTGGATATGTGGCCTGAACTGTGAAGTTGGGAGATGATTATGTGATGTGTGGAGCTTACCTACTCGCCTTTACCGGGAGTGGAGGTGATACTTATACCCACTCACCTTTACCGGGAGTGGAGGGGTCATACGGATGTTGGGTTATATGTGGATAGCCTCACTCCTGCCAGGGACGGGGGAGGTGAGAGGCCCGGTGTTGTACAATGCCCGTGTCCACTGCGCTGTGTGCTTTATTCACCCCAAATTTGGGGTGAAGTCCAGGTCCTAGTATCACACAGTTTACCCAAGTTCCAAATTAAATTCAATTATCAAATAATAAAATGAGGATTGGCATGTTTCTCCTTCTGCTGGCAGCGCTTCCCCTTCACTTGCCTATTTCTTTGTGACTCTATGTCTTACAACATGCACTTGCACTTGTTTTATCAGATAGTGATTACCTGAATACTGGTGTTGTTATTATTATTATTATTATTATTATTCGTGCTAACCCTTTCCTTGCAGTAACTCGACACTGGACCGCATGTATGATTTCCTTGTTTTAACTATTTAATTTTCATTATATCACTTACTTACATACTCTATATCTCTTGTTTGCCTTGGAATTTGATAACCTTAAATGGAATTCCAAACCCAAGTTGGTTCCTACTGGGCACACATTGATGTGCTCCTCTATATTTTTCGGGTAGCAGGGTTATCATGGTTGGTGGTGACTTAGAGTTGGGTTCAGGGGTAGCACTTGGTGTGAGCAGTATTTGTGGTGTGATATGGTTGGTTTGGGAGGTGGAGAATGTGTATATGTAGTGGTGTACCTGGATTACGTATATAAATGGAAGTTGTTATTTATATGTTATGTTATTATTATTGTGGAGCTTCACTTGTACTATCCCAGCATGTGCGCAGTGGCCTGCTTATGTAGTTTCTTCTCTCTCCCTCTTTTCCTCTTCATCACCTCTGCTCTTCAGAATACTTGTAGAGAAAAAAATTTAGTTCTCGGGTATTCTGGAGATCGGGGCTTGACATCTATGTATTAGATCTCGTACCTTGAAGATGAAAACCCTTTACCTTCGTTTGTCGGCCTATTTATAGGTAGCTCCTTGTTGATGATGTGTAACCGTTCCTC
Source organism: Scilla litardierei (assembly GCA_030789695.1). Classification (NCBI taxonomy): domain Eukaryota; kingdom Viridiplantae; phylum Streptophyta; class Magnoliopsida; order Asparagales; family Asparagaceae; genus Scilla; species Scilla litardierei. The sequence goes on along the minus strand of CM061139.1, from coordinate 178,510,150 downwards.
ATTGATTAGGGCACGATCTTCTCCGGGATTCGAGTTACCGGCTGTCCATTTACTCGGCCACATTAACTCTCACTTGAATGTCGGCACTAGTCCAACGGTCGATTGACCCGTTCACCCGACTCAGCTGTAGCCCCTTAGAGCGCGGGGGGTAATGGGTCGAAGGCGCTAAATGGGCCGGGTATGCGAATACCCAAATTGGGTTCGTACCCGTGCACTAACATGAACTTAAGGAAGAGAGGGAGCTTGGTGCAGCTGAGATCGACCCACGGAGGTTCGTCTCTAGACTGACGGCACAAGCTCGAATATAAGAAATGTGAGCTGAGAAAGTAGAGTTATATGTCTTAGACCTCGTACCTTGGAAATGAGACCCTTTCCTCTATTTATAGACGTTCAGGGTCCCTTTTGAGACATTGGGGAGATAACGGCCACCAATAATTGGGCCACGATCTTCTCTCATAAATAGGCATAAATGTTGTGCACGTCTCCGCGATTCACGAGCCCGCCTTTAATCCACGTTCAGGTGAGGCTGACCCAACGGTCGACTGGTCATTTGGGCTTTGACTGAGTCGACATCGGGCTTCTTTGGTGGGCCTTGTGGGCCTTAGTCATCTGTCGACCGAGTTTTCTCGAATGCCGAGCCGACCCAATGATTAAACACAACATATTCTAACTCTTGACCAGGTGGGACGACACTTTTAATGTTTCAAACTTGTGTGTGAGATGAGACATACATAATCGTAATATATATATATTCATCTATGAAACTAATAAAATATGAGACACTAGTCACACTACCTCAAGCTTTCATACTCATGTCTACAAATGTTCAAGTGGACTAGATACAACACATCACGTGCGCGTTTAGTTTTACCATACGTGTTTTCTGTAACTCTGTCGGAAAGGCGGTAGTCACAAGTAGGAATCACGGTCAAACCTAGCCTGAAATTTGTAACAAAACATTTTTTGCACTTGCGCACATCTCAAATTTCCTAACGACGTCATCCTTCTTGCAACTAAGCATAAGGAACATAGCACATTGGTCCTTTTTTAATGTGGCTTGGTAGGCTTCCACATGCTCAATGGGTGCATTCGTTGCCACTTCACTATGTAATTTTTATTCCTTTTATCGATGTTTTCATGCTGGCGTTGGTAATTAAATGTCTATTGGTGTTTCGACATTTTCCAGCGTTTATAAAAATACTTGTAAATGCTGGACTTTTCCCAACTTTTATATGAATACTGTCAAATGCTAGACTTTCACCGATGCTTTACTGTAAACATTGGGAAATTTAGTGCCCTTGTTTAGTGCCATATCGAAAAAAAATTGAAGTTTCTCTATGTTTAAATATCTATTATTCTCACACACATATATACAGACTCCGTTCTATACAATGACTGATGGAGCAGGCAACCAAGCAGCCCCTGTGGGGCGGCAGGTTTGCGTCGCCCAGTGTCAGGCGGTTACAGATGATCGTTTCAGTATACTTCTAAATGTACCATTTGCATTTTCCAACGTTTCAAGGAAACAATGATGGATGTCATTCGTATTTCCCAACATTTCATCAAAATACCGGTATTCTCGATGTTTTTGTCATTTATAATGACATCCATCATTTATTGGGAACCGGTAAAAGTGTCATTTATAAACATCTTTTCCTTTGGGGGCGCCCCCTTTTTTCGACGTCTTCTCGATGTTTCTCTTGACACTGCCAATTCAGTTATTGGTGTTTTTTAAATACCGGGAAAGTGAAAAAAAAAACGCCAGGAAAGTGAAGAAAAATGCCGGAAAAGGCCCATATTTTAGTAGTGCTTCCATCTTTGTAAGAAGTGGACCGCCGGAGCCGGAGTTGACAGCAGTAGCAGCGGGCGAGCTCGAAGGGAATGGGGAGGAGTAACAGTTGGCATTCAAAGAAGAATATAGCCGTTGGAATATGCTTGTCCATCTGATGCGGGGAAGGAATCATCGCAGTCGTTCCTCACGTTATAATCGAGACCGTTGAAGCTTTAAGTCGCTCTCGTCTCAGCCGTGGGATATCAGGACCGTAGCATGGGAAGAAATCTCGACCGTTCGCGCTCTTCGTCGTCTTCTTCTTTGCAGCCGAGTGAAGGGAGAGGGAAGCAACCGTATTCGGTTAAGGTTGTTGGGCAGTTAAGAGCTGTTGTATAAAAGGAATTGAGATTCCTTATGTAAAATCATCGATGATCAATCAAAGAAATGTCATTTGAGATTTTCCTCGTTTCTCATTTGTCTTTGTTTTTTTATTTTTCTTCTTGAATTCTGTACTTTTGTAGCAATGGTGCGGAAATCGAAGAGACAGGAGGAGGAGGAGCCAGCGGCGACGGCGGAGGAGCACATTGAGGATAACATTCCTCCACAAGTGGTATCAGAGCTAGCCCCATGCCTACGACCCACCTGGCGAAAGGTGCGACCTGGGGAAGGTGCGACCTAAGAGGGGGCGACCTGGCAAGGGCTAGAGTAGGCCACTTAGAGTGGGCACCCCAGAGTGGGCCGCCGTGGACGGCTGTTGTCGGAAGCGTGGTGGTATGTGAAGAACCCATAGTCCCACATCGGAAAAGAAAAAGAAAAATAATTAGCTTAAGTATGAAGGGGCCTCTCCACCTAATACCAATTGGTTTTGGGTTGGATGCTCAATAATACTTAACAAATGGGGTGTGAGCCCAGTATTAAGGGCCTAGTATGGGCTGGGACCTTAGCAAGACTATTGTTAGAGGTCTAGTATGGGCTGGATCTCTAGCAAATGGGCTAGTTGGAGGCCTTATATGGTACGTGCCTCTTACAAGTGGTATCAGAGCCTCCTTCGAATCAATGGAACGAGTCCAATTTCGAAGGGAATGCACTGGAAGAGGATTCATTGGCGGAGAGATTTCAACAGTTGGAGGACGGTCAGAAGGCGACTCAACTCCTCATCTAACAACATCAGCAGCAATGGGAGAAGATGATGCAGGAGCAGAAGGATCATCAAATTCGTACCTTGAAGCAGTGGGAGCTGGTCCAAGAACTGCTACAACAACAGGTCGCCATCAACAACACCCAGTTCCACAAAATTAACACTCTTTCAAGTAAGTTGGAGGATCTTACAAAAAACCCTCTGCATAAAATTCCTAGTACCATGAATCATGGAGAATTGGGCCACGGGAGTGTTGGTTCACCACAATTTCTTGGGGGGGTATCAGGGACTGCAATCCTAAGGGATTGAGGCCCGATTTTCCTATGTTCAAAGGGGGAGATGAAGTGATTTAGTGGGTGAATCAAGTTTTGAAAATCTTTGAGTATTATCGGACGGAAAGAAGTAGCTGGGTAAGAATCTGCGGATTCTATATGAAGGAAGAGGCTTTAGTGTGGTATGAATATGCTAAAGATAAAGTAGATGGGTTCTTGGTTTGGAAAAATTTCAAGAGGGCTGTTCTGAGCCGATTTGGTCCCCAAGAAATGGAGAAGCCATTCCAAACCTTTACTAATCTGAAGAAAGAAGAATCAGTACGTGAGTTCCTTAAGAAGTTGGAGAAAGTGATGGGGTTCTTGGATTGTTTACCAAAGGATTATATACTTGAGAAATTTATTGGGGGACTGAAGGACGAAATACATTTTGAAGTAACTGCCTTGAATCCTCAGGACCTTCAACATACTATTCTCCTTGCCAAAAATTTTGAAGAAAAAATGTCGTTGTTCCGGAGTAATTATAGGACTTCGACAATGACAGGAACTTCTTCAAGACCCATCCACAACAAATCCAGCCATCCTCCACCGTTGGCTGCTAAGAGTCCTAATTCGGGCATTCATACTCCCATTGGCCGGAGGTTAACCCCAGAAGAGATACAACACAAGAAGAAGAATCACCTTTGCTTTACCTGTGACGAGAAATGGAGTCAGGATCACAAATTCAAGAAGTTATTTATTATTGAGGTAATTTATGATGAAGAAGAGCCGGACTACGAGACAGCAGAGGAAGATGAGCCAATAGCAGGATCCTGTCAGGCAGGAGGGGAAGAGGATCCAGCTGCTATTTCGCTACACGCTATGAATGGCATTCCAGCAGCACATACATTGAGGTTGGAAGGAAGCATTAAGGGCCAATCAGTTCATGTGTTGGTTGATTCCGGTTCTACTCATAGCTTCATACATCCACATTTAGCTAAGAGTTTGGGATTGGATGTGGAAGTTTCCAAGAACTTTAAAGTGGTTGTGGCAAACGGTGGCAAGCTTGAAGGCTCAGGAATCTGTAGAGGAGTGTCACTCCGTTGTCAGGGTGTTTCCGTCTCTCTTGATCTCCTAGCACTGCCCATGGGAGGCAATCATATTGTGTTGGGTACGCAATGGTTGGAGCAGTTGGATGATATCGTAATGAACTTTAAGAAGTTACAGATGAAGTTCCAATACAAAGGCAAGGAGTGCATATGGCAAGGTTCTCGAGGAGAGTCACAGGTGGTGGGAGAAAAGCAGATGAGAACGGCTTTACGACAGGAGGGAGGAGTGGGTTATCTCATTTAGTTCAAGTCTTTGGACTTGGCTCCTTAGTGTGAGCAGTGGAATCTTCAGCAGACAACTAAACATGCCCCAGAGCTACAAATGCTAATTGACCGTTACTCGTCTATATTTGAGGAGCCAAAGGGCATACCCCCCAAAAGATACTGCGATCACCATATTCCCTTGGTTGACGGAGCCAAAGCAGTATGCATTCGACCCTACAGGCATGCACATTTTTTTGAAAAGTGAAATTGAGAAGCAAGTGGGAGAAATGTAGAATTCGGGAGTCATCCGCAACAGCACTGGCCCTTATGGGTCACCGGTAGTCATGGTGAAGAAGGCTGATGGGTCTTGGAGGATGTGCGTAGATTACCGAGCTCTTAATCAGCAGACGGTGAAGGACAAGTTCCCAATTCCCATAATTGATGAACTTTTGGATGATTTCCATGGTGCTATAATCTTCTCTAAGTTGGATCTTCGCTCAGGTTATCACCAGATAAGAGTCAGTGAAGCTGACATATTCAAGACTGCCTTTCGAACTCACGACGGCCATTATGAGTTTGTCATTATGCCGTCTGGCTTAACTAATGCTCCATCAACCTTCCAATTATTAATGAACCACATCTTCAGGTCAGTTCTAAGGAAGTTTTTTCTCGTTTTTTTGACGACATTTTAATCTACAACACTGATTTCCAGTCACACTTAGTTCATCTTAAGCAAGTTTTTGAGATTCTAGTAGAACACCAGCTATTTGTGAAAATTTCCAAGTGCCAATTTGGGAAGGGCTCTGTGGACTACTTGGGGCATGTAATCTCAGGGAATGGGGTTGCTGCTGACCCTAGCAAAATTGAAGCCGTAGTAGCTTGGTGTGAGCCTAAGTCCATTAAATCATTGAGGGGGTTTTAGGCTTAGCTGGTAATTATCGCAAGTTTGTGAAGGGGTTTGGGGGAATAGCTGCTCCTTTGAGAAATATGCTGAGGAAAGGGGAGTTCAAGTGGAGTACTGAGGCTAGAATGGCATTTCAAAGGCTGAAGGAGGCATTGGTTACAGCTCCAGTTCTATCCCTACCAGACTTTAGCAAAGATTTTGTGGTGGAATGTGATGCATCAGGCCAGGGCATTGTGGCTGTGTTGATGCAGGATGGCAAACCACTAGCTTATTTGAGTTCAAAATTGAGGGGTAGAAATCTCCTGTTGTCCACCTATGAGAAGGAATTATTAGCACTAATTGTGGCCACCAAGAAGTGGAGCCATTATCTGTTGGGAAGAAAATTCATCATCAGAACTGACCATAAGAGCTTGTGTTATCTGTTGGGACAGAGGCTGCAGCATGGCATCCAAAGTAAATGAGTAGTGAAGTTACAACAATTTGATTACAAACTGGAATATAAGACTGGGAAGGGAAATACAACAGCTGATGCTTTATCCAGGAAAACTGAAGGTTGTGAGTATCTACATGAAGATTATTTCTCTACATGTGAACTGTCTATGGCCCAGAGTGATTGGTTGGTGGGAATTAGAAACATGGTTAGTCGTGATGCATTTTTCAAGCTGTTGGAGCAAAAGCTGCAGGGTGGAGAGGAGAACCCCCATATCAGGAAAGTTGATGGAATTTATTATTACAAGGGTAAAATATTGGTGAACCCAAGTAATCAAGAGGTGGTAAAAATCCTCCGAATAAGTACCATAGTACACCTTTGCGGGGTCATTCAGATGCCATTAGAACTTTACACAGGTTGAAGGAAGTATTCTTTTGGGAGGGCATGAGAATTGATGTGCAGAGGTATGTTAGAGAATGTGATACATGTCAGAGGAGCAAGGCTGAGAATGTAGCTACCCCAGGCCTTCTCCAACCCCTTCGAACCCCTGAACAGGTATGGGAAGATATATCCATGGAATTCATTTTGGGTTTGCCACCGTGTGGAGATGTGGGAGCAATCTTTGTGGTAGTGGACATATTAACTAAGTATGCTCATTTTTTGGCATCAAATATCCTTTCACTGCAAAGGATATCGCTCAAATATTTTTTAATGGTGTCTTCAAGCTGCATGGGTTGCCTAGAACTATTGTAAGTGACCGGGACCGAATTTTTACAAGCATGTTTTGGAAAGAAATCTTTTCCTTGCAAGGAACTACCCTGGCTTTCAGTTCAGCCTATTACCCACAATCTGATGGACAAACTGAAATTACCAATAGGAATTTGGAGTGTTATTTGAGATGTTTTTATGGACATAAGCCCAGAGAATGGCCTAAGTGGCTAGCTCTTGCGGAGTATTGGTTCAATACTACATGGAAGGCTCCTACTCAAATGTCACCCTATGAGGCTGTGTATGGCAGGAAACCCCCCAATTTAATGAGGTATGTTCCCCAAACCTCTAAAGTGCAGTTGGTGGATGAATAATTGTTTTCAAGAGATGTGGTTTTACAACTTCTCAAGGACAACTTGAAGAAAGCTAAAGAAAGAATGAAGAAATATGCAAATTTGAGGAGATCTGAGAGGCAGTTTGAAGTGGGAGATTGGGTTTATTTGAGGTTGCAGCCATACAGACAAATTAGTGCAGCCATGAGAAAATCACACAAGCTATCTCCTAAGTACTACGGCCCTTATGAAGTTATGGAGAGGATTGGGCAAGTTGCATATAAATTGAAGATGCCTTCAACTTCTAAGATCCACCCAGTTTTTCATGTCTCACAATTGAAGAGGAAGATGGGGAATCATGTTGTGGTCCAGAGTGATCAACCATGCTACACTGAAGAAATTATTGATGAGCCAGGTCAGATTTTGGATCGCCGGACTATTCGTTCAAAGAATGCCTTGGTTTCTCAGGTGCTGATGAAATGGAAGCAGAGGACGCAGGACGAAGCTACTTGGGAGCATTATTGGGAATTGGTCAAGAGATTTCCAAGTTTCGATCTTGAGGCAAGATCGAAAAATAGGGAAGGTTATGTAAGAAGTGGACCGCCGGAGCCGGAGTTGACAGCAGCAGCAGCGGGCGAGCTCGAAGGGAAGGGGAAGGAGTAATAGTTGGCATTCAAAGAAGAATATAGCCGTTGGAATGTGCTTGTCCATTAGATGCGGGGAAGGAATCATCGCAGCCGTTCCTCACGTTATAATCGAGACCGTTGAAGCTTTAAGTCGCTCTCGTCTCAACCGTGAGATATCAGGACCACAGCATGGGAAGAAATCTTGACCGTTCGTTGTGGATCTATCTGCCCTTAAGAGTTCGTGCTCTTCGTCTTCTTCTTCTTTGCAGCTGAGTGAAGGGAGAGGGAAGCAACCGTATTCGGTTAAGGTTGTTGGGCAGTTAAGAGCTGTTGTATAAAAGGAATTGAGATTCCTTATGTAAAATCATCGATGATCAATCAAAGAAATCTCATTTGAGATTTTCCTCGTTTTTCATTTGTCTTTGTTTTTTTTCTTTTTCTTCTTGAATTCTGTACTTTTGTAGCAATGGTGCAGAAATCGAAGAGACAGGAGGAGGAGGAGCCAGCGGTGACTGGGGAGAAGCACATTGAGGATAACGTTACTCCACAATCTTGCTACGTTCCGAGTAGCCTTCAACAATTAGAAATTAGTAGATTTTTCGATGCCAAGACTCGTCGTAATTATCACCATCCAATTTTGTTCCCTTCAAAATGTTCGCTACAGCAGACTTTATAGAAACCATTTGGATTTGGGTTATACACACAAACATTAAAAAAGTCTATATTAGGTTTTCAATTTATGAGATTGAGCATTACACACTTATATTTTATCATACCCAAATAAATAAGAGAATTTAATGTAGAAAAGATGGCACCTGATCTAATGGGTCAGTGTTAAGACACAAAAAAAGTAGGAAGTACAAGCCTCCACATGGGCTTGTACTCGCTGGGTCCCACCTTTTTGTGTCTTGCACCTGATCCATTAGATCAGGTGCCACCTGCTCTACATTAATCCCTAAATAAGAAACAGTTTCAAATTAATAGATTTCATGCAGATCGAAACTTTGCCAAGCGGCGAAGCATATCTTTAATGTTCATGGATCTAACTGGATATCCATTGGTGCAGGGTAAGAACGATCTCCTCCTTAATCGTCATGTGTTAATTTGGAGCTTTCATGTAAGCCCATGATGAATCAGCCTCACAAACATAATCCTAAGAAGTATAAAGATCTAGAGCATGCATGGATTAATGGTGGATATATACCTCTAGGAGATCTCTCTGTATTTTCTTGTGAATCTAGGGAGAAAAATTAGCATGTTCCATGTATATATATACTCTTCCAAATTACGTAATCCCTGATCACCCTTGGATCAGAATTATGTGTCCAACAATGGCACACAAGGCTTTACCTTTGAGAAATCTTTGGGTGGTTGGGGCCTGATCGGTTCCTAATTATTTCCACCATAAAACAATATTATTATTTTCGTGAAGGTTAATTAGATAATTATTTGAATACAAGACCAGATGCAAAATTAACAAGTTGTTATAAACGGGCTTCTTGGTGGGCCTACCCGTTAGTGGGTATCCACCCATTATGTAACCCTACCACTATAAATATAGGGCTATGGTCTACATAGCCGCCAAGTTTACAACACGTTATCAGCACGCTCAAAGCTAAGCCGAACCCCTGCCGACGAACGGACGCGACGGACGGACGCGACGCGAACGGGCTTCCTTCACCAAACGTCGCTAGATCCGACGGGTAGGATCTAGAGGTAACTTTTTCCCTAGATCTAAATTTTACATATGCGCATATGTGGCGATTCATTTTTTTTGGATCAATCGATCAAGAATATACCGTTTTTATTGATAAAAATCACACCTTTTTCAATAAAAAACATATTTTTGGAAGAAAAAAAATTGGTTTTTTCCACTAAAAATCGGATTTTTACCCGTTGTTTTTCTCCAAAAATCACCCAAACCCTAAATAGGGTTCACCCACGCCCCCCCCCGTCGCCGGCAGCGGCGGGAACCCCCCCCCGCCACTGCAGGCGGGGGTTTCCCCGCCGCCTGCAGCGACGGGCAACCCCCGCCGCCGCCGGCGGGGGCATCCCCCGCCGCTGCAGGCGGGGGCTCCCCGCCGCCTGCAGCGGCGGGGCACTCCTATACCTGGCAAACTGCACGCGTCCCGATATAGCGTTCGCAGTAAATCTACTAGCCAGATACAGTTCAGCGCCCTCAAAGCGCCACTGGAACGAAGTGAAACAACTTCTGCGCTACCTCCAAGGGTCTGTAGACATGAGACTATACTTCAAGAAAGGTGTATCCACCGACCTGGTCGGTTACGCAGATGCGGGATACAGGTCCGATCCACATACCGCAAAGTCCCAGACCGGTTTCGTATTCACATACGGTGGGACGGCCATCTCATGGAGATCCGTGAAGCAGACATCCACAGCGACCTCATCCAACCACTCCGAGCTCATCGCGATCCACGAAGCTAGCAGAGAATGCTTCTGGCTTCGATCAGTCATCAACCACATCCTCAAGACCACCGACCTGAAGACGGGAGATCTTGGGCCTACCACCATGTACGAAGACAATGCTGCCTGCATCGCTCAACTACGAGGTGGCTACATCAAAGGTGACCGGACGAAGCACATTTCCCCCAAGCTCTTCTTGACGCATGAACAGCAAGTGGACAACCAGATCGACATCCAGCAGATCCAGTCCTGTGACAACCTGGCTGACCTATTCACTAAAGCTTTGCCTCGCAGTACCTTTAGAAAACTTGTACTAGGAATTGGGATGAGACAGCTGAGAGATGTACAAGCCTGAAGCTTGTACTTATCAGGGGGAGTTAACGTAGTGCTATACTCTTTTTCCTTGGCTGTTGGTTTTTCCCACTGGGTTTTCCAAAGTCAAAGGTTTTAACGAGGCAGCCACATTAACTCAGGATCCAGAAGTATCCACCACTGATGTTATCCATCGATCAGGGGAAGTTACAGAGACTTGTACTCTTTTCCCTTAGCCACTGGTTTTTCCCACTGGGTTTTCCTTGTCAAAGGTTTTAATGAGGCAAGCACTCTTAAACTTAGAGATCCAGAAGTATCTCCAACCCCATGATCAAATAAGCTTCATGAACCCTGAAGCGTTCATCATGGCTTACAACAATGGATGGATAAGGGGAAGTGTTATAAACGGGCTTCTTGGTGGGCCTACCCGTTAGTGGGTATACACCCATTATGTAACACTACCACTATAAATATAGGGCTATGGTCTCCATAGCCGCCAAGTTTACAACACAAGTAATATTTTGTCATGCGGGAACAATGGCTACACCCGTAGCATGCATGCTGTCATAAGGATTACATGAGTGTCAAGGTGTCCAAATGGCCCGCGGGCCCAGGCCCGGGCCCCGGCCGGCCCGGCCCGGTCAACGGGCCGGCCCGGCCCACGCCCGGGGCCGTGCTTCCGGGACCCCGGGTGGCCCGGCGGGCCGGGCCGGCCCGGCCCGGCAGCGGGCCCGGGTCAAGCCCGGGGTGGGGGCGGTGCAGGCCGGGCCGGGCCGGCCCGGTCCGCTTGCAGGCTGCAGTTGCAGCCTGCAATGCAACGGTCTTATGACTGTTACATTTTTTTTTGTTAATGGGGGCAGAAATTTGGGGCGGGGTTTTTTTGTAATTTCTTTGGCTTTTGACCAAAAATACCACTCCCAACGGTCATAAACGGCTATTTTGGAGGGGTATTTTGGGTATTATACACCGAAAAATCCCTATAAATTTCACCCCACCCCTCTCATTTTTTTTCACAATTCTCATACTCTCAAATTCTCAAACTCTCTCAAACTCTCAACCTCTCTCAAACTCTATCATACGTTCAAGCAAGCAAGATCAACCCCTCTCAAGCAAGATCAAGATTCGCGGCCCAAATCGATATTGCGCTCATCTTCCTCCGCTGTTATCATCATCTCAGTTCAATCCGCTGTCAACAAATCAGGTTCCTAAATTTTTAGAATAATGTCGGGACCAAACCGTAGGGGCCGGACTCATGCTTTCTACCTCAACACTGAGGAGGAAGATAACTTTGCCATGATGAGGGATAACATCCCAGAAACCCAAAATTATGACCATTTAGAAATGTCACAAAATGAACAAACTGAATCGTATCAGTACTCAAATATGCAACCTGCCTATACTATGTCTGCACAAACCTCTTCTGTACACGCTGCTACACAATCACAACCTATTCTTGCTGATGTTCCACTTCCACCTACACAAGTAACACCACCAACCAAACCCCGATCAACAAAATCTGCGGTTTGGGAGCACTTTTCAATTGAAACTGTCCCGGGCAGAGGCACGCGGGCAGTTTGCAAAATATGTAGATCTGATTTTACTTGCAAACCTTCTGATGGCACAACCCACCTAAAGAGACACCATGCCTCTTACTTAAAAAGGACCTTAAACAGACCACACTAAACTTATCTGGCTCTTCTTCCTCTTTATCTAATTTCTCATACTCTACTGAGACTTTGAGAAAAGAGATGACACGATTTGTAATATGTCAAGAATTACCATTTACTTATGGGGAAAGTTCCGATTTAGAAAGACTTAATCAGTTGGCCCTTAACCCTGCCTTTAGAAGAGTGCCTAGAAACACTCTTCGAAGAGATGCTATGGCAACTTTTGAAGCTGGTAAAGTTAAATTGATTGAAACTTTTGCTAGTGTAAAATCTAGAATAACGTTGACTTCTGATATTTGGACCACAAAATGGGGTGCATCATATTTATGTGTTACATCTCATTATGTAGATAATTCATACTTGCTGAATAAAATGATTATTGGTTTTAGAATGTTAGCGGAATCACATTCTGGTGGTGCTATTGCTAATGCAATAATGGATGTTATTCATGATTTTAATATTGCAGACAAAATTTTTTCAATTACGTTTGATAATGCATCTAATAACACTAGTGCAATTAACGTTTTAAAAAGATCTTTGCCCCTTGATGTGGTCGGGTTGTTCCATCAAAGATGTGCATGTCACGTCTTGAACTTGATAGTTCGCGATGGACTTGCCACTTGTTTACCGTATATAGAAAAAATTAGAAATCTCATGTTGTTTATACATATTTCTGGCCCTAGATGACTTCAGTACAAACAACTGTGTCGTACTAGACAAAAATCATACCTGGCATTTAAATTTGATGTTGCATCAAGGTGGAACTCAACTTACTTAATGCTGTGATCCATGCTTAAAAATAGAGAGCAGATTACAGATTATGCACTTACATATTTTTCACATGATCCTGCTTTTGACATTACTGATATAGAGTGGTTAACTGTAAAGCATCTGCATGACTTTTTGGAAGTTTTTTACTGCTTCAAACAAATTTTCTGGGGTTTACTACCCAACATCTTATTTAGGATTAGAACAATTAGTTTTAATTTCTGATCAGATATCTAGGCATAGAGAAAATACACACCCTGCCATAATGCCCATGATACTTGAAATGTCTGCAAAACTTGCTAAGTATTGGAAGCCGGTTCCTCTTCTTTACTCTTTATCTAAAGTTTTTGATCCTCGTTTTAAGGAGGATGCTGCACTAGGTTTATTAGAACTGTATTCTGAAAACATGGGATTTTCCCATGTTGAACATGTATCTGCTGCTAAAAATAGCTTAAGAACTTTGTATGCAACTTATGAGGCTAAATATGGTAATGTTTCACATAATTCATCTGTCTCTGCTAGTGCTTCTGCTTCGGCTTCTAGTAAGATTCGCCAAATGTTAGGAAAGAAGAAACAAAAAATCGTAAGTTCGGATTGTTCTACTAGTGAACTATCCAAATATTTAGCTAATCCATTTCCCTTTTCGGAGGAAGCAATGGATGATGAGTATTTTGATCCTCTTGCCTGGTGGAAAGGATATGAATCTGTTTATCCTATTCTTTCCATTATGGCACGAGATTTGTTATCTGTACCTATTTCTACAGTTGGTTCGGAGTCTGTTTTTAGTGCAAGTGGTCGCGTTCTGAGCAACAAGAGATCGCGACTGAAGGAAGACATTGTTGAAGTTGCGGTATGCGCGAAGGATTAGTTCCATGCTGAAAGCCGCTCACAGAACAAGAAGGACCTTTCTGAAGATTCCGATGAAGAAGCTGAGTGATGAATTTTTATTGTCTTAGTTGTATTATTTTTCAGTTTTGGCCATTGTATGAAGGGTAAGGTTGGCCGATGTACGTCCCCCTTCAAAAAAGATTTTAATTAATAAAATTTAAAGATTCAACCCGGGACCTTATGAAAATTTCGGGCTTAATTATCTACTTCCAAATTGTTTACGGATGTTTTCTCACCACAGTTCGTTGACCGTCGGCTGCGTGGTCAACGTGGTCAAGGGGCCGATTCGGGGGTCCCTTGGGGTCGCCGAGCCCGAGTGTTCTCGGCGTGGGTGGAAGCGGGTTCGGGTGCAGACGGGGTCGGGTCGATCCTCTGCCTTCGGGGAGCTGAGGAGTAGCCTCGGTTCGGTGGATCGTGCTCGGACTCGGTCGGATCCGCGTCGAGGGGTAGCCTCGGCGCCTTGCTAGAGGGTCGGTTCTCGAGCAGCCGTCCACCTGACGACTGCGAAGGGGGTGGCCGCTCGACGCTGAGGGGTAGCCTCGGCGCCTCGGACAGCTTCTTCCTGGACAGATGAGGAAACTCGTCAGGGAGGCCGAACCTAGGTTCCGGCCAAATCCCCTCCAATGCCTAAGTCAGATCGAGGTCTGAAGGGGTACTCGACGGGGGAGATCCGGCTTGTAAGGAAGCCGGAACGTCAACCCAGGCGGCGCGAGTTTGGGGGAGGGAGGAATTGAGATGACGAATGCCTAGGTCGTTGATGGAGTACCTCTCTGTTGATTACCTGAGTCTCGATCCTTTTCTCCGTCGTCTTGGCCTTCCCCTTATAGGGTCCCTCGCGATTGCCCCACATCCCGCCTCCTTTCACGTCCCCACGACCCGCCTCCGCCTCCTCCCACTCGCGCGTAGTGGAAGGGTGGCCCATTAACGGGTCCGTTAATGGCCATTATGGGATCGCGGATTCCGAGGGGCGGTTAATCTGGTCGAATGGGGGCTAGTCGGGTGCCCCCGAGGGTGGAGTGGCTGGGCCTTCAGCCCCGTCCGTGGGCCCTTCCGGGCGGGCCCGTCTTCTCTAGTTTGCGTCCCCTTTGAGGTTGGGCCGTGGGCCGTTGTAATTCGGGCTGGTTCAAATTAGTCGTAACACAAATAAACTTGAATGTTACTTAAGGGTCAATTGTCTATTTTTTATTACTTAATTATCTACTTGTGCACCTTATTACTTAATATTTTATTACTTAAGGGTAAGTTGTAAATAAGTAGAATATTTTAATATTTTTTAAGATTTTTAAGATTTTTTAACCAATTTTCAAATTTTTTTTAAATTTTTTTTTACCGGCCCGTTGGACACCATGACATGAGTGAGCAAATTTAGGGCCTGTTCTTTACACGGAATGTTGGGGAGATTTTGCGATTTTGACACTGTTCCTTTCCTGACGCTTGGATTCCACCCGCACTTTCTCACGGAGTGTTCTTTTCACCCATTTTTTCTTTGGGCAAAAAATCCGACGTGTCTTGCTGCAGTCGGATTCCAAGAGGCCCTTTGAAAGCGGAGAAAATCGGTGCGATTACAATGGATTCTTACACTCAAGTGGGCCCCCCTCTCACCTCCCACCAATCGCAACATATATTGGGATTTCTGTTTTTTTTTGCTTCGTTTTCACTGCTACGCGTCAAAACAAATAGGGTTATGGAAGTATTAATTATTTTGTATATTAATTAATTAATTTGAGTGGACCCAACACCACTTTCCAACATAAAATTTTTTTCATCCAAAAGAACACACTACACAGAGTGGGCCCCACCTCAACTTTCCAACCTCACTTTCCTACAAAAGAACACACTACACATCAATTTCTCTCTCATCAGATTCCACACTCTCTCAACTTTCCCATTTATACATTCCTACAAAAGAACAGACCCTTAAATAATGAGAAAAAGAAACGAGAGCTAAGTAAAAAGAAAAGAAATGTGCGAGGTCAGAATTATTATTATTACTAATATAAAAAAAGGGAAAGAAGTAGAGAGGGTGGCAGGGGGGACTGCAAAAGAGCACAGCACAGCACAGCACAGCACAGCGCAGGCATGCAGAGAAAGAGTACACATGTTGGAGACTTGTGTGTTTGTATTGTGGCTGACCTTTGTAAAGCAAAAGACAAAGCTAAAGCTATAAAACTCTTATCCCTTCAACAAACCCTTCAGCCTCTTCTCCTCGTTGAGAGAATCTCTCTTTCGCACACACGCACACAGAGAACCCCTTTGACTTCACAAAAGCAAAGCAAAAGAGAGATGCGACAGCCCACACGGGAGAGAGGGAGAGAGCCTGGGTAGAGAGAGAGAGAGAGAGAGCCTGGGAAGAATACAAGATGGCTAGCTGCTGATAAAAAATTGAAGAGTACTACAGTTTGCATTTGTATTATTTTGTGGGGAGAAGCAAAAGCCGCAATTTCCGATCTCGCTGTGGGCCCTCTGTCCGTCTCATTAGTCTTCTCTGCTGTTTCTTGCAGCTTGGCGTTGGTTTCTACGAGGAGAGAAGGCTTCAGATATTGGTTGAAGAATGAAAATCTTTTTTTACACTCAAACTCTCTATCTCTCTCTTTCGTCCCATCTATTCCATTGTTCGTCTGATCAAATCTGTGTTATGTTTCAGAGATCTCAATGCAGGATCCCCTGTCAGATGCTACAATATATATACCTGGCTTCCTTCATTTTTTTTCAACACCTCACTCATTACTGTTCTTGAAAACATTTCCAGATTCCCAATTAAGCCTTGATATTTACATATATATATCTATCTATCGCAAATTCGCAATGCTATGATTAATTTTTCATAGACAGCAATTTATATAAAGGAAAATCTAGGCATTTTCTTGCTTGATTCTTTGATGTGCATGGCTTTTTTCCTTGTTATGTAAGACAAAAAGTCCTAAAAGGAAGTATAAAAAAGAAAAGAACTCTTAACTGCTATCAAATGGCTAGTATACTTGAAATTCACATTGACTCAAAAAGATCAACATATTTTTAGTTAAGAGTGCTAACAAATTAACCTTATTCCACATTTTTTTGATTTTTTTTGCTATATCATCACATCAATTACTCAGAAGGAAGGATGTAAGGCCTGTTCTTTTAGGTTGAAGTGCTTGGTTTGTTGAAGTGATGCATAGTGTTGGAAAAAGTAGAGTATTGTGTTTTTTTGGGGTGAAAGTGAGTTGTGAATTAGGATGTTGAAATTGTGTGTGGGTCCTACACAACTTTATTGTATTTTTTTGTGTTGAAGTTGGTTGTGAATGTTGTTGTGAAAGTTGAAGGGTGAAAGTTGTGAGTGGGATGTGGTAAGAATAAGGGAACAATGACCCCCCTTACATTTGTGAATGAAATTGATATAAAAACCAAATATTCGTCTGTAACAAAATAAAAGAACAATATCCCCCTTGCAATATGACACACTAATTAAAATATCCCAAAAAATAAATACAATTTATTTTTACATTGCCGTATTCTCTATGTTAACGATCAATAATTAAGTGAGAAAAAATTTCATACAATGATGATATTGTGATGCGTAAACCCAAAATACAACAACAACATATATATACCGTAAATTGAAACAAAAAGTCGTCCAAATACCAACCATCTCAAATTACAACAACCCTCGAAAACAACATCAAAGTCACAAATGTATATCTCTACATCAACTGATATTGTGATACATCCGCATTAGTGTTAAACATCAATTACCAGAGCCCAAAGATAAACAAATAGACCAAATATTCCCCATCATCAACATGATGATCCAACAAATAATCCATAACAGTGTTTAACATCAATGCCTACTGTTATACATCAAAAGTACATAAAAACATATTACAACTAAGAGAGCTAGCAGTCCGGTCTTAATGGAACGGTAATCGGATATGATGCTCTCCAACTGCCCAGTGGTCCGCTCAAGTAGACAAACAATAGTATCCAGCCGTCCCTCCATCTCTGACATCCTACTCTCGGTCAAAGGGGACGTCGAACTTACAGTAGAGGGCCTTCAGTCAATCTCATCCATGTTATGCATGATAACCAGTCTGGATAACTCACTGTGGGCGGGATCCTTCCATAGGAAGAATTTGCAGTGATTCTCTCGAGATGTACAACTCCAAAATCTACGCCCAGGGTTTGCTCTTGTCCATGAAGTCCTCCTCGGGACCTGAAGCCACAATGGCATATCTTGAAGTCATCGAAATCGGCATCAAAGTCGCCATGTGTCGCATCTCTCTGTCGAGATCGGCAAGATGAGCTTGACTGTTGACTCATCAGTACCTGGCAAGAAAAAAAATCCTTATTAACATATAACAGGTTCCATATAAAAAGTGATAAATTTAAAATAAAGAGGGACCATCATACCTACGAAAAGCATTGAGCATTGGCATGTTAGGATGGCGGCAGCGTTCAGAACTCAGAATGAACAGTCAAACAAAAAGATCATATAATAATGAAGGAGATTGGCAATGGAAGAATTACGACTACTGATAACCGTAAAAGTAATTCAACCCACAAAAAAACAATGAAAGCAAAAATGGCCTGAAAAAAGGGGAAGCTTATTACGGACATTCATATAGTATAACAATAAGCACCCTCAGATTATAATTTTCCATATCCCCATTAGGTTGCATGGCAATGGCTCCTTCATTTTCTAGCAAACACGCCCACGACAAGAATTGAATCCAACCAATAACACATCATCTCAAGCAAATAATGCATATGGAATAAACTCCCAACTATCACATTATTTTCAACCAATTTCATAGTTATTTTCCAATTCAGAATCAATTGTTATTCAAATTCTGCGCAAACATGTGTAATGAAGGATCCTAATTGCATGCCATCCATATTGACGGATACCCTTTTTTCCACATAATCATCATAGCGCTAGTTCACCCAAATCCACCATAAAAAATTATCACATTCATGCATTGTATAAAAATCCAGAATCAGCCCAGAAATCTGGGCTTGAATGCTCAGATTTCAGGACCCAGTCCAATGTCAGCAACATCAAAGAGTTGATAATATGCTGTAATTGGAATGCTGTATAAAAATCCAGAATCAAAGTAGAACATGCACACACACACACACAGTATTTCAGGAAAATGAGAAGGCATGCAGGCCAGCACAAGTCCAAAAAAATCCCATGCTCAGATTTCAGGCAACAGCAGGCCACCAGCTGATAGAGAAGTCCAATTACAGCAAGAGCAAAGAACATGCACACACAGAGAGTATTTCAGGCAACTGAGAAGGCCAGCAGGCAAGCACAAGTCCAACAAAATCCCAGACTCTCATGCAAAGAGCAAAGATCAAATACACACTGAGTATGGCAGGCAACATAGCAGGCCAGCAGTCCAGCATGCCAGCACAACTCCAAAAAAAATTCCTAACTCTCAAGCAAATATCAAATAGCAAATACACACACAGAACTGGAACAAACCAGGCCAACAGGCCTGCATGCCAGCACATGTCCAAAAAAATCCCAAACTCTCATGCATGGAGCAAAGAGCAAATACAGGCAAAGTGGATGTTCAAAATTAGACACAAAATTAGACAGTTCAGAGAAAGTAACCAAGAATTGAAACCAACCAAGAATTTTTGTAACGAATGGTTTTTCATGTATGGATTTTATTATATATATATAATATTAATTGTTGCTTTCCCTTCTTTGTGATTTCCATTTCTGTCTCCGTAGTTTTTATTTTCGTTCGTTTCGTCGTGATTCTCTAGATTCTTCCGTCGGTCGGCGTGTTTGAAGTAAGTCATTCGTGACGGGCTTCATAACGTCGATATCTTAGAGTTAGAACGAGCCTAGGAGACTTAGGAAACCATCCCGGAGCTTCGCGCTCCATTTCGGAACTTTTGGTGCTCATTAGCCGGTATAAGAAGGGGCACCGACCGACTAGATGACGATCCAGTCGGTCGGAAAACCTTCTTGAACCGACTAGTGGGCTTTGTTAAATGTTCAGGAGTTACTGTTTGTCATTAGTCGGTCTAAGAACGTTGGTTGACCGACTAGGTTGCAAACTAGTCGGTCGGCAATGCTTCTTTAACCGACTAACTCATTAACTATTTTTGACACTAGTTACTGTTTACTCTTAGTCGGTCTAAGAACGTTCATCGACCGACTAGATGTCAAACTAGTCGGTCAGTAGTTGTTCTTTGACCGACTAAATCTAAATCCTAATTTTCGTCTGGGTTACTGTTTACACTTAGTCGGTCTGCGTTGGTCAACCGACCGACTAGTTCCCAAACTAGTCGGTCAGTGGTTGCTCTTTGACCGACTAAACAGTACATGAAACCCTAGTTTTGCCCTAGCCGCCACCAAACTCTATAAATACCCCCAAACGTTTTCTTCTTCTTCCTCATGACCTAAAACCCTAGTTTCTCCCCCATTGAGCCCCCATCTTCCCCAAATCCTCAAACCTTCATTCCAAGCTCATCCTCCATCATCCAAACCCTCCCTTGTCACAACCCATCTCTCATCTTCCTCAACCCTTCATCAAACCCCCAAAATCCACATCCAAACCTATTTCTCCAGATTTTTCCCTCATTTCCAGATCTGAGCCGGATCGTTCTTCCGTTGCCGTGGTTGCTCGGCATCGCTCCTCCGCCTCTTCACGGTAATACTCGATTCCTTTAGTTTTAGCATAACCCACATTGACATTTGTGAAACCATAATAAAATGGATTATTAGAAAGTTAGGATCCTAATAAGAAATCGATTTAGAATCATTGTGCTAATAATTGTTTTGCCATAACAGCGATCTATTCCGTAGTTAGCTTGTGTGACGATCTTCATTGCTCGTCAACCCCGGTATCAGGCAAGTGAAACTTGCATCTCTTGATTTGGGCCATGTCTTAGGCCATTACCTTACTTTAGCGTAAAAGAGACTAGACGGTGAAAGGATAGCCGTCTGGACGCCATTGACCTAGCTTGACAACGAAACTTGGTCTGTCACCTTCATCATGCTTGTATGTCACGTTTAATTTCAATTAACGGTACGCGAATATCTGCTCATGTCATTGCATAGTGATTATTCATCGTGATTGCGTAGCACACGCTACAATATTATATTCCTGGCTCGTGTTCCAGAAGTGAGCCCTGTAGTTGGAAACCCCAACGCTCGGATACCGGCTAGGTGCACCCCTATACCAAATACACTTCCTGGCTCGTGATCCAGAAGCGAGCTCAGTTAGTTGGAAACCCCAACGCTCGACACATATGGGTGTGGTAAGAGATATGCGGCCACCTGAGCCCCGAGTTGGCCTGATCCGCCACTCCGGCCAGCAGGCGAAATCTCTAGTGCATAAGTGATAATCGTGATAAGTGATTCGTGAGTTAGTGATTTGGTGGCTTTTGCTACATCGTGCGTGCTTGTCTCTTCCTTTAAACTGTTGCATCATACTTAACTGCCGTGTCATTGCTTAATATTATAAGTGCTAGGTTGTTAGTTACTTTCAGTTTCCTTGCTCAAGTCTTTCAGACTTGCTGACATGTGCCCCTTTTATCTTTTGGGTGACACATGTTAGACCCTGAGCCAGAGTTACTTGCTGAAGGTGAGGTGTTTGCGGACGCCGAGCTCGAGCCCGTGTTGGACGAGGACTTCGTAGACACGGGAGATCAGTCTTAGTGTCTATGTCTGATTTTTGTTAGATTGTTTAGGTTTTCGGTGCGTGGCGCCTAGTTTGATACTCTGTTAGGTTTGTGCTTTGTTTGGCCTTGTTCTGGGCCTTTAGACTCTTTCTTTTTAGCATGGTGGCTTTTTCTGTGATGTTGAATATTTTGTGGACAAACTTTGGGATTGTTATTTCATATCCGTCTCATCTTATTATTATTATTGTTGTTGTTCCGTTTGCGTTTACACGGACCTGCTTTTTACTAAATTGACGCTTATCAGGCGTGCAGCTTCACAGCTCCACGCTTGAGCGGACCTTCTCACGTCTCGCCTCCATTTTAGGGAAGCGGGGCGTGACAGGTTTTAGTGGTGGCCCATGCAAGTCCCTCTGTAACTGCAATTATCGGGATGACGATAATAATATTAGATTGTCCAACAAATAAATTCGACATCCGAGCCCTAAGCTATGAGTCTAATTGTTTCGCTTTGTGTGTCACTAGATGGCAGGAAGACGAATCACCCGTGGTGGAGGTAGTGGTGCGCCCCCTCATGACGAGGAGCCTGAGCGGGAGCCCATTAGCAGAGAGATGATGAGGATGATGATGCAGATGATGCAAGTTCAGCAGGGTGTGCTTCTGCAGGTACAGAATGCTCTGGTGGCTCGAGCTACTCGGGCGGTGGAAGCCCCTCGCCCTGAGCCTGGGGCGAAGCAGTTCAGAGAGCTGGGTCATGTATATTTTGATGGAACCGAAGGCCCACTAGCTGCTGATGAGTGGATGAGGAATATCGAGGACAATCTGAAGATGTCCAAGGTCAACGAAGTTAGTTGGGTTGACTTGACGAAGCGCCATCTGAGGGATAACGCCAGAAATTGGTGGGATGCTGAAGAGAAGATGTTGGTGGAGCCGATCGTCTGGGCTACCTTCAAGGCCAGATTTGATGGTGAGTTCTTCCCAAAAGCTGCCAGGGAAGAGATGCTGCAGCGTTTTATCGATCTGAAGCAAGGAAGCTCGTCGGTGGACCAATACCACCAAGAGTTCATGAGGCTGAGTCGGTTTGCACCGAAGATGGTGCAGGACGCTGAGGAGAGAGCTCAGAGGTTCCTACATGGACTTGCTTCGGAGCTTCAGAGTTTTGTGACCTCTTCTGACCGGGAATCTTATCAGAAGGTTCTAGTAGCAGCCAAGAGGCAGGAGCTGCTCGTGAACCAGAGGAGGGGGTCTATTGTTGGTGCTGGGAAGAGGCCTGTGGAACAATTGAGAGCTGTGGTTAGACCTAGATTCAGGCCGAACCAGCCTGTTCAGTTTAAGAGGCCGGGAGGGCCTGTTCAGAAGGTTTGCCATTTCTGTGGCAAGGAGGGCCACATCAAGGAATCGTGTAGGAGGTTCTTGGGGCAATGTATGGCCTGTGGAGATCCTGCCCATGCCCTCAGGGAGTGCCCGAGGTTGAAGTAACCTTGGAGGACACCTATTGCTGCTCCGCCGTTGCAACAGAGAGCCCCGGTGCCCGCTGGTCGTGGGGTACCCCTTGTTCCACAAGGGCATGCCTTTCGGCGGGCTGTTCCGCCAAGGAGGCAGGCTTTTCTGATGACTGAGGAGGAGATCTCGGCCATGGTTGAGGTCATTGCAGGTAACTTCCAATCTAGTTGTTTCTTCCTTAGTTAGTTGATTGCTAAATTATGTTGGTTGCTTGTGTATGAATGTTGCTAGAGTAAGATTTGATTGATTAGACTGTTTGTTAGTCGTGGTTTTGGTTTGCACATTCCCTGCCCGAGTCCTCTTTGACTCAGGTGCGTCAATGTGCATTTTGGCCCGGAGCTTCGTGGAGAAGCATTCCTTGTCGACGTCCTCTCTTCCTAAGAGTTGGAATATCGTCACAGGGAACGGTGTGGTCTCGGTGCATCGTGGGTGCAATTCTTGTCCGTTGGTGGTTTGTGGACGTGAGCTTTGTGCTGATTTCATTGTCCACGACATCACCAACTACGACGCGGTCCTTGGGATGGATTGTCTTGCGAGCTTCTATGCTACGATTGACTGTCGGAAGAAGAAGGTGGTGTTCGAGATTCCTAGACATCCGGTGTTTGAGTTCAGTCGAGGTAGCAGTTCGTTGGGTCCGGTCAGATTTCGGACCAGACCGGTGGAGGTTGTGGCTATGCAGATGGAGTTGGAGAGGCCAGCTGTGGTGAGAGATTTTGATGACGTTTTCCCCGAGGAGATGTCTGGATTGCCGCCTGATCGAGCTTTGGAGTTTTCTATCGATCTTATTCCAGGTGCGCAGCCCTTTTCGAAGGCACCATATCGTATGGCGCCAGCAGAGTTGGAGGAATTGCGGAAGCAGTTGGTTGAGCTTATGCAGAAGGGTTACATCAACCCTAGTGTGTCTCCGTGGGGAGCACCGGTGCTGCTGGTGAAGAAGAAGGATGGTTCGCGTCGCATGTCCGTGGACTATCGGGAGTTGAATGTGGTGACCATTAAGAACAAATACCCGTTGCCTCGTATTGATGATATTTTTGATCAGCTGGGAGGATCGAGGGTGTTTTCTAAGATGGATTTGAGGAGTGGTTACCATCAGCTGAAGGTGAAGAAGGATGATGTGCCGAAGACAACTTTCAGGACGAAGTATGGACACTACGAGTTCGTGGTTATGCCTTTCGGTGTAACTAACGCACCTGCAGTTTTCATGAATCTGATGAACCTGATTTTCTATGACTTTTTGGATAAGTTTGTCGTTATCTTTATTGACGACATCCTGATCTATTCGAAGTCGGAGGAAGAGCATGCCTCGCACTTGAGGACGGTGTTGGAGATTTTGAGGAAGCATCGGTTGTATGCTAAGTTTTCGAAGTGCGAGTTTTGGTTGGACAGAGTTGCTTTTCTCGGGCATGTGGTGACTGGAGATGGTATTTCAGTGGATCCCGAGAAGATCAGGGCCATCAAGGAGTGGCCTGTTCCGTCGTCTGCGTCTGAGATTCAGAGTTTCCTTGGTTTGGCGGGATATTATCGGCGCTTCATTAAGGACTTTCCCGTATTGCAGAGCCGATGACCAGGTTGACGCGGAAGGATGTTGCTTTTGTTTGGTCGGGTGATTGTGAGCATGCCTTTGGTGTTCTGAGAGAGCGTTTGACGACTGCCCCTGTTCTTGTTGTGCCTGATCGCAGTGGAGGATTTGAGATCTTTTGCGATGCTTCTGGAAAGGGTCTCGGTTGTGTTTTGCATCAGCATGGACATGTTGTGGCTTACGCTTCTCGTCAGCTCAAGGTTCATGAGAAGAATTACCCGACGCATGATTTGGAGTTGGCTGCTGTTGTGTTTGCTCTTAAGATTTGGAGGCACTTTCTGCTGAGTGAGAAAGTGAAAATCTTCACCGATCATAAAAGCTTGAAGTATATTTTCACTCAGAAGGAGCTCAACATGCGACAGCGTCGATGGTTGGAGCTCATGGCGGATTATGAGATTGATTTGCAGTATCACCCTGGCAAGGTAAATGTGGTGCCAGATGCTTTGAGTAGGCTTCCAGCGGTGATGATTTTGACTTCGCAGTGGAGATTACAGCAGGATTTTTGCGGGTCTGATGTAGAGATTGTTCTTCCCGGGGAGGCTTCTTCGTTGATGTATATGCAGGTGCAGTCAACGATCGTGGATCGGATTAAGGCGAGTCAGGCTGAAGATCCGAAATTGGTAAGGATTCGAGGGCAGGTTGAAGCCGGTCTGCGGACTGACTTTTTGGTTCATGATGATGGCTCGTTGAGGTTCGGAGCCAGGCTGTGTGTGCCAGCTGGGGATATCAGAGAGGAGTTGTGTAACGGCCGGTATTTTCAGGTATATTACTTCCGATTGTCCGAGTATTTTTTATCCGTAGAATCAACGCGAGCGCATCTAAATTTTTCACCGTACTTTAATAGTTACTATGGTTATTTTAATTTACGAATTACCGTAGCTACTTTATTTTACTAATTACGAATTACGATTACTAATTACCATTAATTACTCTGGTTAATTAATTAGTTACTTCATTAGTTAGTTAATTAGATAATTAATTAGTCAAAATTTCCCCCCTCACGTTTTTCTCATTCCAATCAGAAAACATCTCCCCAACTCGATACCTCACCCAAATACATTCAGTTCATCACATTAGTCAACAAATTTTATTAACTGAAAACCTAACCCTTGAATAAGCGTAAACCATGTCTCCTGCTTTCTTCGTTCTTCATTAAATCCTATTGACTAAATTCGATTATCTAACAACCATGTCTCCCTGCCTCTTCCTACTTCAAGGAGCACCAATCAACTCCCCTGCAACGTTGATCAGCCTCCCACACAATTCAATCCTCCCATTCATCATCATCTTCCCCCTTCATCACTGTCAAAAATCAAACAAAACCACAACCCAATTCCTTCATCCCAGAAATCAGTTCACCCAAAATCAAAACAGAAATTGGCAAAGAAGAAGAGAATTCAACCTTTCAAATTCAACCCTACAACTCCCAAATTCAGCCCCAATTCAAGAATCAATTTCAGATTCAACTCAAAACTGAAAACACAAAAAAAAAAAATCAATCAAGATCCAAAACCCAAGCCCTTCAATTTCTTCTCCTTCTTCCTCCTCCCCTCCTTTCCCTAAGCCACGCTGCGCCGCCCCCCTACCTTGCGCCCCCGCCGGACCCCGACCCGGCCTCCCCGCGCAGCGCCGTGCGCCCCCGCCTGGCCCCGCCCCGCGCCGCCCCCAGGCCGGCCACCCCCGACCCCCCTCGCGTCGCGCCGCCGACCAGGCCGCCGGCCTCCGTTGGCCGCCGCCCCCTGCCCTCGTGTCCCCTGCAGGCAACGCAAGAAAAAAAAAAAAAAAGAAAGAAAGAAGGGCAGAACGAAGAAGGGAAGAGAGAAAGACAGAGAGAGGGTGAGAAAGAAGAGTAAAGGTACACCGACCGCCTTTCAAAACGCGCCTTTCACGACAAGGCAATTCGGTAACTCATCGTACCCTAGCTATGGGGTTTAAAAACAATATTGATGCATGCCAAAAGTAGTTTCTTTTCATTAGCAAAGTGTTTCTCTTGAACAGTTAGCTAAACTTGATAAATTGCACCGTACCGTAAGTTGAATTGGTCTCTGTGACATGCTTAACCGTTAATCGGAAGATGTAATTGGAAAAGTGAGAATAGTAATTGACTCGTAAATGGTAAGTTGGTAAGTACGGTAACCTACACACACACTGGGTTTTTGGGGTAACTTATAATTGTGGAAGTGCGGGAGCGACCAGTCCGATCTCCAGTGGATAGTACCGTATAGACTGAACAGTATCGTTTTGTTGAAAAAATACCGTTTTGATTGTATCGTATTGATTGTACCGTATCGTTTTGTTGTAACCCGGGATATCAGGTGGACTCTTGGTTGCATATCGTACTTCCCTTATAAGTCACGTAGGCTCAGGCACAACTAGTAAATATTGTTATTGCTGATAGAAGTAGACTGTTATGTTACTTTTCTGCTCTATTGCTCGCACCTTACTTTTTAGTTTGCCATGCTAGTTTTGCCATGCTCGTTTATTGGTTTAAATATCATGCTAGAGTTACTTTGAGTTACGTCTGATCCTGGCGACCCTTCTTTTTGTGGTGGTCTCGCCAGATACAGCACAGGTTGAGGAAGCTGCACCAGGGACTGCAGACGCTGAGTTTGCTGTAGAATTTGACCAGGAGGACGCTGGTTACTAAGCGTGAGTGTGAGCGTGTTTATTTATTATATGTATCAGAGTGGCTTGCTTGGTGTGTATTTGTATTCTCGAGTTGTATTTTCCCTTCATGTACGCTGCTGGTTTGTAATAAGGTTTTCACCACTTTCATGTATGAGTATTTTGGCGCATTTCTGCAACAGAGCCTGTATTGATCTCATCGGTGCCTAGCAGGACTTGTGCATTTCCAAACAGTAACGGGCCCCGAGAGCGGGTCGTTACAGGTTTGGTGGCCCATGCAGGTCCGCGCTAAATACCACATGAGCAGTACAGGAAGTTCAGAATGTGCTGTATAAAATACTCAATGAAACTGATCAAACCTTATGAAAACGCAGGAAAGCAATGGAAAGGAACACTTCAGGAAGCGAGGACAGTGCGTTTGGATCCGGGATCAATCATCCGAATGAGGGTCCCAACCAGAATGATGCTGGCAATGGAACCAACACCGGACCAAACGCGACAGCATTTCCGTCCGCACCATTGTCTGCAGAAGATTGCATGCGGGGCATGTATGCCCTTCATCAGCAGCTTGGACAGGCTTTGGAGCAGGCTTTACGCAGAGAGCAGAAAGTTGACCCAAGTGCTTATCACTTTCGAGGGATGAACCCGAAGACTTTCGCTGGGACCGAGAATCATCTCCAAGCGGGAGAATGGCTCAAGGGCATCACTGATGATCTGAGAGCATCTCAGATTCGAGAAGAAGCATGGGTGGCTACCGCCAAAAGGCAATTAACTGATGGAGCTCGAGATTGGTGGCAGGCGGTAGAAGACCGCTTGGGATTGCCTATTTCATGGGATGTCTTCACCAAAACATTCAATGCTCAGTACTTCCCCCCACAGGCAAAGATCCTGATGAGGAAGAAGTTCATCAACCTGAAGCAGGGATCGATGACCGTGGATCAGTATGACGCTGAGTTCTCCAGGCTCAGCAGGTTTGCCCCGGAGATGGTTGTAGATCCATTGACTCGAGCCCAGCAGTTCCAGCAGGGGCTTAACATTGAGATTCGGAGGATGATGGTCGGTGCTAGTCCGACCACACATGCTGAAGTACTGGCCATTGCTCGTAACCATGAGATGGTTGAAGCGGAAGCAAAGGAAGAACGAAGGCTGACAGCACCTGCGAGGCCCCCACCGACCCAAGCTGGGCCAAGCAGACGGCCACAGATACACCGCCCTATTCAGCGGGTTCAGTTTAAGAAACCAGGGCAGCAGCAGCAGGCCCTCCCGGTCTGCCACTATTGTGGGAAGCCTGGACACATCAGGTCTGAGTGTCGAATTCTTTTAGGCCTTTGTCTGGTTTGCGGGGAGTCAGGACACATGGCTAGGGATTGTCCGCATCGTGCTACAGCTCCAGCTCCAGCCCCAGCTCCTCGTGATGTCCCAACTGGGAATGCTCCGCAGCGTCCACCTCTACCTCCACAGCAGAGGCAGTTTCAGCAAGCAAGGCAGCAGCCACCACCGAGACGCCATGCTTACACCATGACTGTCGAAGAGGCTGAGGCCACCGGTGAAGTGATCACAGGTATATTTTTTGCATAGTTCGTAATTCATTTCTTTCATTAGCATTGGTTGCTTAGATTAGTGTTTGGACCTAGGTGTCGTGCTAGTAGCTGGGCAACCCGCCCTCTCCTTGTTCGACTCGGGAGCATCACATTGCTTTCTGGCGAGTCGATTCGTTCGCACCCACACTATTCCTGTCAAACCTTTAGCATCCGATTGGAACGTCAACACGGGTGGCGGAGTGATAAAGACGACCCGTGGGTATCCTCAATGCCCTGTGGTGATTTGTGGGCGAGCTTTGTTCGCCGACTTTATGATGATTGATATCCCGAACTTTGATGCTGTATTCGGGATGGATTGGTTGGGAACTTTCCATGCCACCATCGACTGTAATCGAAGGAGGGTAGTCTTCGAGATTCCTGATCATCCAAAGTTCGAGTTCATTAGTGGAAGCAGATCAGTAGGCCCAGTGGAGTTCAGAGCCAAATCGACCGAAGCAATGGCAGCTGCTATGGAAGCTGAGCCTGAGATACCAGAAGTGGTTCGAGAGTTCTTGGATGTGTTTCCAGACGACCTTACAGGTTTGCCTCCGGATCGCACTCTCAAATTTGCCATAGAACTAATGCCAAGAGCTCAACCAATATCTAAGGCACCGTATCGTTTAGCACCATCTGAGCTAGAAGAATTGCGTGCCCAACTAGATGAGCTTTTGAAGAAGGGATGGATACGACCCAGTGTATCTCCCTGGGGATCTCCTATATTGCTGGTAAAGAAGAAAGATGGATCCCTTCGTATGTGCGTTGACTACCGCGAGCTGAACAAAGTCACCGTGAAGAACAAGTACCCTTTACCGCGCATCGACGATCTTTTTGACCAGCTCGGTGGGTCAAGCGTCTATTCGAAGCTGGATCTGAGGACAGGGTACCATCAAGTGAAGGTGAAGGATGAAGATGTTCCCAAGACTGCATTCAGGACCAGATACGGACATTATGAGTACTTAGTGATGCCGTTTGGTGTGACCAATGCACCCGCGGTATTTATGAGTCTCATGAACCAAGTATTGTATGAATACTTGGACAAGTTCGTTGTAGTCTACATCGACGACATTCTCATCTACTCGAAGAATGCAGTGGAGCATGCTGAGCATCTCAGGAAGGTTCTCGAGACCCTGAGAAGACACCAGCTTTATGCCAAACTTAGCAAATGCGAGTTCTGGCTGAACAAGGTGGCGTTTCTAGGCCACATAGTGTCCGGAGAAGGGATTGCTGTTGATCCTGAAAAAGTAGCCGCTGTTCAAAACTGGCCAGTCCCCCGAACGGTGACTGAGATTCGAAGTTTCTTGGGACTTGCTGGCTACTACCGGAGGTTTATCAAAGACTTCTCAAAGATCGCAGGAGCCTTGACGCGATTGACGAGAAAGGATGTGGTGTTTGTTTGGTCGAAAGCATGTGAGGATGCTTTCCAGGAGCTGAAGAAGAGGTTGACGACTGCGCCTATTCTGATCATTCCAGACCGATCAGGAGGATTTGAAGTCTTCTGTGATGCATCTGGTAAAGGACTTGGATGCGTGTTACATCAGCACGGTCGAGTCGTAGCCTATGCATCCAGGCAGTTGAAGATCCATGAAAAGAACTACCCCACTCATGATCTTGAGTTGGCGGCAGTAATTTTTGCATTAAAGATTTGGAGGCATTTCCTATTGGGAGAGCATGTGAAGGTGTTCTCGGATCATAAGAGTCTGAAGTATCTCTTCACTCAGAAGGAGCTCAACATGCGTCAGAGACGATGGATAGAGCTCATGGCGGATTATGACATTGACCTTCAGTACCATCCTGGAAAAGTCAATGTCGTACCTGATGCATTGAGTCGTCTACCAACGGTAATGACCCTTACGACTCAGTGGAGATTGCAACAAGAGATACGAGACATGGGTATAGAAGTGATTCTACCAGGGATGACTGCATCTTTGATGGGCATGCATATCCAGTCGACCTTGGTAGAGAGGATCAAGAATGCTCAGATGGATGATGAGAAGCTGCGGAAGATCAAAGATATGGTGATAGCAGGCCAGAGGCCAGAGTTTAAGATTCATGCAGATGGATCCTTAAGGTTTGGAGATAGGATATGTGTACCGTCCGGTGCCATTAGAGAGGAGCTATTGGAGGAAGCTCACAGTTCTCCTTACTCTATACATCCTGGAGGTACCAAGATGTACCAGGATCTGCGACAGCATTACTGGTGGCATGGCATGAAGAGAAGCGTCGCGCGGAGTGTAGCGAAATGTATTGTGTGCCAACAGGTGAAGGCTGAACATCAGAGGACTGCCGGCTTATTACAGCCCTTGCCTATTCCGGAGTGGAAGTGGCAGCACATTACGATGGACTTTGTGACTGGACTACCCAAGAGTACAAAGCAGAATGACGCTATCTGGGTGATCGTAGACCGATTGACGAAGACAGCGCACTTCATTCCTTTTCGAGTGGGCCAGTCTACAGAAGTTTTGGCCAAGAAATACATGAATGAGATTGTGAGGCTGCATGGAGTTCCTATCAGCATTGTCTCAGACCGAGACACCAGATTCACTTCTCATTTCTGGAGGAGCTTACAAGAAAGCTTGGGAACTCACTTGAGTTTTAGTACGGCTTACCATCCGCAGACAGATGGCCAGTCAGAGCGTACTATTCAGATACTTGAAGACATGTTGCGGGCATGTATGCTGGACTTCAAAGGATCATGGGAAGACCATCTCCATTTGGTGGAATTTGCATACAACAACAGCTATCAGTCTAGCATCGGTATGGCGCCATTTGCGGCATTGTATGGGAGGAAGTGCCGATCCCCCTTGAGCTGGGATGATGTAGGAGATCGAGAGTTGGTTGGTCCTGAGCTAATCACAGAAGCCGTGGATGTGGTTCGAACCATCAGAGAGAAGCTGCAATTGGCTCAGGATAGGTACAAGCATTGGGCGGATGCAAAACGACGACATCTAGAGTTTCAGCCCGGAGACCATGTTTTTCTGAAGATTTCGCCCAACCGAGGGATGATTCGTTTTGGGCGGAGAGGAAAGCTTAGTCCTCGATTCATTGGACCTTTCGATATTTTGGAGCGGGTAGGAGAAGTGGCCTATAAGCTTGCATTGCCCCCTGCCTTAGAGGGAGTGCACAATGTGTTCCACATCTCGCAATTGCGTCGCTATGTGAGCGACCCTAGTCATGTCGTGGACTACTCGGAGATCGCAGTTCGTCCGGACTTGACGTATGAGCAGCAACCAGTGGAGATCCTAGATCGACGTCAGAAGGTCTTCAGGAACCGGACTATTGATTTAGTCAGGGTGATGTGGCGTCGCGACTCACCTGGTGAATCTACCTGGGAGCGAGAGGATGAGATGCGAGAACGTTACCCCTACCTTTTCCATGCCCTGTAGAGAATTCCGAGGACGGAATTATCCTAAGGAGGGTAGGATGTAACGGCCGGTATTTTCAGGTATATTACTTCCGATTGTCCGAGTATTTTTTATCCGTAGAATCAACGCGAGCGCATCTAAATTTTTCACCGTACTTTAATAGTTACTATGGTTATTTTAATTTACGAATTACCGTAGCTACTTTATTTTACTAATTACGAATTACGATTACTAATTACCATTAATTACTCTGGTTAATTAATTAGTTACTTCATTAGTTAGTTAATTAGATAATTAATTAGTCAAAATTTCCCCCCTCACGTTTTTCTCATTCCAATCAGAAAACATCTCCCCAACTCGATACCTCACCCAAATACATTCAGTTCATCACATTAGTCAACAAATTTTATTAACTGAAAACCTAACCCTTGAATAAGCGTAAACCATGTCTCCTGCTTTCTTCGTTCTTCATTAAATCCTATTGACTAAATTCGATTATCTAACAACCATGTCTCCCTGCCTCTTCCTACTTCAAGGAGCACCAATCAACTCCCCTGCAACGTTGATCAGCCTCCCACACAATTCAATCCTCCCATTCATCATCATCTTCCCCCTTCATCACTGTCAAAAATCAAACAAAACCACAACCCAATTCCTTCATCCCAGAAATCAGTTCACCCAAAATCAAAACAGAAATTGGCAAAGAAGAAGAGAATTCAACCTTTCAAATTCAACCCTACAACTCCCAAATTCAGCCCCAATTCAAGAATCAATTTCAGATTCAACTCAAAACTGAAAACACAAAAAAAAAAAATCAATCAAGATCCAAAACCCAAGCCCTTCAATTTCTTCTCCTTCTTCCTCCTCCCCTCCTTTCCCTAAGCCACGCTGCGCCGCCCCCCTACCTTGCGCCCCCGCCGGACCCCGACCCGGCCTCCCCGCGCAGCGCCGTGCGCCCCCGCCTGGCCCCGCCCCGCGCCGCCCCCAGGCCGGCCACCCCCGACCCCCCTCGCGTCGCGCCGCCGACCAGGCCGCCGGCCTCCGTTGGCCGCCGCCCCCTGCCCTCGTGTCCCCTGCAGGCAACGCAAGAAAAAAAAAAAGAAAGAAAGAAGGGCAGAACGAAGAAGGGAAGAGAGAAAGACAGAGAGAGGGTGAGAAAGAAGAGTAAAGGTACACCGACCGCCTTTCAAAACGCGCCTTTCACGACAAGGCAATTCGGTAACTCATCGTACCCTAGCTATGGGGTTTAAAAACAATATTGATGCATGCCAAAAGTAGTTTCTTTTCATTAGCAAAGTGTTTCTCTTGAACAGTTAGCTAAACTTGATAAATTGCACCGTACCGTAAGTTGAATTGGTCTCTGTGACATGCTTAACCGTTAATCGGAAGATGTAATTGGAAAAGTGAGAATAGTAATTGACTCGTAAATGGTAAGTTGGTAAGTACGGTAACCTACACACACACTGGGTTTTTGGGGTAACTTATAATTGTGGAAGTGCGGGAGCGACCAGTCCGATCTCCAGTGGATAGTACCGTATTGACTGAACAGTATCGTTTTGTTGAAAAAATACCGTTTTGATTGTATCGTATTGATTGTACCGTATCGTTTTGTTGTAACCCGGGATATCAGGTGGACTCTTGGTTGCATATCGTACTTCCCTTATAAGTCACGTAGGCTCAGGCACAACTAGTAAATATTGTTATTGCTGATAGAAGTAGACTGTTATGTTACTTTTCTGCTCTATTGCTCGCACCTTACTTTTTAGTTTGCCATGCTAGTTTTGCCATGCTCGTTTATTGGTTTAAATATCATGCTAGAGTTACTTTGAGTTACGTCTGATCCTGGCGACCCTTCTTTTTGTGGTGGTCTCGCCAGATACAGCACAGGTTGAGGAAGCTGCACCAGGGACTGCAGACGCTGAGTTTGCTGTAGAATTTGACCAGGAGGACGCTGGTTACTAAGCGTGAGTGTGAGCGTGTTTATTTATTATATGTATCAGAGTGGCTTGCTTGGTGTGTATTTGTATTCTCGAGTTGTATTTTCCCTTCATGTACGCTGCTGGTTTGTAATAAGGTTTTCACCACTTTCATGTATGAGTATTTTGGCGCATTTCTGCAACAGAGCCTGTATTGATCTCATCGGTGCCTAGCAGGACTTGTGCATTTCCAAACAGTAACGGGCCCCGAGAGCGGGTCGTTACAAGTTGTTGGTGGAGGCACACAGTTCACCGTATTCCGTGCATCCTGGTGGGACCAAGATGTACAAGGATCTTCGTCTGAACTTTTGGTGGCACGGCATGAAGAGGAGTGTGGCACGGAGTGTGGCCAAGTGTTTGGTTTGCCAACAAGTGAAGGCGGAGCATCAGCGTACGGCCGGGTTGCTACAACCGCTTCCGATTCCGGAGTGGAAGTGGCAACACATCGCTATGGACTTCGTGACTGGACTACCTCGGAGTCCGAAGCAGAATGACGCGATTTAGGTGATCGTAGATCGATTGACCAAATCCGCGCACTTTATACCATTCCGAGTAGGACAGTCCACTGAGGCGCTAGCAAGGAGATACATGGAGGTAAATTCTTTTACTCTCCGTTTCTGTTTCCTTTTACTAGCTTAGATAGTGATGTAATGTGAATCGTGCAGGAGATCGTGCGACTTCATGGAGTCCCCGTGAGTATCGTGTCAGACAGGAACACGAGGTTCACATCTCAGTTCTGGCAGAGTTTGCAGAAGAGTTTGGGTACGCGTCTGAGTTTCAACACGGCGTACCATCCGCAGACGGATGGCCAGTCCGAGAGGACGATTCAGATTTTGGAAGACATGCTGAGGGCGTGCATGTTGGATTTTAAGGGTTCGTGGGAGGACCATCTATATTTGGTGGAGTTCTCTTACAACAACAGTTTCCAGGCGTCTATTGGCATGTTGCCTTTCGCCGCTCTTTATGGGAGGAAATGTCGATCACCATTGAGTTGGGATTGATGGGAATCTAGTCCCACCCCAAGTGGTTTGTTTTGTTGATGATCACAACAAATGTTATTAAATTACTAATCATACAACTTAAGTGTGTAGGTTGTGCAATAAGCTAATTGAAGCTCGAAACATACTCTGAGAAGAAGAACTTCAACCACACACATAGAAGATGAAGATGAATTTAGCTCGCAACTTCAAAACTCAAGCACAAGAAGAGTTCAAAGATGAAGCTCAAAGAATGTGCTCAAGCTAAAGCTAAAGAGGAGCTCAAATTCAAGCGGAAGCATATGCAACTAGCGCAAGCTCAACCATGGCTTCAAGTTCTTCATAGAGTCTAGTGTGTGAGTTGGTTTTCATTTTCTTAGGAATTATGTCAAAGCCAAGAAGAATTTGCACACACACAAAATGATTTTCTAAAATGTTTTTAAAACTCATTTTAAACTTATTTGAGAGCATTCTTTTCATAGAAGCTAAGTTTCAATTTGTAGTCAACTACAAACACCCAGTAGTTCACTACACTGATTTCTGTCTTCTACCAGAAAAGATAGTCTGGTAGTCGACTACCTAAGTTAGGGAGTCGACTACCAGTAGTAGCAGATTTTCTCTGAGACACTCTGGGAGTCGACTACCAAAGTTAGGGAGTCGACTACCAGCTGTGCGACCAGAATTCCTTGATTCACTCTCTCATTTATTCTTTGCTTGATTTTTGGGCTGAAGTCAAACTTGATTTGAATTATTTTGAATTCTCCTTTGGCTCTATAAATAGAGACCCCATGAGAACATTTTTCTCACCAATTTACTCTTGAGCAAAATTCTTATTCTCTCAAAAAGATCTCATTGTTCTCATCGCTCTCAAAGTTCTTCATAGCCAAATCGGTTTTTCTATTTCTGATCTTATTGCTTATATTCTTTATAATTCTTTTTAAGATCATTATTATTATTTGGCTATTGCAAATTGGTTTTCAAAATCCTTCTCTTTGATTTTTTTACATTCTCAAAGGATTTTTGAAACATCTAGATTCTAGATCACATCGAATAATTTCATATTCTTTGTGTGATCTAAGAACACATCTAGATTCTAGATCACAGTGAATAAACTCATATTCTTTGTGTGATCTACGAATGATTTAAATTCTTTTAGCCACGTTAAGCACAATTGCATATTTAATCTTGGCTATAGAATTATTGGGTGTAAAAACCAATCTCCACTAATTCATTGTGGTGTATTGGATTTGATTTTACTTGTAGTCCCTTGGTGATAAGGGTAATTGTAAATCCTTGTTGTAGGCAAGGTGTTTGTGAAAAGTCCTCGGATTGTGAGGCAAGGTAAAGTCCTCGGGTTGTGAGGCAAGGGTAAAATCCTAGACAAGTCTAGGTGGTCGGAAATCCTAGTTGAGGCTAGGTGTTTGTATTGCTAAGGCAATAGTGGAAATCTCGTACCGGATTGGTCGGGGACTGGACGTACCCAGGGTTGTGGGGAACCAGGATAAAAATCCTTGTGTTTGCGTTTGATTCTCTCTGTGATTGTTTATCTCTACTTTGTTTATCTTGATTCATTGAGTACTACATTTGTAACTCATTCATAATATATCGCAAGATCAATTTCTGTATCTACTTCTCTATTGTACTTCCGTGTAATCGTTTATATCTTCATTAAGTATTCGCTTAACTGAGTTGTGCATAATTTCCCTCTGGGAGTCGACTACTGTTCTTAGGGAGTCGACTACCAGAAGAGTTTTATCTCTGACTTGTTTTGAAGATTAATTAAGTTGATTAAGAACCAAGCGTAGATCACTCTACTTGGTTTCTTAGGCAACATTAGAAGGTTTTGTTTTGTGTTGATTGATTAAAGAACGAAAAAGTTTTATCTTTATACAACACTATTCAACCCCCCCTTCTAGTGTTGTTTGCCATCCACAGGATCCAACACTTGGTATCAGAGCGAGGTTATAGATGGCGTCAACCAATCATTTCCCCGAAGGACAATCTTCCACCAGACCACCACTTCTCAACGGATCAAATTATGGATCTTGGAAGAATCGGATGCGAATGTACCTTCTCTCTATCTCCTATGATCTATGGAAGATAGTGGAGAATCCTTATGAAGAACCCACTCTTGAGGAAGAAAAGTGGACCAAGACGGAGAAGGACAAAGTCTCTCTAAATGCCAAGGCGGTGTCCACTCTATATTGCGGCCTTGACACAACGGAGTACAACCGCATCTCCATGGCTACCTCCGCGCACCAAATATGGAAACTTCTTGAGGTAACACATGAAGGTAACCAAAAAGTTAAATCTTCAAAATCTTCTCTTTATGCTGGCAGGTATGAAAAATTTATGATGGAGAAAGACGAGAATATAACGGAGATGTACACGAGATTTACGGAGATCGTCAACACACTTGCGGGATTGGGAAAGAAGTACACACAAGAGGATCACGTATGCAAGATCCTTAGATCTCTCACTCCCGAATGGCAATCCAAAGCTTCGGCCATTGAAGAAGGCAACGACACTTCAAAGCTAACCTTGGAAGAGCTCATCGGCAATCTAATGGCGTATGAACTCCAACTGCAAGAGCGAAAGACCAAGGAACACGTTGAAAAGAAGAAGAACATTGCATTCAAAGCAACATCGGATACAGAGGAGTCCGAAAATGAAGTCAAAGATGAGATGGAGAAACAAATGGCACTCATCTCCAAAGGATACAAGAAAATCCTAAAAGCACGCAAGTCCTACAACCGTAAGTTCAATTCCACTAATGATGTTATTTGTTATGAATGTAATAGGCCAGGCCACATGAAGAATGAATGCCCTCTAAAGAAAAATAGAGATAAGAGAA
This sequence comes from Scilla litardierei, assembly GCA_030789695.1. Classification (NCBI taxonomy): domain Eukaryota; kingdom Viridiplantae; phylum Streptophyta; class Magnoliopsida; order Asparagales; family Asparagaceae; genus Scilla; species Scilla litardierei. The sequence continues at coordinate 178,472,548 of CM061139.1, read as the reverse complement.
CGAACTCATATAAAGGCAAAAGGCCAAATAGAAAAGCTTTTGGGGCTTGGGATAGAAGTGATGATGAAGAGGATTCCGATAGCTCATTATCATCTGAAAATGAAGGAAAAGCAAGCAAAAGGAACGAGCGGAACCACATGTGCTTCATGGCACGAGAAAACCCCAAGGTAAATTCCTACCATTCCTCTAGTGATAGCGATAGTAGCGATGATGATGAAATTGATTATGAAGAGGAATTTCATAAAATTTATGCATTATATGAGGTCCAACTCAAAGAGCTTCTAACTCTCAAAAAGATGCATAAATCTTGTGGTTCTAATCCTACTAATCAAGAACTAGAAAAGATTAGAGAAGAGAACCTAAAATTGATTAGCAACAATAAGGATTTAATTGAAAAGAATAGGTTGCTCAATGTAGAACTCAAAGACCTAGGAAATAGGTTTAGAGACTTAGAAAAGAACATGACCGCCATTAAGGCAAAGCATGAGGACTTGGTTAATAATGTTGCTAGGTTCAATAAAGGTAAAGAAAAATTAGATAGCTTGATTAGATCACAAAGACCCCAATCTAGCAAACATGGCTTAGGTTATAACATGACCAATCAAAATGCTAGAAATTCTCATCATCAAGCTAGAGTTCCTAAAACTGAAAATGGATATGTCAAAGTTTGGATTCCCAAAATTGGAACCGTCCAAATGAAAGACAATTACATTTCTAGTTTTATGAACAATGTTCATTTTTGTAGAGATTTTAAATTTACTTATGGGAAATCTCAACCCAACTGGGTTTGGTTTCCTCTTGGTTGATGATTACATTATTACGTATGACTAATCCCACGGACCCACAAAGAAAGGGTACCAAAATTATTTGTTTGATTTTCAGGTACCAAAACTATACGGGATTAGTAGAAGAGCTCCCAATGAATATCTAAATCCATGCATACATTAAGGGGGAGACCCAACTACAATGATGCAAATTTTAAGGGGGAGCCTATGAAATATTTTTTCACTTGGTATGTATACGATTATATTTTTTTTGTGATGACAAGGGGGAGAAAAAGTGAAGCAAGCAAAAACATGAATGAATAATAAACCGCATCTAAGCAGGGGGAGTAAGTACACTTACTCATTGTTTTTATTTCATATTATTCATATGTTTTTCATTTGGGTGTCATCATCAAAAAGGGGGAGAGTGATGGGAATCTAGTCCCATCCCAAGTGGTTTGTTTTGTTGATGATCACACCAAATGTTATTAAATTACTAATCATACAACTTAAGTGTGTAGGTTGTGCAATAAGCTAATTGAAGCTCGAAACATACTCCGAGAAGAAGAACTTCAACCACACACATAGAAGATGAAGATGAATTTAGCTCGCAACTTCAAAACTCAAGCACAAGAAGAGTTCAAAGATGAAGCTCAAAGAATGTGCTCAAGCTAAAGCTAAAGAGGAGCTCAAATTCAAGCGGAAGCATATGCAACTAGCGCAAGCTCAACCATGGCTTCAAGTTCTTCATAGAGTCTAGTGTGTGAGTTGGTTTTCATTTTCTTAGGAATTATGTCAAAGCCAAGAAGAATTTGCACACACACAAAATGATTTTCTAAAATGTTTTTAAAACTCATTTTAAACTTATTTGAGAGCATTCTTTTCATAGAAGCTAAGTTTCAATTTGTAGTCAACTACAAACACCCAGTAGTTCACTACACTGATTTCTGTCTTCTACCAGAAAAGATAGTCTGGTAGTCGACTACCTAAGTTAGGGAGTCGACTACCAGTAGTAGCAGATTTTCTCTGAGACACTCTGGGAGTCGACTACCAAAGTTAGGGAGTCGACTACCAGCTGTGCGACCAGAATTCCTTGATTCACTCTCTCATTTATTCATTGCTTGATTTTTGGGCTGAAGTCAAACTTGATTTGAATTATTTTGAATTCTCCTTTGGCTCTATAAATAGAGACCCCATGAGAACATTTTTCTCACCAATTTACTCTTGAGCAAAATTCTTATTCTCTCAAAAAGATCTCATCGTTCTCATCGCTCTCAAAGTTCTTCATAGCCAAATCGGTTTTTCTATTTCTGATCTTATTGCTTATATTCTTTATAATTCTTTTTAAGATCATTATTATTATTTGGCTATTGCAAATTGGTTTTCAAAATCCTTCTCTTTGATTTTTTTACATTCTCAAAGGATTTTTGAAACATCTAGATTCTAGATCACATCGAATAATTTCATATTCTTTGTGTGATCTAAGAACACATCTAGATTCTAGATCACAGTGAATAAACTCATATTCTTTGTGTGATCTACGAATGATTTAAATTCTTTTAGCCACGTTAAGCACAATTGCATATTTAATCTTGGCTATAGAATTATTGGGTGTAAAAACCAATCTCCACTAATTCATTGTGGTGTATTGGATTTGATTTTACTTGTAGTCCCTTGGTGATAAGGGTAATTGTAAATCCTTGTTGTAGGCAAGGTGTTTGTGAAAAGTCCTCGGATTGTGAGGCAAGGTAAAGTCCTCGGGTTGTGAGGCAAGGGTAAAATCCTAGACAAGTCTAGGTGGTCGGAAATCCTAGTTGAGGCTAGGTGTTTGTATTGCTAAGGCAATAGTGGAAATCTCGTACCGGATTGGTCGGGGACTGGACGTACCCAGGGTTGTGGGGAACCAGGATAAAAATCCTTGTGTTTGCGTTTGATTCTCTCTGTGATTGTTTATCTCTACTTTGTTTATCTTGATTCATTGAGTACTACATTTGTAACTCATTCATAATATATTGCAAGATCAATTTCTGTATCTACTTCTCTATTGTACTTCCGTGTAATCGTTTATATCTTCATTAAGTATTCGCTTAACTGAGTTGTGCATAATTTCCCTCTGGGAGTCGACTACTGTTCTTAGGGAGTCGACTACCAGAAGAGTTTTATCTCTGACTTGTTTTGAAGATTAATTAAGTTGATTAAGAACCAAGCGTAGATCACTCTACTTGGTTTCTTAGGCAACATTAGAAGGTTTTGTTTTGTGTTGATTGATTAAAGAACGAAAAAGTTTTATCTTTATACAACACTATTCAACCCCCCCTTCTAGTGTTGTTTGCCATCCACAGGATCCAACAGGGATGACGTTGACGATCGGGAGCTGTTGGGACCTGAAATGATTGTGGAGGCCGTGGATGTTGTCAGGAACAGTCGGGAGAGGTTGAGGATTGCTCAGGACCATTTTAAGCACTGAGCGGATGCTAAACGTCGTCCTTTGGAGTTTCAGCCGGGCGATCATGTGTTTCTGAGGATTTCCCTGAATCGTGGAGTGATTCGTTTTGGGAAGCGAGGGAAGTTGAGCCCGCGATACATTGGACCGTTTGATATTCTGGAGAGGGTTGGCGAGGTAGCTTACCGCTTAGCCTTGCCGCCATCTTTGGAAGGAGTTCACGATGTTTTCCATGTGTCGCAGCTTCGTCGATACATCAGCGATCCGTCTCATGCCGTGGATTTCTCAGAGATTGCCGTTCGCTCAGATTTGACGTATGACCAGCATCCAGTGCAGATTCTGGATGGGCGTCAGAAGTCACTTCGGAACAAGGTCGTTGATCTCGTTCGGGTGATGTGGCGACACGGTTCACCGGGAGAGTCTACTTGGGAGAGGGAAGATGAGATGCGAGAGCGCTACCCACTTTTGTTTCCGGACACGTGAGTGTTGGGAATACCGAGGACGGAATTTTTCTTAAGTTGGGGAGGATGTAACGACTGGTTTTTCATGTATGGATTTTATTATATATATATAATATTAATTGTTGCTTTCCCTTCTTTGTGATTTCTATTTCCGTCTCCGTAGTTTTTATTTTCATTCGTTTCGTCGTGATTCTCTAGATTCTTCCGTCGGTCGGCGTGTTTGAAGTAAGTCATTCGTGACGGGCTTCATAACGTCGATATCTTAGAGTTAGAATGAGCCTAGGAGACTTAGGAAACCATCCCGGAGCTTCGCGCTCCATTTCGGAACTTTTGGTGCTCATTAGCCGGTATAAGAAGGGGCACCGACCGACTAGATGACGATCCAGTCGGTCGGAAAACCTTCTTGAACCGACTAGTGGGCTTTGTTAAATGTTCAGGAGTTACTGTTTGTCGTTAGTCGGTTTAAGAACGTTGGTTGACCGACTAGGTTGCAAACTAGTCGGTCGGCAATGCTTCTTTAACCGACTAACTCATTAACTATTTTTGACACTAGTTACTGTTTACTCTTAGTCAGTCTAAGAACGTTCATCGACCGACTAGATGTCAAACTAGTTGGTCAGTAGTTGTTCTTTGACCGACTAAATCTAAATCCTAATTTTCGTCTGGGTTACTGTTTACACTTAGTCGGTCTGCGTTGGTCAACCGACCGACTAGTTCCCAAACTAGTCGGTCAGTGGTTGTTCTTTGACCGACTAAACAGTACAGGAAACCCTAGTTTTGTCCTAGCCGCCACCAAACTCTATAAATACCCCTCCAAACGTTTTCTTCTTCTTCCTCATGACCTAAAACCCTAGTTTCTCCCCCATTGAGCCCCCATCTTCCCCAAATCCTCAAACCTTCATTCCAAGCTCATCCTCCATCATCCAAACCCTCCCTTGTCACAACTCATCTCTCATCTTCCTCAAACCTTCATCAAACCCCCAAAATCCACATCCAAACCTATTTCTCCAGATTTTTCCCTCATTTCCAGATCTGAGCCGGATCGTTCTTCCGTTGCCGTGGTTGCTCGGCATCGCTCCTCCGCCTCTTCACGGTAATACTCGATTCCTTTAGTTTTAGCATAACCCACATTGACATTTGTGAAACCCTAATAAAATGGATTATTAGAAAGTTAGGATCCTAATAAGAAATCGATTTAGAATCATTGTGCTAATAATTTTTTTGCCATAACAACGATCTATTCCGTAGTTAGCTTGTGTGACGATCTTCATTGCTCGTCAACCCCGGTATCAGGCAAGTGAAACTTGCATCTCTTGATTTGGGCCATGTCTTAGGCCATTACCTTGCTTTAGCATAAAAGAGACTAGACGGTGAAAGGATAGCCGTCTGGACGCCATTGACCTAGCTTGACAACGAAGCTTGGTCCGTCACCTTCATCATGCTTGTATGTCACGTTTAATTTCAATTAACGGTATGCGAATATCTGCTCATGTCATTGCATAGTGATTATTCATCGTGATTGCGTAGCACACGCTACAATATTACATTCCTGGCTCGTGTTCCAGAAGCGAGCCCTGTAGTTGGAAACCCCAACGCTCGGATACCGGCTAGGTGCACCCCTATGCCAAATACATTTCCTGGCTCGTGATCCAGAAGCGAGCTCAGTTAGTTGGAAACCCCAACGCTCGACACATATGGGTGGGGTAAGAGATATGCGGCCACCTGAGCCCCGAGTTGGCCTGATCCGCCACTCCGGCCAGCAGGCGAAATCTCTAGTGCATAAGTGATAATCGTGATAAGTGATTCGTGAGTTAGTGATTTGGTGGCTTTTGCTACATCGTGCGCGCTTGTCTCTTCCTTTAAACTGTTGCATCATACTTAACTGCCATGTCATTGCTTAATATTATAAGTGCTAGGTTGTTAGTTACTTTCAGTTTCCTTGCTCAAGTCTTTCAGACTTGCTGACATGTGCCCCTTTCTCTTTTGGGTGACACATGTTAGACCCTGATCCAGAGTTACTTGCTGAGGGTGAGGTGTTTGCGGACGCCGAGCTCGAGCCCGTGTTGGACGAGGACTTCGTAGACACTGGAGATCAGTCTTAGTGTCTATGTCTGGTTTTTGTTAGATTGTTTAGGTTGTCGGTGCGTGGTGCCTAGTTTGATACTCTGTTAGGTTTGTGCTTTGTTTGGCCTTGTTCTGGGCCTTTAGACTCTTTCTTTTTAGCCTGGTGGCTTTTTCTGTGATGTTGAATATTTTGTGGACAAACTTTGGGATTGGTATTTTATATCAGTCTCATCTTATTATTATTATTGTTGTTGTTCCGTTTGCGTTTACAGGGACCTGCTTTTTACTAAATTGACGCTTATCAGGCGTGCAGCTTCACAGCTCCACGCTTGAGCGGACCTTCTCACGTCTCGCCTCCATTTTAGGGAAGCGGGGCGTGACAATTTTGCCCTCAGATAATTTATTCAATCATGGCCACTTCTGGTTGCTTGCAACTGGTTCCTACAATATCTCCCCATTATTTCCCAATGCATGAATTGAAACCAACCAAGAATTCACATATGAGCATGCTTAAACCACATTATCATCATTGGGCAAAGCCCTCCAAGAAGAAGTTAGGATTATCATCATTGGGAAGTTAGGAACCTAATTGCAAGCCCTCCAAGAAGAAGTTCAGTTCAAGGATCCACATTATCATCATTGGGCAAAACAAGTTCAAAAAAATCACATGCTCAGATTTCTGGCAACAGCAGGCCAGAAGCTGATACAGAAGTCCAATTTCAGCAAGAGCATAGGACATGCACACACAGAGTATTTCAGGCAAATGAGAAGGCCAGCAGGCCAGCACAAGTCCAAAAAAATCCTCAGTCAGCTGCATGCTCACAATTAGCTGAAATTAAAAGAGATGTAGCTGAAATCTTGCCAATTCATGCAACATCATGCTCACAATTAGACACACACACACAAGTCAAGTGTGTGTTGAGAAGATGCCTGAAGGTTGAAGAGAAAATAGGACACATCAATTGTTGCTACCTCACCATTATCATCATCTTCTATGCTGATGGGCTGCAGCTTGATGCTACCTCAATACATCAACTGTTTTTCAATATTTAGCCCTCAGATAATTTATTTTTACATGTAAACTTCTGGTTGCTTGCAACTGGTTCCTACATTATCTCCCCATTATTTCCCAATGCATGAATTGAATCCAACCAAACCCACTTACCTGCATGCTTAAACCACATTATCATCATTGGGCAAAGCCATCCAAGAAGAATTTACTAAAATCATCAGTGGGAAATTAGGAACCTCACTGCAAGCCCTCCAAGAAGAATTTCAGTTCAATACCCCACATTATCATCATTGGGCAACCCCCCCCCCCCCCCCCCCCCCCCCCCCCCCCCCCCCCCCCCTCCCCCCCCCCCCCCCCCCCCCCCCCCCCCCCCCCCCCCCCCCCCCCCCCCCCCCCCCCCCCTCCCCCCCCCCCCCCCCCCCCCCCCCCCAGCCAATACATCAAAGAAACACCAAAATGAGAGACATACTAGGGCCTGTTCTTTTGGGGTTAAATTGTTGTGAAAGTTGTGGGTTTTCAATATTCCACCCACTATTTACGCACTATTCCAAAATTTATTCTTGCATGCCAGAGCATATGCAAAAATAAGGAAGGAAAAAACCTATGCCATACACATAAGCTTGCAGGCCAGAGCCATTCAAATGTAGGCCACAGAAAATGAAACTGAAATACTCATACAACATTCATGCTACACTGAAACTGAAATACCAATACATAAAACCATGGATACATAAGTAAAGTAACATCAGCCAAGATACAGAAATAAACAGCAGCAAAGATCATTGAGCTACAGCAGGCAAGAGCACGAGCAATAAAATCCAAGACATCAAAACCCAATGCAGCATGTCAATGCATCAAATAAATTAGAGCAAGGCCAGAGCCATCCAAAACCATGTTTCATTGTACAATAATCCAGAAATTGATCTAAAATCCATGTTTTCAGCAAGATATACATCCAATAAGGCAATGAAATAAGAAACTGAGAAGCTTGGATACATAAGTAAAGAATCAGCATCAAAGATACAACACTTAAGTTTGCATTGGATAGAATACATAGTAAATAAAATAACAAGGCAAAGCATGCATGGAAGATACCTTCATAGGGAAGCATACATACATACAACATATTCACACAGTCATAGGGAAGCATGCATACATACAGCAAATATCCTACTAATATCCTAATGTCTTCATCCACCCACCATGTCTACATCACAGTTAATATTACAAAAGCTTTGTTCAACCCATCTCCCTCAAAATACATCAAACCATGATATGTTACTCCCATCATTCACCTCCTTTCCCCCGCACACCATATGACTCCCTTCTTCACCGCAACCAATAAATCACATATTCCAGTCGTCGTCAGCATCGTCCCCATCATCACCGGCCGCAGCCCTAGCCCTCTCCATCTCTTCAACCTTACATTGCACGTAGGCTTCCTTGCCGCATCGGGCAAATTTACAAATCTACGCCCGTTTTTCTCATTGTCACTCAGTTACATATACAACTTATCCAACATTTGTGGTGGATACTCGGTCATTGCATACAACTGCTTCGAAAGAAGAGCAAGAGTGTTCGGGTAGGCACGCTCTATGGCTAATGCGACATGTCTGACATTGTCAACCATTTCCTTCAAGAGGTCAGGTTCATCCCTCAATGCACGACGACACATTTTCTTTTTTCCAACGCCGGGGGGATTGCATGGCTTGTCCCTGCCTGCGATGTCACCGTCGACGTAGGAGTGGGGATGTCCGCATAAGCCTCATAGTCGGTTGATGCTTGCGAGTAGTTTGGCGGACTAGCATGATTGCCGTGACTCTCATTATCTGGGACTCCAAAATCGGTATACACATTCTGGCGATGCTCACCCTTCGCCGCGTCGTCGTCTATAACCAGCCTAAGATCGTCCAGCCACGGTATGGGGTGGTTGACATATTCCTTCAATCTATAGTTTGCCCGCATTAATAAAGAGCAAACAATGCATATCATAATAAATTACGTAATCCAAATTTAATTTCATATATGGATTGTGGAGAAGTTAAAACCGCGGCCCATGTGGCATATGTCTCTTGGTCGAGGACTATCATATGCAGCTCCGATGACCAACCAGCCCCACTTATTTCCAAGCACTTATTCACATCCTTAAGCCGCCATTGAAGCCCTTTCATATGATTTTTCACATTCACCCAGCTGTAATCAGTGCCAAACATTTTGTTTATATGGATGGCTGCAGCGGTGAAGGCCGAATTCTTGAAAGTCTTGTCGGTTCTAAGGTCTTGACGAGCTTGAGAGGCAAAGAATGGAATTAGTGCAATGTCATGCTTAAGCAGCCACACTTTATTTGCCGGCCCCTTCTTTAATGGGTTCTAGCTTTTCTTCCTTGGACTTGACACAGAAACTTCTATGCCATCATCCCTCCATCCAGACTTTCTTGAAGAGTCACTCCCACCTGTTGTGCCATGCCCACTTGGTGGTGAAGGCATGGAAAAAGCACTATTTGATGCTTGGCCTCCATAGGGTGGTATAGCCCCCCCACCTTGGAGCATTTGCATGTACCCCGGTGGTTGTGGCATGTGCATGGGCAACGACAAGCTATACGCAGGGTATTGTTGAAATGGAATGGTAGAACCACCAACTTGGTAGCTAGCCGTAGGCAATTGATAATCACTTGGCTTACGCGACATTGTCCTACCTAGTAAAGGATCATGCCTCCTTGCTTCCTCGGCCCACTGTGTATAGTAAGCTGGGTCGTAATATGGAGGCATAGGATCACTCCCCTGCCCTTCATGCGATGCCCCATCCATGCCTACAAAAGTATTATTTCCACAATAACACAATATTTGAAACAATGACATGTACCCACAAATATTTATTGAAATAAACATCAATGAACATAATAATGACAACCACACATATCATCAAACTCCAACTCAATAGAAATAAAGTAAACAGATAAAAGTATTATAATGTCACCACATCTCATGAATAAACTAACATATCCAACATTTAGATCCTAATGTTATACAAATCATTCAAATTAACATAATTCACTAAAATTATTCATTACACTCTTCCATCATAGCCCAAGTGTAACGACCAGTAATTTTCAACAGTTCAATTTACGTATTATACGTATTTTTAAGAATAAATTTTACATTACAAATGTTAGTCAAGAATTTTCTAACAAAACTGACTTTAAAAATTCTTATAAAAATATTTTAGAGTACTAGACTTATCGTATTGTATTTTAGCAATTTCAGATTTCCTCAAATACCCAAAACATTTCTGTTAAAATTCATCTCCCAAAATTACCGTTTTGATTCGACGAATTTATTTTCTATTCAAACACTTTCAAAAAATTTTCAAACTCCTGCAGTAGCATCCTATGATCATTTAGGGCCTCCCACATTAATTTCATAATTTTCGGATATCATTTCAGTAGAGAACCCGCAAAACCGCTTTCCAAACGTTTTGGCCAAAAACTAGTATTTCCGTAGCCCAAACCCTGAAACGAACTTCGTATTTGCCATCCTCGCGACGATACGATCCCATAGGTATGTTTTCGTAATTTTTCGAACATGTTTAATGTCAGGGGCAAAAAATCGTAATTTCATGGTATTTTTACTAACTACCGTTTTACCAAACCCTAATTACATTAACCCTAGCTAACTTACCCAAATCAGGACTTAAACGTGGGAGAAACACGTTTAAAGTTTTCTTCGTTTAGTCAATACTCTCTACCTAATCACTACCTAACACCATTAATATCATTGACTAATTTCATATTAAACTAATTACCAACTTGTATTTAATCCTCATCTTCTCCCTTGGGTGTCACACAGAAACCCCAACCCACGTTCTCTTCGACCCATGCACGCACCCTCTCTTCATCGTCTTGCCTCGCCCAAGAACCCCGACCCCCATCATTCTCTCTCTCCCAAGATCATCGTTCACACCCTCACCATATCACTCTATCTCTCTCCCCGTTATTTTCAAACCCAAGCAAACCCCAGGCCAATCCCCCCTCTCTCTCTGTTTCTCACTCACCCTCCCCCTCGTTCTCTACCTCTCTCACTCCCTCACCCACGGCAAACGCCGCTTCCCGCCACTAAGGGGCTCGACGACGCCACGACGCCGTTCCACCCTCGAGAACCCCGACCCCGAAGCAGCTCGGCCCTCCGCCGCCGTCACCGTTCGTTCCGACGCTCCGAGAGCCCAAGGCAACCCCCCGAGTGACAGTGCCTCCGATTGCATCCGCCTCCTTCAGCTAGCACCGCCACGGCCTCCTCCTTCCACCGCCCGATCGAACCCACGCCCCCGCTCTCCCACGCTTCCTCCCTACGCTCCGACGACCCGAGCTCCTCCGACGAGCACCACGTCGCAGACGAGCCACCCCGCCGTCCTCCGGTGCTCCGCCGCCGCCCAGCACACGCCGGCGAAGCCCCCAGCCTCCTCGCCGGTCCGTCGCGAGCTCCCGACGCCGCCGGCGCCGCCCCGTCGCTGCCCACCGCCGCCGCCGTCGCTCCGCCCCGTGCCGCCACCACAGCCCGCCGCCGAGGCCGCGGCCTCCTCCGCCGCCCCGAGCACAGAAGCCCTCGCTCCCGCCGCTGCGATCGAACGGTGGGTATGCGAATTGCCTCGATGGCAATTCCGTAAATACGGAATTAATTTCGTATTTTCAATTTTTAATTAATTAAAAATAGGGTTAAATGGTTATAAATACATAACTAATTATACAGGGGCCAGAAAAATGAGTGGATAGTCCCAGAAAATCAGAAACGACATTTCGGATCCAATGGCGCTAGTCTCACTGCGATCGGACGCCTACTTATTCCGGAATGATTTTTCGAACCTAAAGATTAAATAGGTTTAAATCGTTCTAAAAATCATAACTCGCTGTTTTCACTCACAATAATATGTGATAAAATTATATGTGATAATAGACTTCGAGACGGTCATTTTGACTGTTCATTCATGTAATTCCGACTTGTATTGCTCCCGTAAGAAATTACGGAAAATACACGTCACTTAGGTATTTTAGGGTTTTAAAGCTATTTTTAAGTTTCTAAAAATTATAAAAAACTACAGAAGTTTCTGAAAATTCTCCCCTCTTGCAGTAAAATCTAAATAATTATTTTAGGTTTATATAAAAATTTTAAATATTTTCCGACACCGTTTTAACGAGTTTAAAAATCAAACTAACCTAATTATTAAATAGAAAAGGTCGTGTTTTTACTAATTAAGTATTTTGTGTTGCAGGTCCGGACTCTGGTGTACCAACTTCTGAGGAAGCCCTAGATCCGCTTCCGGCTTACTACAACGGTATTAATTTTGGTAAGTCGCAATAGGTTCTAACCTTAGAAATCTAGCCACTGTGCTCGTACGAACTTGTAGCACCGCACTACTACGTGCTCGAAGCACGGAAACATACGCCACTTTCTTGTGTTGGACTTGACTTGGAACATTTCGTGAAACGATCATGTAAAGAACTTATACTTGACACAACACCGGGTTTTGGGGTAACTCATAGTTTGCGAGAGTACGGGAGTGACTAGAGTTTGGTCTACCTGTCCTGTCGCCTGTGTTTCGGCGCCCTGTCCTGCTGCCTGCGTTTGGGCAAACCATACTGCTGCCTGGGTACCGGCATTCGTCTGGGTAGCACCCAGGCAAGAGACGAACTGAACGGTCACATATTGTACTCTCCGACTTGAGTCACGTAGTTTTAGCAGAGCTTGCACGGTTACTTCTTTACAGTCATGCACTTTACTTTCTGCACTTGTAGCACTTTACTTTCTGCACTTGTACAGACACTACACCGTACTTTACTTCTGCTTGTCATACTTGTACAGTACTCCTTTTCTTTGTTTAGAATCTTTGTGACTTACCTTCGGTTCCACTTGTGGCACCGACAGACGAAGATCAGATTGAGGAGATTGCTCCAGAGTACGAGGAGCCTGCGTACGACCCGGAGGCCACAGAGTTTTAGTTACTTTTCTGTCGGAGTGTGTATTGTACTATGTATTTCCTTTTCTGCATTTCCTTTCAGTATTTCCTTTCATGTATTGGTGTGAGAGAGTGCTGGTTGTTGTACTTTAATTTGGACTGTAATAATGTCTGTAAGCTGGTTTGAGTGTTGTTGGTACATCTCTGCGTTGTGACTATGCTGATTTCACTGGTAAACTGCGGAACCTGCAAATAAATCAAATAAGTAACGGGCCCCCGAGAGCGGGTCGTTACACCAAGTTCAGTGGTGTTTCCATTGTTATGCAGGTTACAGTAGTCCACCCACATGTCCCACGCTATCTGTTCCCTTCGACTTTTCCACTGATCTCTTTAGGAAGTCTGTTTACGTATGGGCAACTGTTGGGAAAGATACATAATCGAGTCATCCGGCTCATCCATCACATCCCCATCCTCATCAATCTTATCTCCATCCTCAAGTAAATATGGGTCATGCGGATCTGCAATCTGGATATAATTATGCAACACTGTGCAAGCAAGGACGGTTTCGACCTGAGATTTGAATGGATATGAGGCTTTGACGTAAAAATTTTAAACTTGTTCTTTAGAATGCCAAAAGTTGACTCGATCTTTGTTCTTAATGAAGAATGTCTTAGGTTGAATAGCTCTCTGCGATTTCTAGGCACTCTATCAGTATGGTCCTTCAGATGGTATCTAACGCCCCTGTATGGAGATATGAAACCAGGCATTGTTGTATATCCAGCATCGCATAGGTAATATTTACCTACAACCGAAAAATAAAACCCTATTTATATTCATATGGTTGCATACTTAAGTATAAAAGATATTTACGTAAGATTTTGCATATTACCCTCATACACACGCAGCCCTTGGGGTGGGAGTAATGACAACGCATCTTTAAGGACCGTGAAATCATTCGCAGATCCTTCCCACCCGGCCATTACGTAGGTGAATCTTTTGTTAGGTGTTACAGCTGCAAGCAAATTTTGCGTAACTCCTTTACGTCCTCTAAATCGTGGTACGAGTTTGGCAGGCAGCATGGCGTCGATGTGTGTTCCATCAATCATACCAATGCAATCCTACACCGTAAATAGTAAATGTCACTTTATCCATAACCATACATCATCTAACGCCAATGCCAGATATTCATAAAAAACTGACCTTGAAATATGGGAACCAATTAGGATTATTAAGTATCTCTGCTGGTGTCTCATTAGCGGCTTGCTTCATGAACCTATCACGAATGGTACATACTGCATACATTACTTTGTTAAAGTAATTGCTAACCGTCGCCCCGGCCCTTATAAAATCAACTTGCATCACTCTGTTCTTTGATTTGTGCCCTACGATGTGCAGAAACATTGCAAACTGCTCCTCGATTGAAACATGTTTACTGTCTTTGAGACTACCGCCTTCTCGCATTAAAGTAGCAAGATTCAGAAAAGCCCCTCTCCGCATTCTTAAGTAGTGTAAACAACTACTTTCAGAACCATATAGAATTCGACGCATGTGTGATTTTCTATGTATATCACGCATCGATGAAGGCTCCCTAGGTAGATGGGGAGCACTATCGTCATCGTATAACTCTTGGAATACGATGGTAAACATGATAGTAGCTACGGCCGATGCACACAATGAAAGAACCGAACTTTCTCCACTTTCCTCCATCATACCCTTATTTGCATCAGACATATATTCAATCATACGTTGTACAAGGCATATACATTTATAATATAATAGTGCAATTTACATATAAACAGAACAACTTGCGAATTGATAAGGCATCACTAATCTGCTAACATAATAATGCTTCATAAATAGAAAAACCTATTTACATGTGACATCACAAAATGTATACTAGCTACATTTAAACATATACCAGCGAATTTGTTAATTTAACGCCAACTTAATCATCCACCACCAATCATGTCCAATCTGAATGAATCCGTAATTAATTGCCCTCAGATTAAGCTTTTAATTTTCTTTGGTGGTTTCTTGACATACGTTACTCATACCCTACCAATTTACCAACTCCCGAACCCCTTATACACACTGCACTTGCCTCATCATTGGGCTCGTTTAAGTAGGGTTCATATATTTACGAACTATTTCCCACATTAGCTCCCCACTTTACCAACATATATTACTTTGGCACCTCGTAGTATTTCTGCTATGGTAGCCAAATACAGCATCGATTACCGTCAAGCCAACATAATTTATTTCATCTCATCAATGAAACTTGATCAAACATTAAAATTGAATACATTTCATGAATCAAACATTAAAATCGATTATCGTCACAACTTTCACAACTTTCACAATGATTCAATCATTACCCCCGAGCCCTCCGAAGTGCAAAATAAATTCTGTAAATTTTTAAATCCATCATTTCAGCCACACCTTGTGTGTATCATCATTGGGCAATAATTGGAATATAACCGACATAATTACGGATTCATTGGGATTGAAATTGATTGGTGAACTGTAAGGCATCGATCTTGCCTTCCAGTATGGGTTGTGGCAAATAATATATACCACCCATAGGTTGCAAGAAATCATCATCGAACTAAATCCATCTATAATCGTTCCCCCATGCATTTTCAGTTATAAAGCGAAGAAATTCCTACTCTTTCAGCACATCACAGCCACATACTATGCTGAAATTTTGCCCTAATTTGACAAACAGAGCATGAAATTAAGAGAGATATTATACCTCAGTGATCAAAGCTGATCGAGGAGCAAATATGAAGCTCAGAACCAAATATACCTCAGATCCAGGAGCTGCTCAATCCGCAAACAAGGATGAAGCATAGCCACAGCCTCGCCTTTCGTCCAAATCCCACCACCTCAACCCTAGATTCGGATTTACAGAGCCAACGAAGAAGAGATCGCAACCCTAGCTTCAGATCTTGCAAGAAACCCCAAAAAAACCCATCTTTTCCTCCGTCTAGGGTTGACACAACTCAAAAAATTCCTACCGTTGAAGGAGCCGTTGGGGTCGTGGGAGATGGAGAGACTGCTGGGTTGTGGAGAGGGGTGATCGGAAGCTCGAGGGACCCACGAGAACGAGATTCGTAGCTGCAATCGCCGGAAAAACTGGAGATTTCCAAATCGTGAAAGTTGAAGCCATGGCGACGAGAGCAGCAATGAAAGCAGCTGGAGCAGCCGAACACGTTTTGGGAAAGTGAAGAGTTAAAGTGGGGAATAGTAGGTGGAATAGTGAAAACCCACAACTTTCACAACGTTTTAACCCAAACGAACATGCCCTAAAATACGAACCCTACCACGAATTCGGAACAGAGGCCTTCCGAGTGTCTGTAAAACTAGCATGTAGCTAAAAAAATTTGTAAACCTAGGATACCATCTTTGAGTTTGAGCTGGCTATAATTAAGAGCTAGCGTAGGTCAAAAAGAGCATGCTTTTTTGGAACATGGGTGGGTGAGTTTGAGTTTGTGCGTGCAAGGCTGACCATCAAAAAAAGAGAGGAATATGATACTCCTCACTCCTCAGTGACTCACACGTGTAAGAAACCAGTTGCCCACGTGCCATGGGCATATGAGTCATTTCATTCCATATGAGCACGTGACGAGTGGGCCTCCCTCTGCTCAGTGCTGCTAGCCAACTTGCACATTTTGCTACACACAGTACATTTATTTACAAGTTTGTCATTCCGTTTGCTGAACTTGCAAAAGATAATGGCAAACTTGTGAATAAATGCAATACGTTTAGCGAAATGAGTAATGTGACTAGCAGCACAAGTGCAACAGTGGAGTGGTTTTAAAAATATGCTGGAGAACGGGTTTGGGCTTTCTAACTTAATATCCAAATGTAGGATCCGGACTTCTCCTCGGACTTGGATTTCTTGGGCCTTGTAGAAAAGAATTGCAAATGGGCTTGCAGCAGGGCCTGGTTCAAGTCAGCCGACGGTCTTTATTTGCCAAGAAGTCGAATAAAAATGTGAACTTGTTTTGTTGGATGGTAACGGTTGCAACGCGAATCATTTGATCGGATTAGAAACACTAATAATATATGTAATGTATAGCATCAAATCTTAAAATAGGCACGTATGAGTTGTATGAAAGCAGCGTATAATAGATGTAGGAAGTTTTTTTTTGTAAAACATATGAAGATGCCTTTATCATGGTTAAGTTCAAAGGAATTCTATAATCAAGCATGCTTTTATGACTTTGTGCAAAGTTTAAATTAGGGAACAAAATGGAAGATCGATAAAATTAATAAGATTTACTACCCTAAAAAATAATTGTACAAGCAAGGATACAACTTGGATTGATTTTGTCTTCAACAAATAACTCAACCGTGGGAATGATAAACAAAATGTGGTAAATATGACCAGCAATGGTTTTTTTTAAAAAAGAACATAGTAAGGAAGCACAACAAAAATGCTGTACACAATAGTATAACTAGCCTAGTCGTTCCTCCAACAAATAAGACACAAAATGTGAATCCGTATATAATGAGACTGCCCTGCACAGCATTATCAAAACTGGGGGAAAAAATAAAAATTATAAAAAAAAAACTGTGGGGACTTCAGCTGCTTGCGCCTTCAAATGTACAATTTGAGAGTCTTACGATTCAACGGAGGCATCCTCCTGGTTATCTTCATGTGATTCTGGCTGCAAACCAGCCGGAACAGCAGCAGGAGCTGACCACTGATCCGGGACAACAAGAAAATACCCAGCCATGGCCTTCCTAAAACGCTTCTTGTATTGTTTAGGTGAAATCACAGTAGGAGCGACGTTCTTTGGCCCGCCCAAAATGCCCGATGCTTTCACCCACGTCTCCAGATGCTTGTCCCAAGTATACTGCCTCATGAAATCGATTATTCCCAGAACTAGTTCGTTCTTGACTTCATCGATTCCCACCAGTAAAGAATAATCCATTACATCAACAGACTGGAGTTGATTTGGAAATAGCAAACATCAGGAAACAAATATACAGACAGCATTCTGTTAACAAGAAACCCCTTTGAATTACATATAAGATATGAATTTTTTTTCGAGTTCCAGAAGAGGAGGTCATAATCAGCCAGAGGTTTATTAAATAAATACATCCAGTGATAGAACATGAATAAACAATGAATCCAGATTTCTTACACAATTAGAGAAAATGTACAATGTAAAGCAAATATACAAGGCAAGAGGAGAGGGCACAGTTTCTTAATTTAAGTTTAAATGAAGAGGTGATATGAAAATCAATTCAGAGTTTCAAAAAATCTATAATGGAGTAGATTTACATTCCAATAAAAAAGGAAGCTCTAGTCTGGCAATAAATACTAGAAACAAGAGTAATATAGCCACATAAACATCAGAACATGTGTATGACATGAAGCAATGTGATTTTATAAAGACAGATAATAATTTGGCATATTCCCTTTAGAAAACATGTGTAATGTAGTAAAGAAGCATAGTGCTCTCCTTTGAGTGGATATATGTAATACGATGAATAAAGAGATCCACATTTCATTTTTTTTCATACTCACCGCAAGAAAAGCAGTATCATTCCATACAGCTCTCTCCAAAAGCCGCTTTGGTTTGTTCCCCACAAAAATTGGTGAAGTAGCCTCAAGCAAGTTCTGATCAAGAAGTACCTTGTTGTTACAATCGGTATTATATCGTGATCTTAAAGACCCCTTGAGGTCATACATCCTTGTGACATTCCTTCCAAAAAATAGATTCTCCATAACCAGCACATCCATCTTCGTCTCTTTGCCTCCCTTCATGTGCTTACAAGTAAACTGTGACAGGTCACAATAAATGAAAGAAATTATGTCCAGCATAACAAAATGTGCATATGACTACTGAATAACATGGTAATAACAGCTTACAACTAAACAATGCAAGTAGTCTTGCTAGGTCATTAGCAAACTGATGAGAATTTCACCATGTTAAGTTATGACCAGCACAACCTACCAAGTTTCAAACACTATAAAGAAAGTTACTAGAATATGAATTAAAGTCGTGTGGTGTACTTGGTTATTATTACTATATTATCTATTTGTATCATGTTACATTAACCCCTTATTAATGAAACATGTGGTGTTTATAACCACTGTTTTATCTCCCAAAAAAATTGTGACTGACATATTAACCTTTTAAAGAATACATTTACTAGTATATTAATCCATAACGAATATTGTGTTTCGACATAAGTTCATCTGGTTAAAACCCGTTAAGGCATGAATTTTTCCATTATCTACTAACAGCTGAACGGTATATTGCCAGCTTACACTCATTCCGAATGCCTGTTCAATGGCACTTTTTCTTATCCATTCTTGTGACAATTTAACAAAGACACATACTGAAATAGGTAAGAGGTAATGGGACGTTCGGCAAGTTTTTTTTCTCGGGGGGGGGGGGGGGGGGGGGGGTGTGTGTGTGTGTGTGTGGGGGGGGGGGGGGGTGTGAGGAATCTTGTTTTGATGTGGAATCGATGTTTAAGAAGAGCATTTTTTTTTTTGTTTATTTGGATGGAAAGTGAGTTGGAAATTAAGAGTAGGAGAAGTTGTTACGAGTCTTATGGAACTTTATTGTGTTTGGATGGGTAAGAAAGTTTGATGCTTGTGGGATCCACATTTTAAATGTAAGTTTACATTTAAAAAGTTAATTTATGTAACATAATTTCTTTAACCATAATAAACAACTATTAATTGATTAAAATGTCAATTTAATCTAAATTAATATTATAATAATTTGTTTATTTTAATTAAACCCAAATACAATTGCTTGTAATGATTTAATACTAAGTAATAATATAATTACTACTAATAGTTTAAATTAATATTCTAGCTAACCAACTTATAATTAATACTCTAATTATTACTCTCATAATTTATTTTTATGTTACTTTTTAGTTAACAGTGAATTTTATTTTCATTGTTCACTAAAAAGAACGAACAGAGAGAGGAGTGTGCAGGACCCACAATTGGTTGGAATTCAGCACAATCCGTGAGAAAATGATTATTGTGCTGGAGAATTTTGGGTGACAATCGCGCCAACGGCATGTGCAAGAATCCCAGCCATTCTTTCAAACTTGTTTGGATAGTGGAATCTTACAAAAATAGTGAATACTGCTCACAAAAGTGCTAATTTGAGAGTCCAAACCCACTTTTCACTCCACTTTCTCACAAACAAACAGGCCCTAAGAAGAAACCAAAGATTTATGTTTTTTTTGGTAATATTGGCTTATGTCCATGAGCAAAGGTGAATGTACAATTCAGAATTTAGAGTACAGAAAATTGAATATATGTCGAAAGTCAAAAGCCTAATCCCAAATAGAGCAATACATATCTCATTAGGAGGATATCCTAAAGTTTTTATCGAGAGAGAGAGAGAGAGAGAGAGAGAGAGAGAGAGAGAGAGAGAGAGAGAGAGAGAGAGAGAGAGAGAGAGAGAGAGAGAGAGAGAGAGAGACATAAACAAAGGAATTAGTCATATATTTATAGACTTCTCTAACAGTCAAAACTCTAAAATATGAACAGATTAGGATTTGTAACCATTTCCTTTCATATAGGCCCCTCCAGATAGGTGAATGGGTTGGGTCGGTTTCCCTGATCTCAATGGGTCTTATCTCCTTATTATCAAGTTAAATGTAACATCCTTCAATACATTTATATCCTCTTAAATCCATCATGTCTTTCTCCATGTTTTCTTTTCTCATCTGTAAAATCTTACCCTTACTTCCCTCTTTCATTTTTCTTTAATTTTTTCCAAATAAGGCTTTGTGATGAGCTAATATCCAAAACATAATTTTTACAAATCTACAATTCCAGGCTTCTAACATGTATTAAAATTTAAAACTAATACAAGCATATATTATACAAAAGAGGGGGACTGCCTACGGGTTTGTCCCCATATGGCAGTGTCCATCACCCGTGGGCAACCCCCCAGCCCACTTGTTTACAACCCCAAAGCCCATTTATTTACAAGTTTGCCATTGAAATGTTAAATTCTCCAAAAAAATCCATGTGGAATACCCAAATTACATCTGGACAAAACACACATGCACACCCAGTCTTCTCTCCCCATTTCCACCTGGGCGTGGGGCCCACATCATGTGAGAGGTGTTTCTTTAGGTGCTCGTGCACTGTATACACGGGTTATTACTAGTACTATGATATAAGCACTTGAAATATAGTCTACATAAACTTGACACTTTCTGCTAAAACATAAACTTTAAAATTAAAGTTTACAATCAAAAACATTTCATGTTTTATAAAACTATCATAACGGAGTTAACAAAAAAAAATATAAATGACTAAATTGCACGTTTATCTCTGTCAAACTTTTAGTTTCAAAAAAGTACTCTAAACCACTTTGTTTAACTATTTATTTTTATCTCACAATTTCTTTGTTTTCTCTCTATTTCTTTGTTAGTTATTTCTTTAAATCCTTTATATTTGAATCTTCTCAATTTTTATGTTGTAATATTCTTTTTTGCTTTTGTTTCTATTTAAGCATTTTACTCTTTAATTTTCTTTTTTAGGTTGTTCTTTATTTTAAACTTTTTATTTAAATTTCAACAGTTTTTTCTTTTTATGTTATAATTTTTCACTATTTCTTTGCTCCATTCTAACATTTACTTTATTTTTTTGTTTTTTAAATTTAAAATTCTTGTTTAAGTATTCATGATTTTTATGTAAAGACATTTTTGTATTTATTTTTGTTTCCATTTTTTGTCACCAGTTTTGATTTATTTATTTTCTTTTTGCAAATGTTTCCATATCTTTGTCCCATATCTTTGTCCCATATTCATTGGCGTCCCGAGTTCCATATATTTGCCCCACATTCATTGGCGTCCCGAGACCACACTGGACAAGGTATGGGTTAAAAAGAAAACCAAAAAAATAAGAAAAAATAAGCCACGTGCACATGCCAACTAACGGATTTTTAAATAATGGTAATTTTGTCCAAAAAATTCGAAGGATCGTCTAATCAATGGCAAGATGATGAGAGATTTTTCGGGAAAAAATGGGAAGATTTTTTTGTTAACTTCAATTTTTAAAGTTTTAGTTGTTTTACCGGAAAACTTCGGAATATTTGGTAGTTTACATATACTTAGCCTGAAATATATACAATATTTAGTATATGTAATATATGTAATTGACCCATTTATTTTCTTTCTTTTCCCTTTCCTTTTTTCTTTTGACCCACTCAGAAGCCCACACGGGCTCCTCATTATTTCTCTCCCTCTCTCATTCTTACGTCGCGAGCCCACTCGAGGGCTTAGACCGCGATCTCTTTCCCTCCCTCGCTCTTGCAGCAACAAGCCGCTAGGGCTTTCGACGATGCCCTCTCGTCCTCCCCTCTCGTACGAAGCGACGTGAGTGTCGCCCCCTCCCAATGTCCTCTCCTGCAACACTGTCGTCGCCCTCTCCCCTCGTACGACCCCGTGGAGCCCATCTCTCCTTGCTTCGATGACACGCGTACTCTTTTCGACTGCCATTAATACCCTTTCTACTCTCCATCCTCCTTAGTTACACAGTACTGTAAGTATTTTTCCAATTTCGGAGCTTTTCGGTTCGAATATTTCGGATCTGTGTTGATTTCTAGAGACTACCGACTGGATGTTGCTGTGGACTTTTAATTCTTTGATTTCTTTGTCTTTTCAACAATCTACGGTAGACTTTATCTTTCCTTACGTTTCAATTTTATTTCGATTTCTTGCATGCTCAATCTGAGTTGGAATCGTTGGTAATTGTGGGGAAAATTTGAATTTTTTACGAGTCGGGAGAGGATGATTTGGGAGATAAGGTAGGGTTTGATTCCCTACGATTAATTGCCTGCTTGTTGTGGGGTCCCGTGGTCATGACATGGGGTTGTGTTGGGGTTGGTCGTCCCTTGCTTGCTGGATTGTGCTCCCTTGCTTGCTGTTTTGAGCTTCCTTACTTGTTGGATTCGGTGGCTTTTCTGCTTGCTGTTTGGTTGCGGCTGACTTTTTCTACTGCTGTTTGGGTTTGGTTGGTTCTCCTGCTCGCTGTTTTGGGTTTCGGTGTGGTTTACTTGGGATCTGAGCCCCATACCCCGCTGTCTTGGTCGTTAGCCCCTTGTTCTTTACTAGAAACCCCGTGGATTTTACCGTAGGCACAAGTTCCTCCACCACTTGATGAAAACCCCAAATCTGATCCCTCTGAGTATCGTTTTCAGAAATACTAAAGATTTCAATTTTCAATTTTCTTTTTCAAATAAATATTGTTGCATCGATTGACTAGTTGTGCATCTATTTCAGTTATCACATGTTTATCTTAAAACTGATAGTGAACATGGTATATTCCTTTTTGGAAAGTTTCTATACAAGCGAAAAGTTTAATATTGTGTTAAATTGCATAATCAATGGGATGTTACCCGTGAGGTCTGGTTGGTGGAATTGAGAAATGGCTTGTGACAAATCTGGTTACTACTACCTGTATGGCAGTGGACCCCCTTGACTACATAGTTTAAATAATATTAAGCTCAGACAATATCACGACACTAAAACTGTTAACCAATTAATTTAGCATGACTCGTCGGGTTTTGGGAAAACTTTGATTGAGAGGGTGCTGGAGCGATTGGGGCCTGTCTTTCGGCCTGTATCTGAGATGACATCCGTTTATGGGTCCTGAGTTCCTTATTACTCGGCCCGGGGTAGTAACCCGCGATCCTAGAAGGTCTTCGGGTTGTACATCACACTCTCCTTCATAAGTCACGATCTAGAATTGGTTCACATTAGCAGATACCACCTTATTGTAGTTTGATGACATTAATAGTCATAACATGTTACATCTCTGTACCGTACCATTATGATTGTTGCTCATATCTCCTTATTGTGTACCATTATTATTATTCTGTCGTTTGGTTAGATATTATCTACTCATCTGAGCTGTGGTATGACTACTGTTGTCCCACTAGGTGACACAAATGATTATACAGAGGCGTTGGAGTCAGAGTTTCCGATTCAGGAGGCTTTGACTTGAGCTAGCTGAGTGTGAGTGTGTTTTGAGTTCCTTTCGTGTATTTTGTTTGTCTTGGAGTGAGTGCGAGTGGTACTTTTGTTTCCCTGCACTAGAATTTCTGTAATCACGATATAGGAGTTATGAATGAATATCTTTATCTTTCTGTTTGTTCTCCTTGTTTTTACTGGCACTTGCAGGACCCGCATGTAATTATATAAATTGTGACGACACCGGGGCACGGAGCATTACAAAGTGGTGGCACATGCAGGTCCCACTCAATCGCCTCGTGAACAGTGTAGAACAGGCAGGAATTACGTACTTAAGATACTCACTGACTTGACCTTGCCTTATGAATATGTGTATGAAAGTTTACATACGCAAGAGACGCAGAGCATTTAAAAGAGCGATTATGGCTGGAAACGCTCTAGGATCAGGATCTGGGTCAGGCAACAATGCTGATTGAACACGGTGCATCAGATCTCGGACCAGGCTGTGCGAGAGATGGTCCAGAAGGAACCCAAGAAGGATGGAGGAGTGCAGCAGTTCCGATCACTGCGCCTACCGATTTTTACTTGACGAGAGGACCCTCTGATTGCAGAGGAGTTGATGAGTTCTATTGCAGACATGCTAAAGGCAGCAAAGCTGTAGCTTTATGGGTTGACACATCGAAGCTGCAGCTGATTAGAGAGGCCGGGAACTGGTGGAATGCTGCATAGGACCGACTGGTGCAGCTGATCTCCTAGGATACCTTTAAGGAGACGTTCAATGCCCAGTATTTCTCACCAGAGGCACAGATGGAGCTGGAGGCGCAGTTCATGGGCCTGAATCAGGACTCTATGATGATGAAGTATGATGTTGAGTTTTCTAAGCTCAGCAGGTGCGTATTTCGACGCATGTCAGTTAACCATGGTGTACATATGTATTTACTAACAATTAGTGTTTCAGGTTCGCTAAGGATATGGTGTCCACCCCTTTGGCTCGGGCCATGTGATTTCAGAAGGGCCTGAACATCGATATTCGCGACAAGCTGGTGGGTTTCAAATTGACGACCCATGCTAACATACTCTCCACAGCTCGAGAGTATGAGTATGCGCAGCGGAAGCGGGAACGATTGAGGGGGTGATTGATGGAATGATTGATGGAGTGATTGTGGGAGCAGGAGCTGGTGGGTTTTTTTGGGAAACTTATGATTGAGTGCGTGCAGGAGCGATTGGAGCCTGTCTTTCGGCTAGTATCTAGGAGGACGTCCGTCTATGAGTCCCGAGTTGTTATTACTCGGCCCGGTACATCACCCCGTGTTCCAAGAAGGTTTTCGGGTTGCACATCGTGCTCTCCTTTATAAGTCACGACCTAGAATTGATTCACATTAGTATGTACCACCTTGTAGTTTGCGGCCATTAGATGATCATAACATGTTATATCTTTGTACCGTACCATTATAATTGTTGCTATCATATCTCCTTATTGTGCATCTTATTATTTCTGTCGTTTGGTTAGATATTGTCTACTCTATTGAGCAGTGATACCACTCATGTTGTTACCACTAAGTGACGTACAAAATTATACGGAGGCACCTGAATACGAGGAGTCCGAGCTTCCGGTGTATGACATTGAGCTTTGAGGGCTGGCTGAGTGTGAGTGGTGTATTTATGTTTCAATTGTAGCGTGAGATTGTATTGTTATTCCTGGTTCAGAACTCAGAACTTTGTAAACATGTTATGAAGTAATGGTATGATTCTCTTAGTTTCTTTCCGCTCAGCTCCACATTGTTTTCACTGGCACCTGCAGGACCTGCATATGATTGTACCAATTTGATGGCACCCGTGGTACGGGGCGTTACACCTTCTAGGGATAAACATAATCCAACACACTAAAATGGATATACAATCAGAAGAGTGCTGCAAACCCATATTTTGCTTTTTATTACCAATATGTGAAAAAAAGTTTTCTCCAAAATTAGCACATGGTAAAAGCACGGATATTTCTTGAAAAAACATGTTTTATGCTCAAGTGGTCAATATACTCACCCACAACCTGGGTAGAATATTGTTAGATAAATATGCTGATGAGAATGGAGAATATTGCTACATCAATACTAGCGAAACATAACAGAGTAAAAATCATAAGCAATAGATGCATTGCTACCTGATAAATCCCGAGGATTTTTGCTAAGCATGTAGGGCTTCCTGTGCCAATTGACTCAGAGAGATACTTAAAATACTCCGGAGCAAATTTAATAAAAGATTCAAGCTCAGTTTTTGTAACCTGTTTTATTATGAACCTATCATCCAAAGACTTTGCAAAAAATACGTTGCTCTTGCCACCCTGTGCTCCCCATTTCTTGCAACGACTGAGAGATCTTATATAATCTAGTTCAGAGGGACAACAGATTTTCCTCAAAGCATCAAACCTCTTTGGATAGTAACAAGTCACGGTATATCTGACCTTCCCCATTGGTCCTTCATCACAAAAAGAAACTCTTGCATGCATTGCCTTTGCGGATGTAAGCGGATCAGTAACCAGGGGGCTTCTGCTCCCAGACAAGTACAAAATGCCATCTTCATTTGAACCAAAACTTTTAAATGCTTCATAGTTCATGTCATCAGTTGATTGATATATTAGAGAATTCCCGAACTCATTGGAGGGTAACAAAAGTGAGGCATCAACATTAGCCCTTATTCTTTCCCGCTCATCTGCCATTTGAATACGATATTCTTGTGAGACAAGCACATACGAAATGATACTAGTAGGTTCATCGTCGTAAACTGGGATGACCGAATCATCTACTCCAATGGGAAGAAGCAACCTTGCCCCACCCTGACGCTCCAACTCTCTGAACAAAGAGACATAGATGGGATTGTAGTCACTGAGAGGACCAAATCTAGGAACTATGCCCAAATTCTTGTTCATGCAGCGATACACATATATGAAAGGCATTCCTATCCAACTCGAGAAATCGTCTGCACTATCACCCAGCTTGGCAAGCAAAGCAGATGCAAAGGAATTTGTTACTTCAATACCACTTCGATCTTCTGAATCCTCTGAGAGTGACGTTGCAGCTGTTGCTTCAACTGAAGCTGAATTTGATATGCTTGCATCAGCAAGCACAGTGGCATTATCTTCACCAGACCATCTTGCATCAAATGTATCCGACAAATTTTCCAAAATTGGAACTTGTCCATCAGATAGGGTTCTACGGGCAACAAGACCATATTCCAGAGGGTCCAATTGATCACTAGCACTAGTGCAAGTAGAAAGAAGGCGATCACTTTGTTTCCCCTGCAAAGATTCCAGCTCTATGTCTATTTTTTGCTGGTCATAAAGTCCCTCGTGATGGCTATATGTGTTCCCCTTAAGAGGCTCATCACCTCTTGAATCTAATGAGACTGTATCAGAACCAAAAAAGCTGATCTGCATCTTCGGTGCTAGGTTCAACTCTATTAGTTTCTCATTAGCGCTGTACTTCTCCCTGTCCCTTGTCAAAATATGCATTTCATGAGCAATACTACCAGACCCAGCAGCAAAAATCAAGCGTTGATCCCACAGATATGACAAGAAAAGTAATTGCCTCTTTAACTTGTTAACCTCAAGTATATCTAGTTGTCCCTTCCTCCGCTCCTTGTCCTGCAATTTCTGTAGAGAGTCCTGCAACATGCACAAAAGATCAATCCGCTTATAAATGCTCAAATTTGAATTCAGCTAGACAATAGGAAAACAAAGGAAGAAAGAATGGCACCTAACCTCAAATTCCACCTTATCCTTCTGCATCATTACCTCAAGTTCAAGAATACAGTCTCTTAATTCTGGCAATTTCATGTTACCATTAGCAGAGGTAGAACTCGGCCTTCCCTCCGCAATTTGTTGCAAAGCATTCGATACTTCATTGAATAGAAGTTCGGTCCTCTTAGCCACCTGTTATTTTTGGAGTATTATGGTCAGCTACTACAGAAGAAGCCAAACAGGTTATCTATTATAGCGCTTGTAAAAGACAATTGGAAAAAATAAAATTCTGGCCAAATTCAGCAGACCTCATCTGCTTCTATCTGTATCCACTCCTGATGACCACAATCAAAATTAAGCTTGTGTGGTGGCAGGTAAACAGAGTTAACATTAATTGGTGCATACCGGAAGCAAGCAACCTTCTCTCCAAACCTACTCATATAGACAATATAAGTGTCAACAGTTGGGAAAATTGCAATGGCTATGCTCAGATGAGATAGAGACAAGGGTAGAGTAGAAGATACCCATAAAACCGAAGACAGTCTCTATGAAGAGAATGACCACAGCTAGCAACCCTACTTGCAGCAGCATGATTTGAAAAGCTAAGCTCCAGGAATTTACCAAAAGATAGACCCCAAGCAGCATCAGACATCACAACTCTGCGAGTCGCAGGAGGGAATCCATGAACCCGAGGGCATTTTAGACATCTGTGCCACATCCAGATCTTTCCATCCCTCTCACCAGGCAAACATAGATGGGTATGCCTCCTGACGGATATCGTCAGACTACCTTGGTGATGAGTATAACAATGAACATGAGATTCAGGTGGCATCTCACAAGAACGGCACTTGTAAGTCTGCTGGGAGGAGACCATCAAACTTTGAAGATGAAACTATTTATTTAACATTACAAAGTACAATAATAAGAAGAAAAGGTCTAACCTGATCAAATAAATTGTCTCGCAAAAATCTTCCCAATGGCTTATCAAAGCTGCCATAGTATTTTATGCGAAAGAGCTGTGAACGCTCGCAAATTGCCCCTTTCCACACAGAGCGGGTAGAAAGGGAAACCAAAATGCTCTGATGGTCCGGAGGGAAATCTTCCTTTGGCAATGTATATTCAGTCCTTTGTTCATTACCTTGTTGCTTGTTTGGCAAACTAGAAAGGACAAGTTGTTCTCCTGGAGTATCCCTATTCTGAATTTGGCTAGTAGTAGCTGTACCACTTCTGGCGAAGCCTTCCAAACCATTGCAATATCTGGATGAAACATCACCATCATGTTCTGCCGCTGGGTCAATATTTCTAGTTGTTTCTCCAAAACACACCTTATTCTTTTCCCTGGCGGCATCAGTAGGAGAACATAGTTGAGAGGAACATGAAAATAATCCAGACAACGTAGAGACCAGATCCTTCTTTCCTGCAGGAGACTTTTTCACACCAAGGGGAGAGAAAAAGTTAGATGCATGTGCTTCCATGATTCCAGAACTTGATGTTACTGAGGGATGAAATACTCTAGGACGTTGCACGTCAATAGTAAGTTGCGGCTTGCCAACATAATGAGTTGCCAAACTAGGTATAGTAGTAATTGATCCATCGTGACTGGATGATTTGTCTGGCAATGCAACTGTAATAGGAGACTTTAAGGAAAGTTCTGGTAGAGAGGCACCTTCATCTGCAAGAAAGGAAGTTTCCAGTGCTAGGTGATAGGCTGCAAAAATTCCATATTGTATAACATGTTTCAATTTCTTCAGCTCATCACCACTGGCACCTTTGAGCAAAATCTACAAGAGAACAGAAAACTTTACAAGAGAAATCTACTTATATGATGCCATGTGAAAGACAGCTAAAATAAGCATACAGAAAAAAAAACAGAATGATATAATGTGTTGCAATAACTTCTAGAAAAAACTAATAGTCGGAATAGTATATCCAACATATGCTAGCACAATCAAAAAGTCACAAATTGATCAAAACCATGCATGAATAAAAGTAATTAAACCTATACACTTATTAAATATATAATAGGCCTAGTTTGCCTTTAATTTGGACGCACTCACTATGGGTGTGTTTGGCATTGATTATAACATGTGCTTTTACGACTTTTAACGGCAAAACGTGATGGTAAGAAACAATAATGGATTTATAATCAATTAAAAAACTTTTGTGATAAGCAAAGGTCAAAACTAATTTTTTCGAAAAGTTACACTTTTTATCTTCTGAATGCAAAAGCCAAAAACACTCTCTCCTCTTTCCTCTCTTTTTTTTCCCTCCACACGACAACCCACTGAATTATATCTTGAACTGGAAAATATTTGGTTTCCTCTTTCTTCCCTCAAATTATTTTTATAAATATTATCTAAACTTTCTTTCATGCATATCCATTCTTATTATTTCTTTTTTAACGAAGTTATACAACTATAAACAGTACACTGAATTTTAAAATTACCAAGAACCAAATCTATCTAAAAATCATTTTAGACGAAGTGACGAGGATCCAATTCGGATTTAAATTAGTATTGGAGTCTTTTTAAATTTTATTATATGAGTTTATTTTGAGTCTTTTATTGTGTCATTTTGAGTCTTTAGCTTAGGAGTTTAAGTCATCTTTTATTTTAGTTAAAAAAAATTATTTTTAGTAACTTTTTAAATCCACATTGGTTGTGGTAGTAGGTTGTTAAGTCTTCTTTTATTTTATTTGAGTCTTTTTAATTTATCATTTTGAGTCTTTAGTTTAAGTCTTCTTTTATTTTAGTAATTTTTCATATTTTTAGTAACTTTTTAAGCCCACATTGATTGCGGTAGTAAGTTGATAAAGTTGTAAGCCTCCTATACATGGCCTTAAAGTCTTGTTTTATTTTGAATTAGAGTTGAATGAAAAGTTTCGGTGAAAACTTTTGACTGTCAAATTAAATCTTTTGAATGGTAGTGCGAGAATAGGCTTAGTTACCTGAACATGATGTCCGAAAAATCTCCATGTGTGAGGCATGTGAGTTAGTGATCATCGGATTCTCATAGTGCAAGGCCCAAAAATTTATTAGTTCCCAACTTTTGTTCTTCACCAAATCACAAAACACAATTTTTACTCTTTCGTCATGTGTTATATTTGGTATCATAGCTAAAAATCTTAATTTTCCTTTTGTTTTCTTGGTAATCTTCTCTCTAGACCGAGCTATTAACTGCACAATGACTAGCTGCCCGAGTCAGGACACAATGTAGCTTGTAAATTTTCAAGGATTTTCTCAAGCTTTTTCAGCTGATTTTCATGTCAATTCGCTATTTTTGGTGATCCTGAAACCATTTCAAGCTCTATCTCTGATCTGTTTGAGCCAGCCACGAGTCAAAATTTGGTTTGGGGCAATCTTGGTTAGATTTAAGTAGCTTGTCTATTTTATACTATATTTTATGACTTTTCGTAAGCATCACTCATCAAAAGCAGAGTGTAACTTTAATCTCCGATTTTTTTACAGATTTAATGGTTATCAAAGGTATGAAGATTGGGAATCGTGTATTGAAATATTTTCGACTGCTAAACCATGAAGGAAAGTATGTTTATGCTCGATAAGCCCTGAGGAGAGGCCTACTATTTTGGTGTAAGGAGGATTGTGAAGGATGTAACCAATGGGCACAAATGAAACCTGAACTTTGATATCGATATTTTTCCCAGCATCAGTCATCTCCATCACAAATAACATCTCCATCACAAATAATTTCAAGGGCTAAAATCAATCAAAATTTTGATAAAATTGTCAAAGATGTACATGAGCTATTTAAAAAAGTGCGAGAGCAAAACCTATAAGCAGAGCCGATAATCGAGACACTTCTTGAGCCTAATCTAGAGTCTCGGATTGAGTGAGAGCCAGAGTCTGAATTAAAGTCAAGTCTACATCTGTACTTGTGATCAAATCCGAGATTGAGTTACTGACTGAGCCTATAATAAAAAACAAGTGTATGATCGGACCTGGAGCTGAAGCCTATAATTTTACACTAAAACTTAGCTTAACGGTCTCACCCAAGCTAGTTGAGCACATCAACTTCATCATTTCTGATCCTTCACAACTTATATGCTAGCAAATTTTGCATATCCTCCTATGTTCTACAAATTTGGTCCGTTATTTCAAAAGTGCTAATCTACAATTTCACATCTTACCGCATTTCAAAGTTCAAGTATACATCTTTTCCAACTACAAGAGCATATGCTAATTTTACCTGGTTATGATTTTTCTATCAACATTCACCATGTGATGAAGGTCGAGAATAATGAGGATCCAATTTGGATTAAATTAGTATTGGAGTCTTTTATATTTTATTATTTGAGTCTTTTAATTTATCCTTTGAGTTTTTAGTGTATGAGTTTAAGTATTCATTTATCTTAGTCATTTTCTTATTTTTAATAAATTTTTAAAATCGC
The DNA here is from genome assembly GCA_030789695.1 of Scilla litardierei. Lineage (NCBI taxonomy): Eukaryota > Viridiplantae > Streptophyta > Magnoliopsida > Asparagales > Asparagaceae > Scilla > Scilla litardierei. The sequence continues at coordinate 178,440,743 of CM061139.1, read as the reverse complement.
ATCGGTTTTGATAGTAGGTTGTTAAAGTTATAAGCCTATTTAAGGCCTTAAGTCTTGTTTTAGTATGGATTAGAGATTGAATGAAAAATTTTGATTTAAACTTTTGTTTACTAAATTAGAACTTTTGCATTGAATTGCGAGAATGGACTTGATTGCTTGAGTGTGTGATCTGAAAAATCTTCGCGTGCAAATCGTGTTGGAAACAATGATTTAGGATTTCTTATTTGATGATAACAAAACTTCATGAAATATATTGATGTGTTTAATAAGTAACTTCATGTTCAAATTATTCAAATAAGTTTGGATAATTAAAGGAGCTCAACTTCACGCGGAAGTGAAATTCAAGTCAAATACTAAAAGTTCGTATGCAATATGCTACTAAATATTGTGTGTAGTAGAATAGTTGGACACTTCTTTGAATAACACAAAAATTAATTGGTGTGCAAAGAAAAAAAATATAATAGAGCAAAAGGCCTCCTATCATTAACAGGACAAAGATTGGAATTGAAAAATATAAAAAAGTAAAAAGGGTCACACTTATTTTTGGAGGCTGAGAGCAAATAAAACAACAGGATAAAATCAATTGATAATTACCAGAGGTCGACTGAGATTGTTTTATGAGGGTAATTTTGTAATTATACCTACATTAGGTCGGCCAAAATCTCCTATATAAAGAGTCCTGCAGAATCAAATTATTCAAGTACCCAGCCAACAAAAAGAGGGCGAACAGAAATTCAAAGTGCTGTAGAAGAGAAAAAGGCTGGCCTCTTCTTATGAAATTTATGCATGCAAGCAAATTGGAAGGGGAGAAAAGTTGCAGCACAGAGTCAATCAAATAGAAAAGGGGGCAGCGAGAGAAGAAAACAGAGAGAGTGTGTGGAGAAGTATGCTTTTTTAATTAAGTCAAGTTGAATCATCTCTTTTTGTTTTGTGTGTGCATGAGGCCAAGGGATTAATTAGAGCAAAGCATTGGTATTAATTAGGCCAATGAATTAAAAGAAACAAGGGCCAGCCATCACATACTTGAAGGGAAAACTAGTGCACGTACATTGAGCAAAAAAAAGGCAATGCAAATTTGAAGGGCCGAACTATTTCTGCGTTTGTGCACATCACGAAGACCAACTCACTCACGCAAGCTGAGGACGAGGGGATAGGCCAACAGATTTTGCACAAAAGTTTCTGAAGAAACAGAAATTTGCAGAAAGGTCCCTTTGCATAAAGGTCCCTGGAAGTATAAGAAGGTATATTTTACAACATAGACTTTCGATTGACGAACGGTCAAAACCATTGCGGAGTTGTCCACGAGCAGATCGATGAGGACACATCGACGCCACAAACTGAGCACTCTGAACTTTATTTATTTATTTTTTGTGGTGTATCACGATTTGATTCTTGTATTTTTCTTTTAGATTATTTTTGTGGTGAGAGAGCTACAGGGCGTAGTTCTAGGTTTCTTGATTCACGTGTTGTGGATTGAAGCAGAGTCCAGCTAGGTAGATTGGTCCAGTCGAGCATGTGATTTGCGAGTCTATAGAGCTTGTGAGCGTGGGGCATGGGATTTGCGAGTTTCAGGTGTCTGTAGGCGTGTTGAGACTGTTTGATCTAGCAGTAAATTTTAGGGATTGCTGGAGTAGGTCGAGGTTCGATTGAACCCGGGTATATCGGGTGTCATCTGTGATGGGGTGCGATTTCTATTTTTTATTTGCATGTGTGTTGCACGTTTTATTTATTAATCACCCTATCCCCCCTCTAGTTTGTACCTTTCGATCCTACAAAGTGTGTGAGTTGGAGATCATCGGATTTCCAAGGTGCAATGTCTGAAAATTTATCATTCACTAACTTTTTTCTTCCCCAAATCCTCCACCATAAGTTTCACTCTTTCGTCCTGCATGACAGAGTAGTTCCAAAAAGTCCTTGAAAAAGGACTAATCTATAGACAAAAGCACCACCAATTGTCACTTCCAATCCATGATAACAGAAAACTCTCACTTCCAATTGTCTGAGGACCATCACAACTGCACCATAATTTCTTACGAGCTGACAAAACTTTCATAACGGCAAATATTTGGTTAGAAATCATAACCATCATCTATTAAAAAGTCAGGAAAAATCTTTAAGAATTTATAGCGCACAATGAGTAGATCACACATGTAAATAGTAACCGATCACTTTTCAGTTATCCATCCTGAATGAATGAGGTAAAGAATCCACAAATTATAGAAAATATGCCTGAACGACCAGAGCTGCCTAAGACATTGTACTAGACTAAAAAGTAAAACTAGTAAGCCAAAAGAAACCTGCCATAAGCATGCTTGGCACTAGAAATTGTGATTTATTTCCAAAAGAACATAATTCTTTCTTTACATATTCTTTCCATTCTTTTTTATTCTTCCCATTTATGCCTCCCTGCTATATAAGTAATTTTAAAAAAACATGTTCATCTAGGATAAGCAAATTGCAAGAAAATCATTGACACATCTCTAGTTCACATGTATCAACTGAAATTTGTTTATGCAAGCATGTGTTCCTCCTTATATGTGAATGTTTGTGTGTCTATTTGTGTAAGTTATTGTATTCCTGCAGCTTAATAAACATGTACCTGTATCCAATTAACCAAAATAAAGAAGTTGAAAGCTTGCCTCTAAGGAGCATAAAAAGTTATTTAAGGTGCCAAAAACTTACTGTACAACCTAAGGGCTTTGGACACTCCTCAAAAAACATTAGTGTCTTCACCAGTTTCCTCCCTCCTTGCCCAGCACTGCCATGCTCTTCCAGGAACTTCTCCACACGAAACAGATCACAGTGTCCCAGCATTTGTGATGACAGATGATCAATAGAGGGTACAATTTGCGCCCCAGTGCAACGGGCTATACGCTCTAGTAGTGGCCTCTTGATATTTAGAACAAGCGATATATCTTTTGCAAGGAGATAATCTTGGGCACTACGAGACACCGATTTTTCTACCAAAAGTACATGGGGATGGTGAGCATCAATCTTTGCAACTGCCATCTTCAAGTGATCCATTTCCTGGACAATAGCTAAAATGAGTAACCATACAGAAGTTTGCACATAAAAAATAGGATCCACACATCACCATCATACCTGCTGCAGCAAAGTGTCAATACTTGACAGTGAATTAGATACTCGCTGATATTCAAGAGCTCCTCCAAGTATTAGAAGACGAGGCTTTTCTATTTTTGATGCCATACGACGGTGCGCCACATTCTTCTTGCAAACAATTCCTTTTACTACCATGCTGGGAAGATAGGCCAATAGGATAATTCATACGTTTGATTATATGAACTATTTATTATCAATTCATTGTTGATATACCCATGAACAAGAAACCATAAAAAATTAAGTAAACTAATAGAGTAGAGTAATATCGCTTCATATTGTAAGAAATCAATTTTCTGTAATATTATGTCCCAGATTTTATTAAAATGCATTTATTCCCCAAAAACCAGGAAGTTTATATAAGAACAAACTTCAAAACAGATGAGCCAAACCCTTTCAATTGAATTTAGTATGTATTAAAAATCAAATTTACCTTTGACTGCGATGTCCGCAAGCTATGCATTTAATCTTCACATACCCACCAGGATCCATTCCTCCTCCCGTGCTTGTGTCTGGCTTAAGAATAGTAGCAGCTTCCCATGACAGACCTGTGATTATCTCCAACCAACTTCCCTTGTCACCTTCTTCGCCCATTGGGACACTCTCAACTTGTAGAAGTTGGGCTATTAGAGCCCTAAAATGCCCATCGACGACATTTTTCATTGCCTTTTTATGCTCACCACTCGTGCGATCTCTGCTTCGGTACTCACCACTGCCAGAGCTGTCTGATGAGCGGTTATAACCCCACTCTCCTGTAGCATCATCATCGTCATCGTCCTCCAGCATATCAGCTTCCCTCTCATCGTCCTCATCTTCGGGGTCAGGAGGTAACCAAAGCATTTCATTATTATCAAAATCCACAGGTTCTGTATCTGCAGCTTCCATGCTGTATATTGAAGAAGTAGGATCGTCACAGCTATTATCAGGTCCAGCTTCGTCTGTCATCTTATCAGCATCTAGCGAATCATGAAATTCTGTATTATTGTGCAAAGGTAAGTCATTATCCTTAACCTCTCTAATTACTTGAACTGCATGGATATTTGTTGAAAGGTAATCCTGAACTGCTTCGTCAAATTCAACTGGACCATAATTGATATCAGAATGCAAACTGCGTTGTGTTTCTGAGTCACTGCACAACAGCCCATGGTCCTCGTCATCTTCATCACTCCTACCAAAAAGAAATCAATACATGAACAATAAGAAAGATGTTTCAAAAATATATTAAAAAATAAAAAAGTTCAAGTGCATGTTCAACTAGAAAAATCATCAGTGAAAGCATATGAACTAAAATTTAAGAACATTAGTAACCAGGTAAACAAAGACTATTTTTAGCGTTCTTGCACTATCAGTACATAACTTTTTAGTGCTACTGTTAATCTCTTATACTTTTATTGTGTATCCCAAATCGAAATAAAAGAGAAATGGTTGCATTCCTTAACAGGCAGCCAGCACAAAATAGAAATTGGGGCATCCCCACCTAGTGACACATTGCATCAGTGCTTTTGTGGTGAGGAATAAATTCATAATTGTACATTACGGTGAGAAATAGGTTCAAGTTTTCGTGACTAACTTACTTGAAGCTTCAAGTGGATGACGTGTCCATGGTTAACACATATCAGACAAAGACTCTTTCATTAGCACGTGCATCGAACATGTAGGACAGCCAGAACCACTGTCAACTAACTTGAAAGGGAGGGGAATAGTATCAGGCCTTTATCAGCTTTAAGAAGCTCTAGATGTTGCCAGTCAAACACAATATGTGCATGTCTAGCTTAAACAGTGAAAAACAGGATCCTTTAAAATAAGCAATGCACTAGTTTTAACATAACATCATCACAGTCAAATCTTGCGATGAGCATCATGTGATGGGATTAGGTCAGACAATGGATTTGACCGTCTCTTTCTTTGGTTTGATCATTTACTGAAATAAGTTAATCATTAACATGTTACTTCGTTTTCTTTCTACTTATGCCACAGCATGCCCTACATGTTGGTAACATTGGGTGTGTTGGTGTGTTATAGATGTTGCACATGTCCACTTATCCTACTTTTTAAGGTTTTCCATGTAGCCATGTCTATTCACCTTATATGTGCCCTTATTGGTGTTTGGTCCTTCCCTATAACTTAGACTATGATGTTACCCCGTGGCATACTTATCAAGGGAAGAAGACACAAGGCTTTCATATGTCATAAAATGGTCAGTTCATATATAATTCTTCCAATAGATATTTCGTGTTTTTATTGGTGGGAAAAGTTTATGAATTGTCTATGAGCTCAAGTATTAGATGAGCTTAGCTAGCATTTGGAAGTGGTTCTATATGATTTCTCTATACTAAATTCTTTTAGAACAAGGTTTAATCACCGAGAAAGTTGTCGGGACAAAAAATGTCTTTGTTCTCACTGCCAGAATCTTATTATGGGTAATGATTATAATCTTCCCTACCAAAATTTTTTCCATCAATATCTGTCATTGTCGTAGTCATGTCTACTTTCAGATGTTATCCTTTTGACTTTTGAGTTCTAGATATTATGCATAACTGAAGAGAGCATTGGACTAGGGAATTTATGTCAACTCCTACGCTTACATATCCTAATCCCACAATTCCACACAGAGTTGCCAATCGATTCTCAGTATTAATGGAGCATGTATACTATTTAATATTGATGGCACAGATCTAAAGTAAAGGTGGAGGAGGAAAAGGTGTTAAATTAAGTTTCTGCTGCTATCTGGCTGTGTGTAGTCATGTATTTTAGAATGTTGCGATCGTTTTAAAGGCATTTCCTTCTCTATACAGAAGAAGGCTTAAACACAAGTACATGGGCAGAATATGTACATGTAGGAAAAAAACATATATAGCCACTCCAGATTTTGAAGAATTACCATGACAGGTTCTCATTTTTTATATCATGATACAAGAAATGTGTCTCTGACGGGGAAAAACCCCTGGTACTTGATATTTCTAAGCATGTAAGGAAAGCAGTAACATAGCAATAAAGAAAAGAGTGACTTCCTGAATTACTGAAAGCATTTTAGATCTCTGATGCTTTTTCTCCCCCTCTGACCCCTTTCTCTCTTGGCTTACATTTAATTTAATAGTGTCAATTAAATTCTCATAAGCATGGAATAACACAGCAGGCAACCTTGTTAAGGGTCTTAAAGCTCTTTTCTTGGATGCAGATCGAAATCTTTTCGTGTATTTATTGTTTTTTCCAGCAAAGGATAACATGCAAGACTGGTTATGACAATACCAAGATTTGTGTGGGGTTATTTAACAAAGAGAAGATACATGACTCTTGGAAATGTATCAAAACCTACATAATTTGCATTTGCTAAAATCAAAACGATCATAGCGATCAAAAGTATACAAATAAGTAATTTGAAATGCTTTTCTGTTGTGTTTCTAGCATGACGTGACATCAATAGCATGACGTTAGATGATAAGATCTTGACTTCACGAAAAGAAAGGAAAGCAAGGATAAACATACCTGTTTGTATGAAAGCTGTATTGGTTAGTAGAAGAATCTACAATGTCAGGAATGGAATCTGTTTGCCTCCATGATATCCGGACATCATGATTATTAGGAATCGAACTCATTTTGGCCGATTGGTTGAGACTAAGATTAGAACCATGTGGACCTCTCTGGTAAGGTCCGGTTGAATACGACGAGGAGCCAGGAGGCAAGTTGCTGCTGTTAACTGTGAAAGTAGACTTGGTACTCAACAAACTCATTGTCGAAAGAGAAGGGCTGATGCTTTCACTGTATGTCCTATAACCATTTCTAGCGGTCCACATCGCTTGTTCCCATTGCTTGAAGCAGAAATTGCAAACCCGAATCTTCTCGCCTTCTTCCCGGGCATTATTAGGATCGCACAACGAAATGGGTACAGAATTTGTGGTGCACTTCCCACAGAAGACAAGCCCACAAAGACGGCAATGATGCCTCCGGTTAAAGATTGTGAACTGGGAATCGCACTCATAACAAACTCTACAACTGTGATCTGGCATCCAAAATACCCTCGAGACATTGGTGTGCTCAGAACGCCGAGGGATCCAAGCCGTCACTCTGCCTACAAACTCCGAGAATGTCTTGTCAGAGGTTTCCATTGATGATGGACCAACCTCACAGCTGCACTCACTCTGAATTCTTCTTCATCGTCTACTATGAAACTACATAATCAATATCCCTCAATCAAATTCAGGAAGGACATTTCATATTCCTTGCCCAAAAAGGGAAAGGCAGCAACGATGTAGCACCCAAATTCAAGCCTTTCATCCCTTGGCAAATTCTAATACTACAAGATGGGTAGAATGGAGGAAAATCCAAAAGTCTCCGCAAAATGTCCATTGTTAAGTGTGATGCTAATGTAGGTATAATACTAGCGTTTATCAAAATTCATTTCCATTTTCCACACCAATATCTGACTTCAAATTACAGCTGTAACAAGAATCCACGCCATCATAATTCGTATCAATAACAAAAAAAGAGCCTTCGTTAATCACATATAAGAACAAAACTGAGCAGAATCTGGATTTCAAAAACTCGAATAACAACCAAATGACCCAAAATCGCCACTTTGCAACCAATACATTGTCGATTCACACATCTCACGTCAATGCCTCCTCAAACAAACAACCAACCAAAAAAACTCCCCCAAAATTATTCAACCCAACCCATGAGAGACGATGTCATAGGTACCAAATCAATATCCCCATCCCGAATTCAAGAACCCATCCATGAATTGAGCTTTGAACGTAGCAAAATCGATTTCAACGACTAATTGAATGAAAAAAATTTAAACGTATTAAAAAATGCGAGGTAGAGATCAAAATGGAACCTCAAACGAACCTCATTTCGATCCTAAGACAATGGGCATGAAGCTTTCTCTCTCCTCTTCCCTTATGTTTTATGTCTATTTTTTTGCTGTTCGTTTTATATTTTTATTTATTTAATGGACGCTCAAAACGGCAGTCAGCGAAAAATCCCACGCATTTTTAAAACCATTGCCATGGGAGCGGACCCCACGTCGTACTTTCAGGTGAATTAATTAATTAAAACATGAGTCCATTGGCGGCCATGTGACTTGGATCAGGGCCCGGAATTGGCCCAAAGCCCAGCCCGAGTCCCTCCTAACCTAGTCGGGCTAACTTACCATGAGAATGGGCCGGACCAGATCGGACCAAATAGAAGATTAATTAAAATGGACCGGTTTTTTTGGGTAATCTAAAAGCACAGATAGGCCGTTTTTTTTATATACATCGGAATGTATAGGTCTCGATCCTGCATCTCTCAAGAAAAAGGAAGAAACGAATACCATCAATTGCTCGATACACCAGGCTCAAGGAATGACACAGTGGCAGTGAAAACAACTATTTGCACTTGGCAAGACTTCTGATAGGTTAATGTAGAAAGAGATAAAAAAGGAAGAGAGCGGCATTTTTCCACTCAAAGCCTCTCTCTTCCTAATCACAGCCCCAAATAAAACTATAAAAAGTTGTCCTTTAATTTGGGCCAAATTTTTTGCCGAACTCTAACAAAATTTAGAAATAATTTTAAAAACGGATCATAATTAAATTTATTTACAAAACCCAACCAACGTTTCGTCATGTTAGACTTCGCTCACACAATGGTTGTGCTAAACTACTAGGGTTGATAACCCCGGTCAAACTATGTAGCCTAAAGATGGATGTGATTGCCAACCCCGATAATTTCATTGCATTGTTTATTGAGAAAACCCAATCACAATGGTCGAGGTTGCCAACCCCGATCAAAGCGGGCAGGCTCAAGGTGGACGGGGTTGCCAACCCCGGTAATTTCATTGCATTGTTTACTGAGAAACCCCAATCACAATGGTCGAGGTTGCCAACCCCGATCAAAGCGTGCAGTCTCAAGGTGGACGGGGTTGCCAACCCTGGTAATTTCATTGCACTATCTAGTGAGAAAACCCAATCAGGTAGCCAAACCCCAGGCGTTTTGTAACGAGCACTTCTCCGATATGGTAAGAAGTTGGTCCATTTTTGTAGTAAAATTTGGATTTGGTCGATTTAAAATTATTTTTAATTTTAGGCAGATCTTGAAAATTTTTCCAATTTATATCTGCTAAATTTCACTTTAATTTTATACACATACTAGAAATAATCCGTGCACACAAAGCACGGAGCAAAACAAATCCCTACAAAGAGGATGAAGTGCACGTGCGCAACCGAAAAAGAGTGAGAAATATGGGTGTGCATGCCGGAATCGTCCGGGTGGGGGTGGGGGTGCAAAAAGTGCAGAGTTGTCATAGGTGGAGGCTAAAATGCGACTAGGACAAATGTGTGTCCCACCCCCACATCACCACCTCCACCTCATCCAAAAACTCACCCCCAAACCACTTATTTACTTGTTTTAAATTGTGTTTCGTATTTGTGTTGTGTGTATCGAGAAATAAATATATCATGCAATCATATTCTTCTGTAAAAAGAATTTAAAATATTGACATGTATGTCATGTGGGGGTGGGGCACGGTTCATTTAAGATTCCCCCAGCGAAATCTTTGTTTCAAAAAAATATTTCCACAGCCAAAATTGCACGGAACAACAAATTATCGTAAAAATATTTAGCGGGGAGAGCGAATTCGGCGCGGAACAGTAAATTCGGTGCGGGCACCTTAGGCGCGGAACAACAAATTTGGTACGGATGCCTTAGGCGCGGAACAACAAATTCGGCGTAGACACCTTCGATGCGGAACAACAAATTAACGTTAAAAAAATTAGCGGTCGCCTTCGACGCGGAACAACATATTAGCATAAAAAGATTTATTCGGCGCGGGGAATTATTCTTATCTTGTTGCCCAATGCGCCGAAGAGACGGTGGGCCCAGCGTTGAGGGAAAGATTATTCGATCGGCAGCATTAAGTGCAAGTTAAAGTTTTTTTTCGCTAAATGCATTAATTCCGTACACTCTACTATTCCCCAAAAAGTTTCATTTCCATAGGAACTTTCATTTCCCTAAAAATATTTTTCCCTCCAAAACTTTGCACAAAAACTCATCTCCACCATTCATTCCTCAAGATTAAATCCAAGCCGTCTTTTTATCAACCTGTTAGTCCTAATCAGCCCTAAAATTCAAAAACAGTTGTATGTAATATAGAAATAATAAGTTTCTACAGCAATATCATAGTTTTGACATCAGTTTTACAAGTGTAGACATCAATTTATACTGCACGGCTAATCAGTGTTTTTTTGTTTGATACATCGGAAATGAGCTGATCAGTTTTGACAAGTTTTTTTTCGCTGCCAGAATAAACAAATGTTAAAGAAAGACTATTTTGTAATTAAAGATTATATTTTTAGATGCTAATATAACATACATGTCAATATTTTAAATTCTTTTTATAGAATATGATTGCAAGATATATTTATTTCTCTTTACACACCACAAATACGAATCACAAATATCTGTTTAAATAGTCCATTCATAAGGGAGGATCATATACATGGCCAAAACAACCCAATGAGGGAAGATTGGGGTAGTTCAAAGATTTCTTACGATCAAAGAATTGTAGAATTTTTTTCCCCAATGTTTACAATTCAAAATCATTCATAATCAAACGTCGCCAAAGTGAGGCAAGCGCCACCGAACGCAACCACATTTCCATTGCTTAATAAATTAGAGATATACAGTGTTCAGTGGGGATTGTATCCCGTTACATCCAGATTGGAGGCAGCTTATTCGAGCCTGTAAACATATATCCTTATTTCAGTCACATTGAATCGTATTTTGGTACTGAACTTCACGTACCTGTGAGAATACACTGCAAAAGGAAAAATTTCAGTTGATCAAAAACAGTAACGCCTCTTCACGTCAGCTGTAAGCTTCAAACGTCTAGCTCATGTCTGCTAAATAACACATGTAACAGATTCAAAATGTATCAAGATACAGATATTCCAACTTTGTTTCTTTGGGTGTGCTGCTTTTCTTTATCATGAACATTGCTACTCAATCCTTGAGAAAGAGAGAGAATAGTACTAGCACACAATCTAGTACACGTCCGAATGTATGTACCTGCGGTTTAGGCTACGTGGCTCTTATATAGCTTTCAATAGCCTTAGCTTAATAAAGAGGTCTTTGGTCCAGCCGAATAAAATTACGATAAAAACATTAAAATTTAAAAATTAACAAGTTCTATATGCATATATATTGTTGAATAGTCTGATGCAATAATTGTCTTAGAAATTCCTTATAATTGATAATTCTAAACCTAATTAGTAAAAAAAAACATGGATTTTACATTTCTTCTAACCAATCATCAACAAATTCAATAATCAAACCCCAAAATCAGACCCAATGATTTTTCACTATGTATATTCATTGGTTCAAGTCACAAAAAATAAAAATGTGGGCACAGAAAAATTAAGTAAAAAAAAAAATTAAGACTATCAATTTGCGCTTGAACATAAATTGTTGCACATTTAATTTTTTTTTGAATTTTCAAATAAAATCTAGATATTCTCATAGATATGAGGAAAGAAACTAACCACAATCTAACAATATAATTTGAATACGCCAAATAAGCTTTTCCAATGTACTCGTTATAGTTTCATACACGGCTGATTCACCGAGAAAATTCAACAAACTAACATTGATACGTTCTACAATCTAACAAGTGAGCAATTAAACAATATTCTAAGAAATTAATCAGCTCTAACTCAATTAGTAAACACTAACGCAAGAATTAAAGCGAGGGAGATTTGGCTTTCTTCCTTTTGTAAAACGTTGGTGGGAAGATAGATCATAGAACTACAAAGGTAGATGCAAAACTTCGGCAACCTCCCTGGAATCGGGATCAAAGATCGAAGTCGCGCCATTTCTCCTTACAACGCCTTTGTAATAGGTGAAATGGCTTCTTTCGGCCATATGAATAGCACTCCATGTATTCTTCCGGTAATAAAAAATGGATGTTGGTAACCCCAAATCGTTACCAAATCGGCATGACAATGTGACAAGCTGGGGCATTCGGCAACCCGACAAACAAGGGAAGCAGTTCCAACGTGACCTTGGGGTGCAAGAATTTCTTCCGGGTTCAGAGGCTGATGGATCCAAGGGTGAAGGTGAAGTATTCAAAGACGAGAAGACGGCCACCACAGGGCTAGCAGCAGGTTAAGCGCCGGACATTGAGACCACCATAGGTTCTATTATTAGAAAGGCAGTAGACTCTGCAGCCCCTGGACATTGATACCTGATGTGGATGCAGTCGTCGAAGTACTCTATGGTTTCGGTGATCTTCCGGATGATGTCATAGGGGAGTTGGGACTAATCCATGTTGGTTGGGAGAAGGCCCGCAGGGGATAATGATTTGGGCGGGTGTTCAGGCTCTGGTCGAGTATCGGGCCAAGCGGGCGGGTTGACTGTGTATTCATTCATGTCAATTTTTCGGGCACAAGCCAACCAGATGCCCATTTAAAAAGGGCTCTGAAGTGGGCTTTTTGGGCCGGCCCAATTGAGCATCGGGATATCCCAAGCCTACTCTCGTCCCTACCCCACATAGAGGCAGCAACATAAGGAGATAGATTGAAAAAAATGAGGGTTTGGATTTTTTTTATTTTAGGTATTTAAAATAGAGGGATAATGACAGTTTAAGGTTTAAAAATCATAGGACAATTATGTGCTAGCCCAAGTAACGGCTGGCTAACGGATGAAGTTTTGTGAAACTTTTGAGTAATGTTAGAGGTTATTTTTTATTTTTTAAAGTTCAAGGTAGTATTTTTAAATTGGTCAAAAGTTCAAGGTAATTGTGTAAAATTTAGACATTAATATCCACATCATAATCCTTCAACAACTCCAACCACCATCTCTGCCTTAGATTTAACTCATTCTTAGTGAATATATACTTTAAAATTGTATCGTCTGTATAAATCTCATAGTGAACACCGTAAAGATAATATCGTCAAATCATAAGAGCAAAGATTACGACCACCAACTCTAAATTATGCACATGATAATTCTGTTGTGCATAATTCTGTGCATTTGGGTTTAATTGTCTTAAATGCATAAGAAATAAGCTTTTCATGTATCATAAGCACACATCCAACCCTTGCGAGAGGTATCATTGCAGATAACGAAATCATCAAATCCTGATAGTACTATAAGTATTGACGCTAACACTAACATCTGCTTTAATTCTTTATAATTTCTCTCACATTATTTAGTTCATTCAAATTTATCTTTCTTTTGCGTCAATCAAGTTAAGAGAGAAGAAATTTTAGAGGATCCCTCCACAAATCTTTTATAGTGTCCAGCTAACCTTAAGAAACATCAAACTTCCTTCATGTTAGTTGGTCTTGACCAATCTTCAATTACAGCCACTTATCTACAATTGCCTCCAATTTATTTGGATCTACCGAAATTCTATCATAAGAGATCACATGGCCCAAAAAAGACACTTTATCTAGCCAAAGTTCTCACTTGGCATATGGTTGCTTCTCCTTCACAATTTGTAGCACAATTTTTAAATGTTCCCCATGCTCTGTTTCACTCTTAGAGTAGATCAAGATATCATTACTATAACAAATTGACCAAGATCGGTTTGGAACATCATATTCATCAAATCCATAAATACAATAAGTTCATTTATCTACCCAGATGACATCATCATAAATTCATAATGTCCATATCTAATGAGAAATGTCGTCATCCGCTTTGATTTGAACATGATGGTATCCCAATCTAGGATCAATCTTTGAAACCCCTTGAGCTCTTTACAATTTGATTAAATGAATCATTTATCCTAAGCAATGGGTACTTGTCGTTATTGTGACTTTATTCAACTCCAGATAATTGATTCATGGTCTCATACATCCATCCTTGTTTACATATGGTTCTCATATTCATATGTTAATTTCTTAGCAAAAGGAAATCATTTAGCACATGTTTCCACTAATTTCTCATATGCATGTGTTAACTATTATGCATGTGTTCCATTTCATGCTTTAATCATATTAATAGCATGCTAATCATTAATAGCATGTTCACGTCTTTCACGTGTAGATCATGCCACATTGTTCACATGTTATTCATATGGCCCATGGCATTTTTCACATGTTGATCATTAAATACAAGTCTCATTCTTCATAGGTTAATTATTTAGCACATGTCATATGGTTAATATTTTATTTGCTTAGCACATGACACACATTCAACATGTTAATTAGTTTTGTTAATTAAGGTGTTAGGTACCACATGTGTTGTTTGGAGAAGAAATCTACGTGGAGCAACCACAAAGGATTTTCTACACTAGCTAAGCATTTCTGGATCATTATGCATGTTGATTACATTTTGATAGCTTAACTGCTTGTGGTAATCTTGTTAGTCTGCTAATTGAATTGGTGCTTGGCTAGATTAATTCTATTCTATCCCCAACAAAAATGACATCATAGCTTTGATTGTTTGTATAATTTATGAAATTGATAAAGTGAAGGAATCTATGGACCGATGTAATAAAATTAATCTCATCACATTATTCTATTTGGAAAATGAGAATGGAAGATATCTTATATTGCAAAAAATCTATTCAATATGTTTATGCCAGTCCATATAACAAGACTAGACTGATAAACAATGAGAAGTGATCAATAATCCCGGTGTTTTGATCGAGTTAAGGTAAAGTTAAGGACTACGGTTGTTCGGGATGGGGACATGAAAAGTAATCATAAGTACTTGATTTGAGATATGGATGTATATGACTCTATGGAATTATCCTATGAGGTGGAGCATAGTGCACATATGATTTTGTTTGTGAAGCATGATGGCAAGAGTGCAAAGTACCTTCTGGTTGTGTGGCTCAAAGATATGAATCAAAGAAGAAACTGTCAGAGTTGTGTCTTGCATCTGGTTTAGCATTCGGATGACTTAATGTCCTAATGTAATCTGTGAGAGTGTGTAGTTCAGGTGATTTGATTCATGGCCTTTGGGCCGGGATTATTTCCTAGTGTGGGCTATAACTAATAACACAGTGATATAGTGGGGTTCCATGTACACGATATAACTCGCTCTACTTATGGTCGTCATTGCTTTTTCCCCATGAAATCGGCATTAACTATTCTCGCTTTCTATGTAGGTCCTATTTCTACTTCACACAATGAGTCAATATGATCGTACTGACTCTTGTTAGAAAGTTTTTTAATTGAAAAGGTGACAGTCCTAGGGAACCTTGCCTCATAGGTTGGTATCGGCTTTCTTCTCCAAGAGGTGCAGGATTGGGACTCGGGAGTTTGAAAGGTTGTAAAAAGTTCTCAAGGATCATGATTCCTACTTATGGACCACGGTTGTTCGGTGTAGGGACATGAAACACAATCATAAGCACTCGATTTGGGATATGGATAAGTATGACTGTACGGAATAATCCTATGAGGTGGAGCATGGTGCATGTATGATTTTGTTTGTGAAGCAGGATGGCAAGAGTTGCCTCATGATTGTGTGGCTCAAAGGTAAGAACCAAAAAGGAAACTGTCAGAGTTGTGTCTTGCATCTGGTTTAGCATTCGGGGGATTCAATGTCCCATTGTGATTTATGTGAGTGCAGTAGTTCATGTGATTAGATTTGGGGCCTTTGGGCCGAGATTATTTCGTAGTGTGGGCTATAACTAATAACACATTGATATGGTGAGGATCTATGTACACTATATAACTCAATCTACTTATGAACGTCATTGCTTTCCCCCCTTAAAATCGGCATCCGCTATTCTCTCTTTCTACGTAGGTCCTAATCGGCATCCACTATTCTCTCTTTCTACGTAGGTCCTATTTCCACTTCACTTAATGAGTCAATATGATCATACTGACTCTTGTTAGAAAGTTTTTTTTAATGAAAAGGTGACAGTCTTAGAGAGCCTTGTCTCATAGGTTGGTATCGGCTTTCTTCTCCAAGAGGTGAAGGATTGGGACTCGGGGAGTTTGAATGGACGTGAAAAGTTCTCAAGTATCATGATTCCTACAGGTGAGGCTAGTAAAGCTCACTGACAGCCTCATCAGATTTTGGTAGCCAATGATCTTCAGACATTGTGTGTCTGAAATACAATGTCTGAAGTGGCCTTCAGGAAGACTCCCACTTCAAACAAGAATCAAAATCCATTCTGGAATGAGATAAAGTTTAGTTTCCAGACAAATGTTTGGATAGGAAACCAACAACTATTAGATGCTTTTCCAACCCTTTATGAAGTAGCATAGAATCTTGCCTACTTAGTTCAAACTCAACATTAATAATGAGTGAGCTCTGATTTCCATGTTAACGCTACTCAAAGATAGTAGCTACAAGTTACCCTCTTTCTCTTGAATAGCCAGCATCTCCAACCCATGACATATTAAAGGTTGTCGTCAATGGAACAGTTACCATTCACCCAACTATTTCAGGTAGTAAACTCTTTTTAGTATCATGTGCATCATGGGGGTTACATTAGATTGTTTAATGAATACAATTGCTGATTGTAAGGCCTTTAATGATTTCAATTAAGACTAAAACAAATAACTTTATAAATAGAAACACACATAATTAACTACGTATTGAGAAAAAAGATAAATATTAAATAAATATTAAATATTAAATATTAAAAACAAATCAAAATTCTCTCAAACTTTGGTTTTCTGTGTAACAGTTTTCTCACAATGCATTTATGTAAACGCCTCCAATTATCTTCTTCATAACAACCACATGGCAATCACAAAAGGATGACTGGAAAGAGAGATTTTGTGATTGCCTACTAAGACTTAAGCTTAATAGACAGTAATCATATTTATGTTCCTTCCTTTGAAACCTAAATTTACAACTTAACAAGCCTGAGGAAACTTCAATGACGTGAAATTCCTGATTGTAAGGCTATCCACTAATACAGGTAGATTGGGGGGAAAGCAAATTGTATTGTTGGTCAACATTAAGTATGTTTTCCAGTGCTTTTTTGCAGGACAATGGTCCTATGTGATTGGACTTCATAATCAATGAATTGTAACTTGTAAGATCAAAATATAGATTGTATAAAGTATGAACTACCTTATTTTAATCCAATGTCATATCTGGACCCAAAACAACTTGGATAATCTAAATCATGAATTGTCAAATTCCGACAATGGTATGTTGAAGTAGTCATAATCTTGAATAAGACATGGCTATCACATCTGATCCATTTTAAAGCATTTAACAAAGTTTTTCTACCAAAAATACGAACTCATAAACAGAAATTATAAATGTTTCTTTTCTGTATCGGAAGAAAGGTAACTCACAGCATTAAATTTCTTTTCCATTTTGGTTTTTAAAGGCCAACATCGGGGTTCCCAGATCCAGCAGCCACAACACCCATGCCACTTCCCAAACCAGACATGACTTCTGGATTTTCCACCCCTTGCGCATTTGGGAGAGTAGCAGATTTATCCCCAGCAATCTCTTGAACCAGTGCATCAATTTTGTGGAACTGATATGGCCAATTTGAATTGTATAGAAATTGGCGAAGATCATATCTATTATCTTCTGGTGAATAGCTCTGCAGATTTAGGAAATAAATCAAATAATCGAAAATTCTACTGGAAAATATATTCTAGTCTGCTTGTACATTTACAGTGTTGAAAAACAAATACCTCGGCATGATATGAAGGTGTCAATACAGTCATCTTATGTCTATTGATAGAATAATACTTGAAGAAGTGCTTAACTTTCTCTGCAACCTCAGATGGTGTTAATCTTCCGCACCACTTATGGCAGAGATTCTGTCAAATGAGAAAGATCAAGAAATGCAAAATGACTCTAAAGTTGTACCAACATCGCAACAAAATAAATTCAAGCAAGTCTCTATAAGAGATCTAAATATAGCACAAAAATTAGGCCGTCATAAAACTGGTTTTTATGAGTGAAATAAGCAGGCATCCTCTTGCTTCCAAAACATATCACTTCATTGATGCTATATTATAGAATAAACTAGTTTTCTGGTGGGTGGGTATTGGTAGTAGCAAGGTTTTAGGTCTCGGTTTTGGTCTCGGTTTCGTTCCTCGAAAATTTAGGTTTTGGTATCGGTATCGCCTGTTCCGGTGGTTTCGGATGATCGTTTCGTTTCGTTCGTATTGATAGTTTCAAATACTTAAAACATATCAAATACTCTCAAATACTCTCAAATACAAAATCTTCAAATACTTAAAAACTAAAGTATTAAACAAATAATATTAAATGCTATCATATTTCTATACTAATACGTATTTACAAATTTATATAATATTATAAAGAATTAGAAATACATATTTTGCAAAATATTTTGCTTATACATTGGTAAACATGTAAATATTAATATCATCTTTCAATTTACTTTAGGGAAAGTGCTATGCGAACAGAACTTTTTGCTTGTGAACTGTGAACTAAACAAAAATGCATGTACGTATAACAACTCTCATACCTGCTGTTAGTCACACACACATTTTGCTAAACATATTGCATCATTTACAAGTTTGCCATTAAAATTGTAAAAGACAATGGCAAACTTGTAAATAAATGCAATTTGTTTAGCAAAAATGTGTATGTGACTAGCAGCATCCATATTAGATTGAGGGCAGCACCGACCCATGGAGCTTCGTCATGTTTAGCGAGGCAGCGTGAGGCAGGAGCGGCGGGATGTCTCTCTCCCCCCCCTCTCCCCCCTTCTTCCTCTTCCTCTTTTTCTTTTTTTAATGTATTGTAGAACTTGATGGGTATTTTTCATTTTTTTTCTTACTTTGATGTCTTTCCTCTTCCTCTTTTTGTCTTCTTCTTTTTTTCTTTTTTGGTTTCGACCGGAACATGGCCATGGCCGTTCCGGCCGAAACCGATAGTTTTAGGACAATTTCATATCGGTTAGCTCCGAAACCAAGACAGAACAGCCGAAACCCTAGGATTTCGATCGATACCTAAAACCATGGGTAGTAGTACAGATACATGGGTGGGGTGTGTGACATTGAACACTGGGCACTATGAAAGGGTGGTTAAATTGCATCAGCATTTGCAGTTAAGGTAATTGATATCTTTTGCCTGATCATTTTAATAACTCTGCATGTATTAGAATGTGCATGTACAGATAGACATATCACATTAAGCATTGCGATAATGGTAGCATGCATGCATTTAAATCTGTAGAGCATTAATCTGATGATTATCCAGAAAAGTAGAAAGAAACTAAATTCGAATTTGGATTCAAATTAATATTTTAGTATTTGAGTCTTTTTGAGATTTATTATGTAAGTTTATTAGAGTCCTTTTAGATTTAATTACCTGAGTGCTTTTAGAATTTCTTTTTATAAAGGAATTTGAGTCTTTTAGAGTTTCCATTTCTAAAGAAATTTGAACTTTTTTGGAGTTTCCTTCCTAAAGAATTTGAATCTTTTTAAAGTTTCTTTTTAAAGAAGTTTGAGTCTTTTTGAGTTTCTTATTCCAAGGAACACATTTATTTTATTTAGAATTATTTATTTAAATATATTAACAAGTTTGAGTATGAGTCAAATTAATCTTTGCATTAGCATAAAAATATGACTTTGTATTTATCTATTTAAATGAGGAGAGAATAGAATTTGAGAAAAAATGGTGCAAACTTTGTATTTATCAAAATATAATTTTTTTTTGCATTGAAGTGTGAAAGCGGGCTTAGTTGCATGAGCGCAAGCTTCAAAAAATCTTCACATACGAGGTGTGTGAGTCGGTAATCTTCAGACCTCTGGGTTATGAGTTTTGAAAATTTATCAAATCCTTAATTTTATTCTTCTCCAAACACCAACCACAATTTTCCTCTTCTGTCCCGCGTCAAAACTCCCAAGGTTTAAAGCCAATATCGTTTAGTCTTGGAACAGCAAACAAATGCAATAAGGAAAACTAACTGCTAAAACAAATACACGAAAATGACTCATTGTATCAATTAGTAATTAAGCATCTTTCATTGGTTCTTGAGTTGCCAATTTTTGCAATCCGGACCAGGAAGGTCGCATCTGTTGTGTTACTCGAATTGGATCTAAATTTCAAGAGGCATGATTTGGATTACCTACACTTGATTACTTCAAACACCAATGAGTTTTAGTACTTCAAATACGTAAAAAATTTTAATTTTAAAAAAGAACTGACATGCATTTCTTTTCTTTGTCCATTCATCTTATATGTCAGCGCATCAGGTTGTTAGGAAATCATTAAGATAAACAACTAAAATTACAACCTAGTCACAAATCAAGTTAAAACTTAAAACAATCTTTCTAAGACATATTGGGAGAAATTAAATCACAAATTATAGTTGCGAACCTGAAACATTGAGACAGGCCCACATCGGAAAATCTTTCGCAACCTTCCATAGACCGACAACTCCTCGTATGTCATCCCCATGTCCACTTCATCCAACTGGGGACACAGACCAATAACATTAGAGAAAGATACCAAAATCTCAAAATAATGCATCAACAACCAATGCCTTCTATAATTTCAGATCAGAAAGAAAAACGTGTATGAAGAACTAGTCCATTTATGAACTGGATCATATCAGTCATGCTATGGTTAATCTAAAAATAGAAATGTGCTGGCCAAGAGAATCCAAAGTATAAGATTCGGAGCCCCCCCCCCCCCCCCCCCCCAACAAACAAACAAAAAATCCGCACACACCCACAGAAGTACACTACGGAAACAACATACTGCCATGCATGGTCAGTGCCGGACACATAAATCATATTCAGTGTGGGCGTTAGTGAATAAAAGTAGGTTTGTCACGTGAATGCATTTGCATGTAAGATTTAATAAATTATTTAAATTCTAAATTGTGAATATTAAAAATATGATTTTTTACATAAATATGGCTATAGATTATACGGCTTAAAACTTGAAAAGAAATCATGACTACATGTTCTTTTTTCTTCTTTCAGGAAAAAATTGGGTTTTTTTTTATGTTCATCCTTCTCAGACCAAATAATATAATTAAAATTGGATAATAGAATTTTTTAAATTGCTTTGTATATTGATAAGAGAAAAATGTAAATAATGTAAATAATGTAACAAAGAAAAGACTTGAACATTGGATCTCGTGTCCAATGGTAAAACTTGCCACTTAAGCTAGTCTCAAGATTTGCTTGTTTTTATATCAAAATATACTTAAATTAAATACATATAGTGCAAGAACTCCAAAATTCTATATTTAACTCTCATTGTGGGCGTCCACCCACTCATCGCTCCATATGGGTCCACCCATGCATGTGTACACACACGGTCATAGTAGAGCGTCTCATGCTACATAAGTAAAATAAATATATAGTTCACAAAAGAGAACATAATAAAGAAGCTTTCGAGGATTATGAAATAGCGAATACAACATGCACAGAATGTCATGGTAGGAAGATTTGAAATGATCATCCATTGATTACTTTGAGCAAGCATCCATGCATGCTTAAGCAGTACTACCTGGCTATAATTAGAACGGATTGGCTCTAGTTCCGCAGTGGGGGGTGCTGCTTCAACTTCTGCCAAAGAAGAATATCCTAGATGCCTTGCAGCCCAACGTAGAAAAGCACGGAGATCCTGTTTGCTTACACTGCCAATTGGATTGATATCTGCTGAGCTGCAATCATACTGTGGAGAAAATCTGAACACGTATCGTTATTATGAACAATTTCCTTCCCCAACTGCCATATAACGATTTAAACAATGTATATTACCATCTATTATGAGAAAGACATGGTTGCAGATTAGTAGCCAGAACATCATATTAGGAAAACGATTGGTTACATGCACCCAATTAAACAAACAAGTATAGTTGGTAAATTACCATCCATTAAAAAGATAATTTCTAAACGCAAGAAATGTTGAATTGATTAAGATTTGATTAATCCCTTCACTCTTGTAAAGGAGGGTACTGTAAACTTCCAGGTTGGGCCGTACTAAATTTTTTCAAAATATGTTAAGACTATAATAACATATGATCAATCAGGAAACTAATGTATAAACGATTGGAATATTTCTATGAGAATAATAATTGGATTCAGAAGACAAAAGGACATTCACCTTGGTCAAGTAGCCACGCAAGCCTTCATCAACATTTGAACTACCCAAGACGAGAAAAAAACCAGATTTATTGTGAACCCATGGCATCAGAGACGCGAGCATAAAAGCCAAAACCATTCTAACACGAGCTTGAATATTTTGCAATCCTAAATTTTCTGCACTCGATCCTCCATCAACCTGAATATCTCACGAGAATAAGAAAATCACATAGAAAATGTCTACTAACTTTAAGATGTTCCAGCTTCTATACATGAATGGGATAGGAAAATTGATTGAATAAAATAACGAGAACATGAGTTGTTTGACATCTCTTGGTATTTAGCATAATGAAGTTCTCAATAAAATATGTGGTATATGCTATTTAAATAGCTTTGATAGTTAAAAACAGTTCCCGACAAAGCTGAAAACCTGATAAAGAAAACAGTCCCCAACAATTTGATATGTCCATCAACATGAATATCTCACGAGCATAAGAAAATCTCATTGAAAATGTCTATTAACTTTAAGATGTTCAGCTTATATACATGCATACGATATGAAAACTGATTGTATAAAATAACGAGAATATGAATTGTTTGACATCTCTCATTTATTATCCTAATGAAGTTCTCAGTAAAATATATGGTGTATGCTATTTAAATATCTTTGATAGTTAAAAACAGTCCCTGACAAAGCTGATAACCTGGTTTAAAAAACAATGTAGGTCGAATCTACACAAAGATTAAATGCCTCAAACTTTTTTTCACCTAAATTATGCCACAGGACACATAATCAAATAAAACAGTACAAAATGAAGATGACAAATGGCTTGACAAGAGACTGGCAAAATTTTATTGACCCTCAGAATAGACCACAATGAGAATATAAGAGACTTTAACCTCTAGCTGTGATGTCCTTGCCAAGCATCATTAGTGTGACCAATGCAGCCTTTGTGCAACGAGATAAGTTTGACAATTTGAAAAGTTTGAAATTCGTGGCGACTTATATAAAAGATGCATAAATCATTAAAATTATGAAACATGACTCATGCCTACCAATTCCATCAGAACATCATATAATTGCAATAAAAAATTTTGTTTATACTCGCATCTAAGGCCCATATTGACTATCAAATAGGTTCTCGCATTTTCAACTGTGGCTGCAGACTCTTGGTGGATTTATTCCATTAGAGATAGAAAAACTTCAATTGTTGGCCCATTTGACAATCCTAAAAACCAGGATACATATAGCACATGCATATGTATACACCAGCACAATAAATTATTATGCATGTGAATTTATGTTATTTTATCTATACCATAAATATGTAAGGCTAAACTGGTTCAAAAAGACAATATTTCAGGTAATAACAAATCAATAGTTATGAAGAAATCATAAATTATTGGCTAAGAATATTAATGTGTGTTTGCGTACAAACATTATATACATATATACATACATATAAGTACAAGTATGTATGTGTTGGGAAAGAGAGGCGGCCAACCGGTGGCAGTTTGGTAGTTTTTGGGCCTAGTGACAAACTTGTTATTTTGGGCCATAATGGCATATTTTGCAATATTGGGCAAATCAGCCCTTTATATTGAGAGATATGGTTAGGGTTAGTGTTATGTGGAATTTGGAAGAAAGAAGAAGAAAGGTTAGGAGTAGACTAAGAGTAGATTGAGTGGGGTTAGCCATTTATCTTCAATCAAAGGATATGTTATTGGTTTCCTCTCTAATTGAAAACATTATCTTGTATTTCCATTCCGCTTTCCACAAAAATCTATAAAAATCTCTCTATTATTCCTCAAATCTCTACAATTTCCTATCAAATTAGTATCAGAGCAAAGATCCACATGACGTAATTAAGATCGAAGGTCAAGATGAATACCTTGGAGGAAAAATGGGACACGAAGCGGAAACCCTAAAGGAGCAACAAGGTAAGTTGGAAGGTGCTGTAGGTTTCCTCAAGGAGAAGATTATGACGGTGGAAAAGGACGTTGGATCTCTCAAGGAACAACTCTCTTCGGTGATGTAAGCACGACCAACGACAACCACGGCCCGAGGGTGAAGCATCGAAAGACGACAACTTGGAAGGAGATTCCTTAGATCTAAGGCATAAAGCACCAAATCCAAGCAAGAGGAAATGAAAAGATGTGACTTTTGGAGGTGATTCAATCCGAAGAGGCGGTGACTGGCCAGAATGGGAGCCGAGCACTAATTTCTGAGCAGCGGGGGGCTCATCCGATGTCCAAGGAGTAGGTGACAGTTCCGTTGGGCCCCAAAATTCCAGCTAGGGAGCGGTGACCCTCGATCTCATTTGTCAGATCTGCGTGGGGCCTGGGCGACCTCGCCTGACCATCGCCGGGTCATGGCGACTTCTGAGGAGGGGAGAAGACGATCACTTCTGGGATCTTAGTGAGCATGATTGTGACCTGGTATTGTGACCCTTGGAGGGTGGCAGGTGATGGCGAGGGTCCGGATTAGACTGACGGAGGTTGGAAACATCGTAGGAGAGCAGGAGGAGGCTCGTGGGAAGATGGAAGAAATCAACAGAATGCTTATCAATAATTCCGCTTTGGACAGCTAAGTGAGAGAGCAGGACATGTGGTCTTTGGCTCCGAAAGTAGGGCTCGGCAGTTGAAGCTGCCAGTCTTCGAAGGGGAAGATCCTTATGTGTGGGTTACCGCGCAAAGAGATACTTCGCGGTAAACCGCTTGACTGATGTAGAGAAACCGTGGACAGTCGGTGTCTAGTTAGAGGGAAGACCTTATCCTGGTTCCTATGGAGGCAACAGTGGTAGCGAATGAGATCGTAAGAAGAGTTCAAGGGCTGCTTGTTGGACCGCTTCCGTGACATCCACGGTGGAGATCTGCACAAGCAGCTCCTCGCTTCGGCAGGAGGACACGGTCCATGATTTCAGGGAGAGATTCGAGCCGCTGATTGGTAGAGTGAGTGGGATCCCTGAGAAGTCGTTGGAGTGAAGTTTCATGCATGGACTTAAGCCCGACATCCGACCTGAGCTCCGTTTTTAGAGACCAAATAGATTGATGGAGACAATGGATCTGACCTAGTTGGTCGAGGACGGGCTTACCGTGGATCAAAGGTCTAAGGGAGCGAATAGCAAAGCCTCATTTCGCGTTCAGTTGCCCAGAGAATCCCAAACCAATGACGATTCAGACAACACCAGAGAAGGGCGGACGGCAGATACAATCATCATCACACACAGAGAGATCATGGACCAGTGCGCCAATGGGTTATGCTACCGTTGTGACGAGAGGTTCGGCCCGGGCCACCATTGTTGAAAATCGTGCACTGCAAGTGCTGATAGTCGAAGAAGATGTGGATGCAGCCGTCGACGAGGAAGAGACACAAGGGAACGAGCACCCCATTTGGAATAGCGCACCCACAAAAGTCATGCTTCTCCTTGAGGACAAGGTGGGTTTTCGAGTGTAGAGTAGTGTTGGGAAGGGGTGCATCCAACCAGTGGCAGTTTGCTAATTTTTTGGGGCTAGTGGCAAACTTGTTATTTTCGACCATAATGGCATATTTTGTAATATTGGACAAATCAGTACTTTATATTGAGAGTAAGGGTTAGGGCTAGAGTTATGTGGAATTTGGGAGAGAGAAGAAGAAATGTTAGGAGTAGATTGGGGAGAGTTAGCCATTTATCTTCAATCAAAGGGTAGAAGAGTGGTTTTCCTCAAATTAAAACTTGTAACTTGTATTTCCATTCCGTTTTCTACAAAAATCTACAAAAATCTCTTTTATTTCTAAATTCCCTACAATTTCCTATCAGTATGCATGCATGCATATATTCATATGTATACACACGTATACATGTGTGTGTATGCATATATGTATATGTAAATAAGTGCGTGTGTATATGTGTGTATATATATAGACACTCTCTTTCTCTTATAAAAGCATATAATATATGTAGAATAAATTTGATATAATATATTTGGAAATTCATTTGCAAAGTATTTCTATCATAATGGAAGTTGAGATTAACAGTTCAATCAAATCTTAAAATATATTAAATTGATATTCAATAATAACTCCTAAATTGGTTGTAATTGATGAATTATTATTATAGTTATAATTATCATTGACTTATAGCCATTCTTAAATGTAATTACTACTCTTTGAGTTATATATTTGGAAATTCTATTACAAATGGTTATATTGAAATGCAATTAAATCAAGAGTCAATCATCAAATCAAAAAAGAAGACACATCAATTTAAATTTCATTTATGACTTCTAAACATTAAATTAAAAAAAATATAATCAACATATAAATAATCTTAAAAAATTAATATATAATTAGCTAAATATTAGGATATTCAATTCAAAAGATTCCCATCATCCGAAAATTATTGTAGTTGAAATCTAAATCAGTTTATGCAAGTTAAAAAATAAATTAGATTATAATATGACTCTTAAATTAGTTGTAATTAATATATATATTATTAAATAATAGTTATTGTTTAATTAAAATTAAAATATAAATTAATATTTTTGCAACATATTTAGAAATTCTATTCTATAAGATTCGTATTGCAATGAAATTTTAAATCAAGTATTCGATCAAATTAAAAGGTAATACAGTAAATTAAATTTTAATTATGATATTTAAATTTATTTTTATTAAAAATTTTATTAAAAATATTTCTATTCTAGTGAACTTCTAAAAAATTGTACTTTTAAAAGTGTACTTTTCAGGCATCATGATACAAGTGCTCATATGATATATGATACACATTATACTATCCCTTACATATACTAGTCATAACCCATGACCTGGCATTTGAAATAATCCTCCAATTTTTTTAACACGGACAAAATCTCTCCCAAAAAAATTTGCGATGACCTTCAAAATATTCACCTTAACAAAAAAATTTAACCACATTCAAACCAAAATTTAGTTACGTCGGAGAATTTAGTTCCCCCAAAGTTTAGTTCCTTTCGGATTTAGCTCTCCTAAAATTTAAAATATTAGTTCCCTCCAAATTATATTTCAGACAAAATTTTAAATTAAAATTTAGTTCCCTTAGAGAATTTAGCTTCCCCCGAAAAGTTTAGTTTCCTTAAAATTTAGTTTCATCCAGATTTAATTATCTCCAAAATTTAAAATTTTAGTTCTATAAAATTTAATTCTCTCCAGATTTAGTTTCTCCCAAAATTTTAAGGTCCCCCCTAAAATCCATCCCTAGAATTTTCACAAACTCTCATCTTACCAATTGAATTCTCAAGATTCAATCACAACCGTCTTTCTACCCATCTTTTGTCCTATAGACAACAACCCCATTTAAATACATCCCTCAATTGTATACTAGATACATAAGCAATTCGTTGAGACATGTTCTCAAACTAAACTTCATGAGAACTCCACGACGGGCCTTTCCCATGAAAGATTTGAACCGTTCATGTTGATACTTAAATCAGCGTAATAATAAAAAATAAAATGATTTGCAACTTGTTTGCCCAAGCATTAAATGAAGACTTTTGATATATGAGTAAACAAGCTTAGAATAATGTGATTTTTGATTGTTACGCCGAATAAAATGTGTAGATCAACCTAAACGGTTCGAATCATCTATGAAATGACCTATTATGGAGTTCACATGGATAATGGAAAACATGTGGTATCTGACTAAAATGATCGGATACGCTGACGCGATGCATTCCTATTGGCTAAGAAAAACGTAACCACATGGGTTGTTGATAGAGATCAAATTCGAGATGGACTCTTTTAATTTTAAAAGATTTTAAATGTGATGAAATTTGAGTCATTGGAGAATTCTAGTTGGTTTGAGTCTTTTTTGTTATTTGAGTCTTTTAGTTGTTTTTGAGTTTTTTATTTATTTTGAGTGTTTTGGTTATTCTAGAAGTTCTAGCCTTATTAGATTTTGAGAGTCAAGTTATAAGCCTATTTAAAGGTCATACACTTAATTGTTTAGAGTAGAATCATTGAAAAATAGCTTTTGGTGCAAATTTTTAGTTTCTCCACAAAATTAAATCTTTTGCATCGGTATGCGAGAGTGTGCTTGATTGTCCAGGTGAGATGTCCAAAGAATCTCCACGAGCGAGGCATGTGAGTCAGTGATTATAATATTTTCAGAATGCGAGATCTGAAAAGTTATCAAATCCCTAATCTACTTGTTTTCTCAAATCCCCACCACATCACTTCCTGCCTTCATTCTATGTCAAATTGGTATCAAAGCTAAATCTAGTTTGTTCTTTTCTTTTCTTCTTCATCCATCAAAACATCTATCTTTTTTCTATCATTTTTAATCATCATCAAAAAGACCTCTTTTTCCTTTTTCCCTTTCTTCCAATTAGATTTGGATTTTAAAAAAGAAAGCTTTAAAAAAGAGAGGCAAAAAAGAAACTTCAAAATTTTTTGAGGAAAAAGATCAAAAAGGGAGATCAAAAAAATCAAAAAAGATGGGTTAACAAGAAAAAAGGAGATAAATTTTTTAAGAGAAAAAATCAAAAAATAGAGAAAAAAAATATAATAGCGAGAGAGATATATATACACACACAAAAAGAAAAAAGGAGAAGAATTTTTTTGAAAAAAGAGGAAAAAAACTTTTTACTATACCGACACTCCAAATCCTAGCTCCTCCTCCATCCACATCCATCGTCACAGGAGAATTGTGATAGACCCGCAGGTCTATTTCCGCCAAGCATGGGCCGGCCCATGT
This sequence comes from Scilla litardierei, assembly GCA_030789695.1. NCBI lineage: Eukaryota > Viridiplantae > Streptophyta > Magnoliopsida > Asparagales > Asparagaceae > Scilla > Scilla litardierei. Next base: position 178,411,924 of record CM061139.1, on the reverse strand, counting down.
GGGCCACCGGCCCCCCGTTCCCTTGTGCTTATGCGCGCGCCCATTAGCCTAAGAAAACCCTAGTTTCTTTTATAAATAAGGGCTAGCCGTCATTAGGATCTTTATGCTTGATATTTGAGATATTCTCTATTGAGCGTCCTAGGAGTAGTTATTAGATTAATCGAGTGCGGACGTTCTCTTCGGCGTCTTGGGAGGAGAATACACCTTTTTGTATTCAATTATCTAGTTCTTGGCTACTTTTATCTATAAAAATTGTCTTTTTATCTTGGTTCCTAACATTTTGGTATCAGAGCACGTGACGATCCATGGCGGCTACGACAAGATCCCACGACAAAATTGAAGCTTTGGAGGCCAAATTCACGAGCGAAATCGACGGGAGCAAGAAATCGTTGGCGGCCAACTACGAATCCATTGCAAAATTGACAACCTCCATCAACCAATTGACGGCAAATCAAGCAAAACACGACGAGAAATTCACGCATATGATGGCAACCCTAAATCAATTGGCGGCGAACAACAAAGGGGATGGGAACCCTAATCCGACACCAAAGGCGGCACCTTTGAAGAAAGAGAAGGAAAAAGAGGAGGTTTTTATCCAAAATCAACCCTATTTGGTGGAGGAATTGGACGAAGACGAAGAGCCATGGAAGGTGGATTATCGCGAGGAGGTGCGGCGCAACGCGATGGAGTACCAAAGGAGGGGCGGCGGCCCTAGCCGCCCCTTTCGGACAACGCACGAAGGCGAGGAGGGGCGGCCGGCCCCCCAAAACCATCTCGGGGGGCGGCCGCCACGCGACGGAGGCGGGGGAGACCCCCCCGCCCAGCGCCGGACCCGGCAGGGCTGGCCAGGCCCTGCCGGCCCCCGCCCGGGTCCAGCGACCCGGCCGGACCTCCGGCAGGGTTCGTCGGCCCTGCCTGGTGGCCGGCAGGGCCCGCCGGCCCTGCTGGGTGGCCGGCAGGGCCCGCCGGCCCTGTCAGAGGGCCGGCCGGCCCCGCCTGCAGCATATCGGGAGCGGGAGCCCTCCTGGCAGCCGCCAGGGGGAAGGGCGCGTACGGACAGCCTCCAGGTTGGTTTTCGGAGCCCCACGGACAGCGGACAGCAGTAGATGATGGTCGTGGACAGTTTTTGGGAGGGTTCTTGGACCCTTCGGGACGGCGCCCAGTAGCGAAGGACCCCTTGTACGGAGACAGAGGCGGGAGATGCCATTATTATGACGGCGGGGGTGGCTACGAGGCGGAGTTCGGCGATGACGCAGGATGGGACGATTTCGAGGGCCGTCGAGACTATGAGGGCCGTGGAGGAGTGCCACCTAGGCGATACGAGACTCAGGACGAGAGGAGGCAGCACTACCATCCACATCACCGAGAGGAGGGAAGGCCCGAGCAGGGGCACTTTGGGGGAGATTGCAGTAATCGAGCGATTTCTTTAGCGGCGATGCTGGGCGCAATCGTTGAGTCAGGAAGCTGAAGATGCCAGTATTTTCTGGGGAGGATCCACACGCCTGGTTGTTTACAGCCGAGCGATACTTCGCGGCACATCACATGACCGAGGCCCAGAAGCTGGAGGTAGCAGCCATATGCATGGAGGGGCATGCTTTGGGGTGGTTCCAGTGGAAGGGGAGGAGGCAGCAGATCCGGAGCTGGGAGGAGCTGAAGGACATGGTTCTGGAGAAGTTTCGAGACCTCCGCTTGGGGAACCTACATGAGCAGCTATTTGTTCTCAGGCAGGAGGGGCCAGTGCGGGAGTACATTGAAAAATTTGAGACGCTGGTGGGGCGAGTCCATGGGGTGTCGGACGAGTCGCTGGAGGGCACCTTTTTGAAAGGGCTGCGACCTAGCCTTCGAGCTGCGGTGAGGCCATACAAGCCTCGAGGGCTTTCGGAGGTCATCGAGATGGCACAGATGATGGAGGACTCCCGAGCTGAGGATAGGCGAGGCGGGAGCGGCTATAGTGGGCAGATACAGCGAGGCACCGCGACTGGAGCAGGCGGAGCAGGGGTCATTACTGAGACAGTTCCGGCAGGGCTTGAGAAGACGGGTGAGCAGAACCCACTACCGGCCGGGGTCCATTCCGACGGATGACCGATGCAGAGATGAGGGAGAAGCGGTAAAAGGGGCTCTGTTTCAGATGCGACGAGCGCTTCTCTTCCGGACACCGTTGTATGGATCGGAAGCTGCAGGTATTGATAGCGGAAGCAGACGAGGATGATGACCTGGAGGACGATGGCATCGGAGGGGAGGACGACTCCCACTCGGAGTAGCACCGCCGGTACTTACACCACCTTGAGGACAAGGTGGTTCTTTGGGGGGAGTATTGATAGACCCGCGGGTCTATTTCCGCCAAGCATGGGCCGTCCCATGTGGGCCGCCGGCCCCCCGTTCCCTTGTGCTTATGCGCGCGCCCATTAGCCTAAGAAAACCCTAGTTTCTTTTATAAATAAGGGCTAGCCGTCATTAGGATCTTTATGCTTGATATTTGAGATATTCTCTATTGAGCGTCCTAGGAGTAGTTATTAGATTAAACGAGTGCGGACGTCCTCTTCGGCGTCTTGGGAGAAGAATACACCTTTTTGTATTCAATTATCTAGTTCTTAGCTACTTTTATCTATAAAAATTGTATTTTTATCTTGGTTCCTAACATTTTGGTATCAGAGCACGTGACGATTCATGGCGGCTACGACAAGATCCCACGACAAAATTGAAGCTTTGGAGGCCAAATTCACGAGCGAAATCGACGGGAGCAAGAAATCGTTGGCGGCCAACGACGAATCCATTGCAAAATTGACAACCTCCATCAACCAATTGACGGCAAATCAAGCAAAACACGACGAGAAATTCGCGCATATGATGGCAACCCTAAATCAATTGGCGGCGAACAACAAAGGGGATGGGAACCCTAATCCGACGCCAAAGGCGGCACCTTTGAAGAAAGAGAAGGAAAAAGAGGAGGTTTTTTTCCAAAATCAACCCTATTTGGTGGAGGAATTGGACGAAGACGAAGACGAAGAGCCATGGAAGGTGGATTATCGCGAGGAGGTGCGGCGCAACGCGATGGAGTACCAAAGGAGGGGCGGCGGCCCTAGCCGCCCCTTTCGGACAACGCACGAAGGCGAGGAGGGGCGGCCGGCCCCCCAAAACCATCTCGGGGGGCGGCCGCCACGCGACGGAGGCGGGGGAGACCCCCCCGCCCAGTGTGGGACCCGGCAGGACTGGCCAGGCCATGCCGGCCCCCGCCCAGGTCCGGCGACCCTGTCGGACCTCCGGCAGGGCTCGCTGGCCCTGCCCAGAGGCCGGCAGGGCCCGCCGGCCCTGCTGGGTGATCGACAGGGCCCGTCGGCCCTGTCAGAGGGCCGGTCGGCCCCGCCTGCAGCATATCGGGGGTGGGAGCCCCCTGGCAGCCGCCAGGGGGAGGGCACGTACGGACAGCCTCCAGGTGGGTTTTCGGAGCCCCACAGATAGCGGACAGCAGTAGATGATGGTCGTGGACAGTTTTTGGGAGGGTTCTTGGACCCTTCGGGACGGCGCCCAGTAGCGAAGGACCCCTTGTACGGAGACGGAGGCGGGAGATGCCATTATTATGACGGCGGGGTGGCTACGAGGCGGAGTTCGGCGATGACGCAGGATGGGACGATTTCGAGGGCCGTCGAGAGGATTACTGAGGAGACTATGGGGGCCGCGGAGGAGTGCCACCTAGGCGATACGAGACTCAGGACGAGAGGAGGCAGCACTACCGTCCACATCACCGAGTGGAGGGAAGGCCCGAGCATGGGCACTTTGAGGGAGATTGCAGAGTCAGGAAGCTGAAAATGCCGGTATTTTCTGGGGAGGATCCACACGCCTGGTTGTTTACAGCCGAGCGATACTTCGTGGCACATCACATGACCGAGGCCCAGAAGCTGGAGGCGGCAGCCATATGCATGGAGGGGCATGCTTTGGGGTGGTTCCAGTGGAAGTGGAGGAGGCAGCAGATCCGGAGCTGGGAGGAGCTGAAGGACATGGTTCTGGAGAAGTTTCGAGACCCCCGCTTGGGGAACCTACATGAGCAGCTATTTGCCCTGAGGCAGGAGGGGCCGGTGCGGGAGTACATTGAAAAATTTGAGACGCTGGCGGGGCGAGTTCATGGGGTGTCGGATGAGTCGCTGGAGGGCACCTTTTTGAAAGGGCTGCGACCTAGCCTTCGAGCTGCGGTGAGGTCATACAAGCCTCGAGGGCTTTCGGAGGACATCGAGATGGCACAGATGGTGGAGGACTCCTGAGCTGAGGATAGGCGAGGCGGGAGCGGCTATAGTGGGCAGATACATTGAGGCACCGCGACTGGAGCAGGCAGAGCAGGGGTCATTACTGAGGATAGGCGAGGCACCGCGACTGGAGCAGGCGGAGCAGTGGTCATTACTGAGACAGTTCAGGCAGGGCTTGAGAAGACGGGTGAGTAGAACCCACTACCGGCCGGGGGTCCATTCCGACGGATGACCGATTCAGAGATGAGGGAGAAGCGGCAAAAGGGGCTCTGTTTCAGATGCGACGAGCGCTTCTCTCCCGGACACCGTTGTGTGGATCGGAAGCTGCAGGTATTGATAGCGGAAGCAGACGAGGATGATGACCTGGAGGACGAAGGCATCGGAGGGGAGGACGACTCCCACTCGGAGTAGCACCGCCGGTACTTACACCACCTTGAGGACAAGGTGGTTCTTTGGGGGAGTATTGATAGACCCGCATGTCTATTTCTGCCAAGCATGGGCCGGCCCATTTGGGCCGCCGGCCCCCCGTTCCCTTGTGCTTATGCGCGCGCCCATTAGCCTAAGAAAACCCTAGTTTCTTTTATAAATAAGGGCTAGCCGTCATTAGGATCTTTATGCTTGATATTTGAGATATTCTCTATTGAGCGTCCTAAGAGTAGTTATTAGATTAAACGAGTGCGGACGTCCTCTTCGGCGTCTTGGGAGGAGAATACACCTTTTTGTATTCAATTATCTAGTTCTTGGCTACTTTTATCTATAAAAATTGTCTTTTTATCTTGGTTCCTAACAAATTGCTGTCGTATTTCAACCGTATTTCAGCGATTTCTCAAGCTTTTCACGCAAAATTTTCGATAATGTTCGTCTGAATTAAAGCACTACAAGTTCTAGAGGCCTTGCATGATACAATAAAATTGATTTGCACTCCATATAACATGTAATCTAATTAAATTCTTAATTGTTAATTTCAAAAAAATCTTTAGTTGATTTTATTCAGATTAGTCGATATCATTGGTATTGCATATTTTTCATGACTTGATCTGTGTGTCGCATTAGCATGATTTGGATTCCATTTTATCATAAAGATTTGAGCCCTGTGATTTTATTTTATTTGTATAATTAGTGCATGCATATAATTGGTAGGATTTAATGTATAAAAGCGGCCACCTGATCCAATGGATCAGGTGGCAAGACACAAAAAGGTGGGAAGTACAAGCCCCTACAAGGGCTTGTACTCATGGGCCCCACCTTTTTGTGTCTTGCACCTGATCCATTGGATCAGGCGCCACCTGTTCTACATTAATTCTATAATTGGTATTTAGGATCTTGTATCTGTTTTTATGTGATTAGTTGGTATTGCGTGTTATTGCGTAGTGGCAAAACCATAGTATGAGACATGGATGATGATGCAATTCAAAGGCTAAAAATCAACTTCAAAAGATAGATCAAGAACTAAAAGCCAACATAAATCAAATAGGAGATCACCAGGAAGCCGTAGAAAATAAGCCGATCAAAGAACAAAATTTTAAAGATGACCGAGGAACCCGATGATCACAAATGGAAACAATCAAAATAATAGGACTCAAGATGAGAATATTGAAAATAACTTTAGTCGAGATAATATTGCACGATTGATTAATGTAGATTGAATCCTCAATTGTTAAATTCTAGAAAAAAATTCTCTAATTGATTTTGTTTAGATTAGTCGATATCATTGGTATTACATATTTTTCTAGTCTCGATTTGTGTGCCGCATTAGCATATTCAGGGTTGTATTCTGACATATAGATTTGGACCTTATGATTATATTTTATAAGCGCATGCATTTAATTGGTGTTTAGAATCATGTATCTGTATTTGTGTGAATAATTGGCATTGCATATTATTACATAATGGCAAAACCCTATGATCAGACATGTATGATAATGCAATTCAAAGACTAGAAAATCAATTTCAAAATATATACCTAGAACTAAAAGGCGACACATAAGATCACCTAGAAGCTCTAAAAAATTGACTAAAGAACAAAAATTTGACATGAATCTTAAAGAAAAATATTTACATCCTACATATAGAGATCGCCTAATAGAAAAACTGAACAACCTACGTCAAGAAAGCAGGACTGTGGAATGCGTGACTAAGTTTAACGACCTATTTGTTATGAATAACAAGAAGATCTCATATATACCCTTGTTACGTTTCGTTTTGGATTGAAAGCAGACATTAGGCGTGAGATGCTACACTACACTGTAGACAATGTTTAGCATGCATTTAACCTAGCCTTAAATTTGAAATAAATGAAAGCTCACTTAGACAGAAAGACTACTTTTAAAGCCAACAAGCAATTTAAGCGATCAAGTGATGATGTGACTAAAACTGAAACTTATACCGCTAAAGAAATAAAAGAAAAACCTAAGGTTGAAGAACCACTACAACAAATACCTCATCAAGAGAATCACAATTCCTTACAATTAGGTTTTGACCTTATACTAAGTGCATCTCATGAGCATTTTGATCTGATTTGAGTGCTTTGTATCTCGAGACTGATGAAACTCTTGCAATTAACAATAATAATAACAAGTCTGCTGCAGAATCAAATAGAAATTGTAACGACCCATATTTTGGTTACTTTTTTTAACATTTTCATCACTATTTGACGCATTAATTTTTCCCATTTTAAGCCCAAATTCTCATTCTCCTTCTCATTTACATCTCATTTACATTTCATTTCATTTTGCTTTCATTTAAAACAAAGCCCAGATTTGACCCAGATTTCTTCTCCCTTTATTCATTTGTTTCTTTCTTTTTAGCAGCCAGGCCCACTTGTCACTTGACTTAAGCTGAAGACAAAACCCAAGCTCTATGCCCATTCTCTCTTTAATTAAATAAGCCCATTATTCTCAGGCTTAGAGAGAGAAGGCATTCGAACTCTCCCCCAGCTGCTCCTCTCGTGCGAACGTACGAATCCAACTCTCGCGTGCTCTCTCTTCCTTTGGGCGTTCGACAAAAGCCCCGATGGTTTCCTTTCCTCCATCCGACGGATGCTACCTTCTCAATCGAAGTCGATGCTCCTCTTTTTGGGGTTCAAAAACCCTAGGCGATGCCGCCCCTTTCGAAATGAGATCTGATCAGATGTTCTCCGTAGATTTTGGGATTTTTGAATGATTTGAATCGATTCACGGGTTTTCTCTTTTCTATATAAATGTGATGGATCCCTAAGGTTTGGGGATACTACATCTTCTTCCCCTCTCTAAATTTCTGAAGCTTGATTTGGGAATTTTTGAAGTCTTTCGTGGGTGGATTTCAGGGCTTTTTGATCCGTCAATTTCTCCATTTTGAGGTAGATTTCATTTTCTCCAACTTTCAGCTTATGCTTCATTTGGGATATGACGATGAAAATGGTGTTGAGGGGATTAATTGCCGGTGATTCACTAACGCTGGCAACCAAGTGGACTTCACGGTGATTCTCGCCGTTGCTCTCATGTTTTCCTTTGGTTTGTTTTCGTGTTTGGCTGCTCAGTCGGCTGCCCGGGGTGGGTTCCGATTTCGGTTGCCATTGTTGTGCTTTCTGCGGCGATGCTCTCGCTGATGGTTGTTGTTCCGTTCAGTTTTACTTATGGTCTGGTCTCGTTGCTAGTTCTTTCTATGTGTAGCTTTGTGTAACCTCTCACTAAGGCTTGCAGGCCGCTATGTTGATTATTCATGTACTCTAAACATGATGTCTTGTTCTATTTCTGTTTGGGTCTTCATGACAGATACTGTTCTTATATTTAATCAAAACCCCCTTGGGCTGGTAGACTGTTGACAGACTTATGGGTTGCCAATATTAAATCTGATCCCAAACAACTTCATATTTTTATTGTTACTTTTTGAACCATTGCTAATAATTATGAAGTCCTTGCTTATGAGTGCAAATCATTGTTATAAATTCCTTTTCGGCTTCAATTGAACTGTTATAGAAATCCTTAAAACCTTGATTCGATTGTTTACTCTGTCAATAGAAGACATCATTAACTTGTGTAATTAGGAACTGTGTACAATGACTCTTTAGTGATTGGTTACAACATTGACACTTCATGACACCGAACCGACAATTAGGATGTCTTACACTTAACTCACTGTCAAGGGATGTGAACGTGATTGTAGATAAAGTATTTGTTTTACCACTCTCCTGATGGAAGTGGGGCATGTTATCAATTTTCCTCTTCCTTTTATAGAACGAGGGTTCAAAAGAAATTTTCCTCTTTCTTCTGAAATGAGGGTTTCCATATTCAATTGTCCGCTATCCACACTAATAGCGGGGTTATAGAACAAGTTAATGCATATCACTCCCTTGGACTTGAGTCACGACCCAGAATGATTAGCTTAACTTTAACCAACTCTTAAAGACATTCATAACTGATCATTTCTCTTGTACAGAGCTATTGTACTGTTTTCGTTTGGTATTAAATTGTTAGTTTGGTTTAGTTGTAATCTACTTCTAATTTTGTTGTTTATCTTCTTCCTTAGTTTAGTAGGAGATTTTACAACTATCGTTCGTGCATCAGGTTTCTAACGACTGATTGTACAGGTATGACTTTAAATTCGGTATTATTTTCTGCTTAGTCCTATTCTGCTTTCACTGGTACCCAGCAGAATCTGCATGATAATTGTAATTCATGATGACACCCGGAAACGGGTCGTTATAGAAATTTATAGAAATTTGTAGTTATAGATGATGAGATAATTAGAGTTTGTCCAGAGAGGTTCGTACTAAAACCAATGAGGAGGCTTTGTATGCATCATACAAATTCTTGATGAGCTTTAATGAGTAATAATCCCGATGTGACTGAGTCGAGTATCTCACAGAATCTTAAGGAAATTAAGCACATTGAGTTTGTCAAACCAGATTCTTCTGATACGACTAGGGTTTTTGTGGGGATCAAAGGTAGGGTTTTTATGGCTTGTGGACTACTAATCTAGGGTTTAATAGCGAAGAACAGATCTGAAACTAATATTTAATTGCTGGAAAAATAGATCTAGGGCTAACACAATTATCTAGCAACTAGGGAATAATCTAGAGCAACTAGGAATAAGATTACCTTGATCAATTCTTCGATGAAAACCATCCTAGGGCCGGCCGGCCCCTTTATTGGGGGAGGGGTTAATAATTGTCTAATTACCCTCTTGCCCTCCCCACTTGTGAGTAATCACAAGTTTGGGACCGGGTCCGAGTTGGACCCAAGTCGTCGCCTCCGATGGTAGACCCACATCCCTTGAGCCGGTCCCCCTTCCTGCCTAGCCGCCGCACCCCTGTGAGCCGCATCATTACTCCCCCCAAAAGTGCCACCTTGTCCTCAAGGTGGAAATCTGGAAACTGGTCGCGGATCACTGAAGCAGCCTCCCAAGTAGCATCGTAGTCGGGCAGGCCCTGCCAACGAATCCTCACCTCCTGAACCCCGTCTGTGGTCTGCCGGATCCCTGTCAACTCCTGAGGCTCCAGGAGCACCTCCATGTCATCTGTCAGAGTGGGTGGGAGAGTGGGTGACAGAGTGTGATTTCCGATGGCTCGTCGCAACTGTGAAATGTGGAACACCGGGTGAATGGTCGAAGTGGAGGGCAACTGCAGTCTATAGGTCACCTTTCCGATCTGAGCGGTCACCTCGAAAGGTCCATAGTAACGGGCCGCTAGCTTCTCATTGCTCCGACGAGCCAAGGTCCTCTGCCTGTAAGGCCGAAGCTTCAGGTACACGCGGTCCCCAACCTCAAAGTGCTCATCCCGCCGGTGTGCATCTGCCTTGGTCTTCATGATCTGCTGGGCCCTCAACAGGTGTTTCTTCAACTCCTCCAGGTACTTATCCCGCTCAGTCAAGTGCTCCTCTACCTGGGACACCGGCGTGGCACCTCTGCTGTAATGTATCAACTGTGGATGGTCACGGCCATAGAGGATCCGGAATGGGGTGCTCTGTGCTGCCGAATGGTACGAGGTGTTGTACCAATATTCGGCCCATGCCAACCACCTGGCACACTGTCTCGGTGACTCAGACGCGAAGCACCTCAGGTATGTCTCCACACTCCTATTCACCACCTCCGTCTGTCCATCTGTCTGCGGGTGATAGGCCGTGCTCCTCCGTAGCTTGGTCCCCTGCACCTTAAATAACTCCTTCCAAAAGCTGCTGATGAATACTTTGTCCCGATCTGATACTATGGAGCCCGGAAACCCGTGCAGGCGAACCACCTCCCTCATAAAAGCTGATGTCACCGTAACTGCAGTGTATGGGTGTCTGAGAGGTATAAAGTGGGCGTACTTGCTGAGCCGATCGACCACCACTAATATGGAACTGTACCCCTCTGATCGCGGCAACCCCTCAATGAAATCCATACTGATATCCTCACATACTCGCTCTGGCAAAGCTAATGGCTGTAAAAGTCCCGCTGGTGCCATTGCCAAATATTTGTGACGCTAGCACAAGTCACATTCCGCTATCCGCTATACGCTGATGTCTTTCTTCATCCCAGGCCAGTATAACTCCCTCGCCATCCGCCGGTAAGTCTGCTGTACCCCGGAGTGCCCCCTGATGGCGCTGCCGTGGAACTCCTGAAAGATCATGGGAATGTGGGCAGACCCCCTGGGAATCACCAGCCGGCCATGGTATAGCAACCTCTGTCCCTCCATGTTGTAACCCTGAAAGTCCGAGGACCCCTGCTGCAGTGCCTCGCGGATCCTCGTCAAATCTGCATCAGCCTCTATCTCTCTACTCAAGGGCTCCCAATCCAAGAGGACGGGTGCTGAGATGGCCGCGACCTCCGCAATCTCCTCGCGACGCGACAAGGCGTCAGCCGCCTTGTTCTCCAGGCCTGGGCGGTACTGTATCTCGAATGTAAAATGCACCAGCTTGGAGAGCCACCTCTGATGCTCCTCGGTGACCATACGCTGCTCCAATAAGTACTTCAAACTCCGCTGGTCGGTCCGCACTATGAACTTCCTACCCAACAGGTAGGGCCACCACTTCTGAATAGCTAGTACAATCGCCATCAGCTCCCTCTCATAAACTGACTTCAGCCTCGCCCGTGCTGACAGGGTCTGGCTAAAGAAAGCAATCGGCCGCTGGTCCTGCATCAACACTGCCCCCAGGCCATACACTGATGCGTCGGTGTCTATCACAAAAGGTCTGCTGAAATCTGGGAGCCCCAAAACTGGTACCGACGTCATCGCCTGCTTCAGGGCCTCAAATGCCCTGGTAGCCTCCTCGCTCCAGTGGAAGTTGTCCTTCTTCAGTTGCTCGGTGAGAGGCCAAGCGATCGTGCTATATCCCTGGACAAACTTCCTGTAATACCCCGTCAAGCCCAAGAAGCCGCGCAGACCTCGTAAGGTGGAGGGTACCAGCCAATCTAACATGGCTGCAATCTTGGTCCTGTCGGCTGCAACTCCCTCTGCTGACACCACGTGGCCTAAGTACTCCACATGTGGCTGGCCGAACAGACACTTCTTCTTGTTCGCACAGAGCTGCTGCTCCTGTAGCTCATGCAATACTGCTCACAGATGCCCCACGTGCTCCTCCATACTGCGGCTGTACACCAGTATGTCATCAAAGAAGACCAACACAAACCTCCTCAGAAAAGGTCGGAAGACCTTGTTCATCAAAGCCTGGAATGTCTCCGGTGCATTCGTCAAGCCGAACGGCATGACTGGAAACTCATAATGCCCCTCGTGAGTCCTAAACGCAATCTTTGGCACGTCGGCCGCCCTCATCCGTATCTGGTGGTAACCCGACTTCAGATCAATTTTGGAAAAATATGTTGCCCCGTGGAGTTCATCCAATAGCTCATCTATCACAGGAATAGGGAATTTATCTGCCAATGTTTCCTTATTTAGGGCCCTGTAATCCACGCAGAATCTCCAGCTGCCATCCTTCTTCTTCACCAACAGTACCGGGCTAGAAAAAGGGCTAGTGCTCGGTTGGATCACCCCTGCCTGCAGCATCTCCTCCACCAACCGCTCTATCTCATCCTTCTGTACCTGGGGGTACCTGTAAGGCTGCACACTGATGGGAGACACGCCCTCCCTCAAAACGATGGCGTGCTCATGGTCTCTGTGTGGTGGCAGCCTCTGCGGTGTCTGGAAGACCACCTCAAACTGTGCCAACAGCTGCTCGACCTCCGGTGCTACTGCCTGTGGGGGGTCCTCACTCTGTACGACGTTGTCACTGCCTGTAGCTCCACCAAGTATCCCCCCTGCGGTTGGATAGCCCTGGACATGGCCTTGTAAGACACCAGGGAACGACAGAGACTGGGGTCCCCCTGTAACACCACTGTCCTCCCCCCGTGCTGATACTCCATCCTCAACAGCTTCCAGTTAGTCCTGGTCTCCCCGAGGGTCTGTAACCACTTCATCCCCAGGATGACATCTGTACTCCCTAGCTCCAAGGGCAGGAAGTCGGCGACGATCTGCTCCCCCTGAACCGCCACAACCACCCCGCGGCAGACACCAGTGCTATGTGTCACCTGTCCCGTGCCGAGCATCACTCCATACCGCCCAGTGCCACTCATCTGCAAACCATGTGCCTCTGTCAGTCTGCTGGAGATGAAGTTGTGGGTGACCCTACTGTCGATCAAAACTATCACCTCCTGGCTACCCACCTGTCCCACCAATTTCATGGTGTGGTTCGGCGTGAACCCCACCACGGAATTGAGGGACACCTCGGCAAGGTCTAAGTGCTGGTGCTCCATCTCCTCCTCATCCTCTCCTGCCTCCAGGGTGATAACCTCGTCCTCTCCCTCCTCATCGCCAGCTATCAGTATCTGGAGAGTCCGAGCGGCGCATCGGTGTCCGGGGGTGAACTTCTCATCACATCTGAAGCACAGCCCCTTCAACCGCTTCTCCCGTATCTCCGCATCTGTCATCCTCCGCACCTGCCCCCCACCGCGGGGCTCCTGCCTCCTGTCAGTACCGCTCCTAGGTGCGGCGGTCACCCCCTGGCCCGGGGTGGTCCCTGTAGTAGGTGCTGTCCTCTGCCCTGCAGTAGCCGCCTGACTCCTGAATGTGGCACCTCCCCACGCCCCGCGGGCCCTCCGCTGTCTCCTGGTGATCCTCTACCTTCCTGGCCAGTGTCATCATCCCACGCAGACCAACGGGCTCAAACTGTCTCAGCCCCGACCGCACAGTGGGCTTCAGCCCCTTCATGAAACAGCCCTCCAGAGACTCCTCAGAGACTCCCCGAACTCGGTGGCAGAGCGACTCAAACTTCTTGATGTAATCACCCACGCTCCCCTCCTGCTTCAGCGAGTACAGTCTCTCGAACACGCCGCCAGCCTGTCCTCCTCCAAACCGCTCTGTCAAGAGCGTCGTAAACTCAGCCCAGGTCTGAAAAGGCTGCTGCTGATCTGTCCAACGGAACCAGCCCAAAGCCTCTCCCTCCAGGCAGACCCCCATCGCCCGTAGCTAATCCTCTCCTGGGACAGCGGACACCTCCAAGTACCTCTCCACCCGGTAAAGCCAGTCGTCTGGGTCTCCTCCCTCAAAAACAGGCACCTCCAGCTTCCTCAGACGCCTCTCGCCAGCGTATCCACCTCTCTCCTGCGGCTGGAAACCTCCCCTGTGCTGGTATCCCTGTCGCATGTCTGGAACATAAGCCTCAGCCCGCTCACGGTAGCCTCCCCCTGCTCCATGCCCCTGCCAGTCCCCCGGAGGGTGCCCAAACTCCGCCTGGTGGCCTCCTGGGGGGGTCCTGGTACGCTCTCCAGTCTCCCGTAACTCCCCCAAAGGGTGGGGGCTGAGTCGATGGCCCCCCCTGTGATCTGGTGGTGGCCTCCGTTCTGCTAAAATCCTCCGCCCGGTCCTCCAAAGGGCTGAAAACCCCCAAACTGAGCTCCACGGACCTCAGGCGGGCCCCCGGAGGTCGAAAAGTCGTCGAAACAGGCTGTCGGGCCTCCTGGGGTGTCGGTGGGCCCCCCCAGGGGTCCGGTGGGCCTCGGGTCCCCCCGGGGGTCGGCCGAGGCCCCCCAGGCCGCCGCCTGGGCCGGCGGGCCCTGGAATTGGGCCGGCGGGCCCCAGGCGGCGGCGGAACGGCCCGCCGAGGCAGCCGGGGGGGCGGCAGGTGCGCCCGCCCCTCCCAGGCTCCTGGCGGCCCTCCGCCACCCCCGCTGGGGTTCGCCGGCCCCCCCTGTGTATCTGGGGGGCCGGCGGCCATGCCGGAGTGGCCGGGGGTGCCGCTGAGTCGGAAAACCCCCCCGGTCACTTGATCTTCACGGCACGGCGGTGCGTGGTCTTGGTGGGTCCCCCACGCGTTGTCATCTTGGTCAAAGCCTCCTTCGTCGTCTAGACCCGGATTATCTTCAAAAAAATTGTCTTTTTACCTTTGTCCTTCGCCAAAGGTGGCTCCTTTTTGCTCGGATCCGCTTTTGGGATAAGATGAGCGGTCAACGCCGCTATGGCCTCCGTCAATTCCGAAAGTTTTGCATCTGTTTTCTCTTGATTCTCTTTTATCTCCTTCCGGATCTCCGCGGCCATCTCCGCATCTTCTTTCCTTAGATCGATGAAACCCTTGCTGATTTGGGCTTCAATCCTCTCAACTTTTCCTTCCAAGACTTCAATCCGCTCCGTTGCTCGCGTGTTCTCCATGGATCAACCGCTCTGATACCAATTTGATACGACTAGGGCTTTTTGTGGGGATCAAAGGTAGGGTTTTTATGGCTTGTGGACTACTAATCTAGGGTTTAATAGCGAAGAACAGATCTGAAACTAATATTTAATTGCTGGAAAAATAGATCTAGGGCTAACACAATTATCTAGCAACTAGGGAATAATCTAGAGCAACTAGGAATAAGATTACCTTGATCAATTCTTCGATGAAAACCATCCTAGGGCCGGCCGGCCCCTTCATTGGGGGAGGGGTTAATAATTGTCTAATTACCCTCTTGCCCTCCCCACTTGTGAGTAATCACAAGTTTGGGACCGAGTCCGAGTTGGACCCAAGTCGTCGCCTCCGATGGTAGACCCGCATCCCTTGAGCCGGTCCCCCTTCCTGCCAGCCGCCGCACCCCTGTGAGCCGCATCATCTTCACATCCTCCAAACAAGAAGGTTCCATATACTTTCATCTCTTTCGTTATTTGAAAGAATTTTATAGAAGATATTTGTCTATAGATTTACATCCTATTATACTTCAAAGTTCATGGACGCATCCTCTCCTGCTACGAAGGACTACTGAATTCTGCTCAGTTATGCTATGTCTATTGTTGTTCACCAGGTGGTGAAGTTCTTAAGCCGGGAAGAGTGATAAAGATCAAATTCAAGATGGACTCTTTTAATCATAAAAGATTTTATATGTGATGAAATTTGGGTCCTTGGAGAATTCTACTTGGTTTGAGTCTTTTAGTTGTTTTGGTTATTCTAAAAGTTTTCGTCATATTAGGTTTTGAGAGTCAAGTTGTAAGCCTATTTAAAGAACACAAACTTATTTATCTAGAGTAGAAATCAATGAAGAATAGTTCTTGGTGTAAACTTTTAGTTTCTTCATAAAATTAACTCCTTCGCATTGGTATGCAAGAGTGTGCTTGATTGTCTGGGTGAGAGGTCCGAAGAATATCCAGATGTAAAGCGTTCGAGTTGATGATCGTAAGATTTCCGACATGTGAAATCTGAAAAGTTATCAAATCACTAATATACTTCTTCCCCAAATCCCAACCACATCCCTTCTCGCCTCTATTCCGCGTCAATTGTAGTTGCTTTAACTTTTTACTCGATCAAGAGGAACATATTATGTCAGCATACATTATCTTTCTTATTGGGTGCCGTCTGTTTTTCATGTGTGTGTGTTCACGTACGTGCACATCTAAGTAGAAGTGTGAACTAAATTTCCATGCATTAGCCTCTGATATAAATTTTTAACTTAGCTCTTGACTCTACAATTTTGATATGTCTAGTCAGATAAGTCACAATATCTAAGTACTTGGATATGGATATACTAGTCATTACCCGTGCCCATATGGCACAGTTTATTTAATGGCTGAGTTTTTCCCCCACAAATTTCAAGTTCCCCCAAATTTCAAGTTTTCCCACAAAATTTCAAGTTCTCCGCAAATTTAAGTTTTCCCCCAAAATTTAAGTCCCCAAAATTGTCATTGCCACCTAGGACAAACTTGCCACGTAAGACAAAGCTTTGTTCTAGTAGGATAAAATTCAAAATCTTCAAAGGACTGGAAAAAATGGTCGAAAAGGGGGAGAATAAAAAGTGTGGGTGGGTGGGTGGGTGGGGAGGGTCCAGGGGCAAAAATGTAAAAACTGTGGTTGTATGTGCAAAATTACCCACCTCCTATCTTATCCCTCAAAATCTCATCTTTTATATTTTCTCTTATCCAATTTCCCTCTTTTATATAATAGATATCCAAATTCTCTTATCAAATTTCGCATGTCCAACTTCTCTTATCCAATTTCTCTTGATAACATTCCTCTTTTATATAATAGATTTTCTTTATCAAAATACTAGTCATAACCTGTGAGTATAGGTCACTGAGCATTCAAAAAATTCTCCCAAAAAATTTCAACACATTCAGAATCTCACATCCACTTCAAAAAATTGCAGCCTCTTCAAAATCCTCCCAAAATATTCATCCCAACAAAAAAATTTAATCATATTCAAACTAAAATTTAGTTCATCCAGAGAATTTAGTTCACCCAAAGTTTAGTTCTCTTTAGATTTAGTTCTTTTGAAAATTTAAAATTTTAGTTTTGTCCAGATTTAGTTTTCCCAAAATTTCAAACTAAGATTTAGCTCTCCTAGAGAATTTGGTTCTCCCAAAAATTTTAGTTTTCCCAAAAATTTAGTTTCCTCCAAATTTAGTTCTCCTTAAAATTTAAAATTTTAGTTCCCTCAAAATTTAGTTTCCTCCAGATTTAGTTCTAGTTTCCTCCAGATTTAGTTCCTTCCAAAATTTTAGAGTTTTCCTCCTAAAATTCCCCCCCCCCCCCAAAAAAAAAAAAAATTTTCACAAACTCTCATCATACCCATTGATTCCTCGAGATTCAATCCTAGCCATCTCTCTACCAAACATTTTATCCTAGTCAGCAAACTCATTCAAAAACATCCGTCAATTGTATAATAGATCCATCGGTGTAGATAACTACTGAATGAATAATGAATGAATAATGAATGAATTTGAGTTTAAATCTAAGGCATATGCATCACATTCTTCTCTGTAACTTCTTTTGCTCATCTCTTATTCTTCTTTTTCTCTTTGATCTGCACTGCCCTTGGAACAACACAGTGAGACTTGTCTCTTTCTCCAACCTCTCACGAAAACGACATTACCTTAAAAATTTATTTAGATAAACATGAACTAAGTTAATATATTGTCAGGCCCAAACATCAGGGAAGAGCTCCCCCCACATGTGTGCCGCCATAGACTAGTTCTCCTAATAAATTTGAAGTCCCATGTAATGAAAAGCACTAACACGAAAAATATTTAAATTCCCTTACATTTAAGGTTCAACAACTAAAGTGATATCATACAACCAAAGACAATAAAACATGAGGTTTACAAAGACTTAATGCTTAATTTACTCGTACTACACAACGGAAGGTAGTCAAGTTCAACAAACCTAAAGATAAAAGGTAATTGTGGTAACTGGATAAAATTATGATAAAATTGTTAAAACACGAATAGACCCACATAGAAGTATTGTACAGTACTACAGTTGAAAAATAAACTGATCACAGTTTAGCAAGGAAAAACAAGGTGACAACTACCAGAAAGTAGCTAGGCCTACATCCCCATTCCAGCTACCTATTGAATGTTGAATTTGAAACGGATTTCTGAGATTTTGTCTACATGAAATAAGTATATGAGGAAAATCCAAACAACAATTTATAGATAAAAGGTGTTGCCACAAGATGCCAAATCACGTCTGAGGATCATGTCTCATGAACTACATCAAAAATTTAATCTATTTAGAATAATATCCTCAATTCAACTAGAGTGGCAAACTAATGGAGACCTGCCATTTCAGACATTTTTCTTAATAACTCCCATGTTTAATGTATGTATCTAACATTTTCGTGGGAAATGTTGTAGACAATTGATATTCAATAAATCCCTCGTCTTTTAACATGTTTTCTTTTTTAACATGCATATCTTATTATTTCCTTTAAGCAACAGATCCCACATGCTCCTGATTGCGTGCATTTTTCTTAAATTGATCTCAAAGCACATAGAATGCTATCCTGAAAACAATAGGTAAATGTGTCTGTGGATAATTTAGACTTCTAGTAGAATTTTTCAACTTCAGCATGCAACTTTTAAATCAAAACACTATGGAAAGGTGATTCTATAAAACTTGTATAGATAAAGTTTTTCTCCAAAAATTTACATTTTTTTTTCGTTTCAAATATTTCAGATGGGGGAACTAAGAAATGTTTAAGCAGAATGCTTTCTTTAAAGGGTGTTGGTGGTTTGTTGTTTCACTGATAGAGATGTCTTGGTATACTCATATCAAGGACTCAAAAAATTATTTCAACATTAAGTTTCATCAACTGGAAAACTGTAATCTTAATTATTGACCCAAAGCGGAGTATAACATACAAAGAAATAATGTAATACAATCAACATATACTAAAAACAACATATAGTTCATTTTCAAAATGTCAACTATTTAAGTACCTTATATCGTGGTCGTTTCCCTGTCAGTGTCTGGAACAAAGAGATCAGTGAAGAAATAACAGTGTCTATATTCACATCTATATGCCATGAACCAATCTCATCTGACAGCTTCTTAGCTCGTGATCTTGTCTCTTCAGAACTGTACAGAAGAAAAGAATCATCAAATACCAAGCTTCATACTTCATACATACATCAGGTTTATACAGAATACATGTGTAAGACAAAAACAAAACAAGTACTACTTGTAGAGGAAAATGTTAAATAATCGTGATACAGATAGACATGGTAAATAAACTAAATTCCCCCCACCCAAGTAAGCCATCAACAAGATCTGCTACAGTGCCATATATAGCCAAGGTTTTTGGTTATCTCTTACGCCATAATGAATTCTTCTTAACTCCTGGTACCAGAGCAACACTCTGAGGTTGGCACAGTTAGTGTACTTTTACAACCTAGATGCCCAAATTTATATGCATAATTTAACATCTGGATAACTTTCTTGAAACGTGCACCCTCATCTGCTGAAAAGCTTTTCAAAATGCAACATTTATTCTATGTGAATGCTCATCTCCTGTAAGATGAATAAGAAAGTGATTTGCTACAGACAGGTCTGAAGGCACATTATAGCTCATACGACATCCAGATAATCGCTAATTTAGGTAACATTAGAAGAAAACGCGTTTCAAGAATGCCCTCTTTCACTTAATAAATAATTTAATTGTACAATAGAAAAAAGTAAAGCTAGTTGCTTAGCAGATAGCAATAGCAAAAAAGCAGTGTCAAGATCAATAGATTACACACCAACATAGGCCAGTTTCAAATATGCACAAAATGTGAAAACATTTCCCGTTATAAACCCGAGATAATGTGCTTGTTATAGTTTAGTTACCAACCTGTTTTCAGTTCCCATATAGACTGTATAAAATATTCGTTTGGCAAATTCTTTGCTGTCAGTGGGGAACTCTCCACTGTTGTACTTGCCAATACGCACCGCATCAGCTTTGACTTGTTCATCTCCATTTTTTATATCTGCACATTATTTTTTTATATATTTCAGAAAAAATGGTAATAGTAGATAGATTCAATAAAAAAATAAAAATTCATTACAAGAAAAATATTATCACATATAGTTCTTTTTAAAAAAAACTATTAAATGATGGTAATGACAGTTCATGGAATTTGACGTTAACAATGACTGGATACAGAAGTACAAAGGATAAATTGATGTACTTATAGATATCTTTAATGGTGTGATGATGAGCAGCAGAAGTGTTATCTTGAGAAATGCAACCTTCCAGGGGATTGCATCAAGGGTTAATACCAAATCCAAGTCTATTAAATGTCATGGATTAAGTAATGGCTAATATTCAAGAAGACATATCATATTTATGTTAGTTTAAGATGTAGTGTATAGATTGATGAATTGGGCACAAGGTTAAACCTTGTAGAATCCGGATCTAAAGATTAGCAGGAAAATAACATATGTGAACTTTAAGGTTCAGTTGTATTGGTGATGCAATTGAACCTGTAACCAGAAGTAATCTCCAAGCAATTCAATTTTGCAAATATTTTTACAGAAGTGAATGGAGATGATCAATATATTTCTACCAAACTTGATCTCAGAAATGAATTTGAGAAGCATTTTTGGTAAACAATCTGCGACAGATGATGTCCTGCGGCTTAAGAGAAGCTTATAAAAGGATATTATAAGTGGACGGATGAGTAGGGTGCGCATAAGGAGGATTCATGTGAACATAATGCATGCAGAAGAAAAGAAATGATTATGATGTGTATGGAAAAACTGGAAGGATATATAACAAAAAAGGAAGTGTAGAAGTCATGCCAATAAAGCACAGGTAATGGAAAACCCAGTGTGATAATATTGGCAGGTACAGTGAGGAGTTAAAAAGGCCCGGTGAGAGGAGGGAATAGAGTGTGTGTTTAACTGATGAGAGGAGACTAAATTACATTGGACAGAAGTCATGCAAAGGATTATAAATAAAGTCACATAAGCCATTGCAGCCACACTCTACCTTCCCATAACACCAGTGCGTTCTCCATCACATTGGCTTTATTGGTGCTACTTCTATACTAAGAAACAGTGTTGCAAACTGGCACTAGATATTGCACTAAATAATCATGATTAGTAAACAAGGATTCGTTAAGCAGCACCAAATAGTTGGAGAAAGGCATGACAACTATGATTAAGTGCAAGTAAATTATAAAAACATTCTGAGCTACTTGATGATTGAGCTTATTAGATGACTCAAACAAAATGCCAACACCAGATCACATGACTGGCACACAAGTAACAACAACATCCTGTAATAGGATGCAAATGTTCCTATGGCTTGACCTTTTATAACAAGCTGGCACATGCAGCCTACAATTGCAGCAACAGAAGAACTATCTGCCCCGCCAGAAAGTGGAAGCAGAAAACCAGAAGCTCCACTTCTTCTTAAATAATCCCATAACCAACAACTAGGTCCAAATGCAATCTCTTCCTCAGGACAGTGGTACCTAATCTGCACACAAATCAGCAAAAATCAAACATGAAGTGCAACAGACAACCACCATAACCAAAAGTTTAGTCAATAGGCTGAGAGTTATAAATTTATAAATACGAAACTCACATTTAAGTGTATATGTATATATAACAATTAACAAATGAAGGAAATTCACCTCTCTTATTAATCAAGAAAATAAAAGATCTAACACTTACCAGCACTAAATAAGTAAATAGGAATATCTATTTTTCAACAAAGAGTGTTCACTTTATGCAAATACATGCCATCTATCGTCACAAAATATTCATACATAGGCATAGATGGAAGTGAGGATAGAGTAGAATATCTTTTTCATTTTCCCTTTGTGTATAAGGTTTAGAAAGGGAAACATCGATGCATACAATATAGAAGATTCTGACTTACTATGAATACACATGATGTACTACGATTAGGAGAAGATAAAACTGGAACTGCAGACAATAAAGACCCTTAACCTCTGAGCATTGGAACCATCAAGTTACAAAGAATCACTTTAGTTTTCCTTTTTCCTTTTGTGTGTATGAAATGGGTTAGGAAGAGGAAACCTAATTGAGTGAAGTATGAGAGAATTTGACTTCATGCATATGAATATATATGTAATATGTGGATTAGAGTGATTAGTGGAATCTTTGAGCTATTTGATGAATGGTTTGTCTTTCTTGTTAATTAATTTACTTTGTACCTCTGACTCACACCAGCTTCCCACACAACCCCCTCGCTGCTAACAAACCAAAATAATAACAATAATATTCATAATGATAACGATAAGAGGAAGAAGAAAAGAAAATATAACCCCCACTCAAATGAGTTATGAATGCAGTAACCAGTATGTGTTGCATGTCTTAAAAGAGTGACATAAATACTATGCTAACTCGAAACAGTTTTAGGAAAATATAAAATTTGAAGGCAGTTGGTCATCTTCAGTCACCAATATTTGAGGAACCACCCCCCCCCCCCCCCCAAAAAAAAAAAA
Source organism: Scilla litardierei (assembly GCA_030789695.1). Classification (NCBI taxonomy): domain Eukaryota; kingdom Viridiplantae; phylum Streptophyta; class Magnoliopsida; order Asparagales; family Asparagaceae; genus Scilla; species Scilla litardierei. The sequence continues at coordinate 178,389,535 of CM061139.1, read as the reverse complement.
AAAAAACACACACACACACACACGCTCTCTCTCTCTCTCTCTCTCTCTCTTAAAAACCCCAGGAAAAAGGGCCCAACGCAGTCAACAGACAATCCCCATCCCCCAACATGAATACCTCGGGGATCACCTGCAAGTATAAAAAAGTATACATGCCAACAAACTTGAGATGAAGTTTTTCGATAACAATACACTGCGATGTTAGTGATTACAGATACTATTGCAATTGCAATGCATGATGTTAAGGCCTATTTTCAAGAGAATGGTTTTATAGCTGAAGGCATCTTTTGCCCTCATTCAGGCATTTATTCTTAGTATTTGCACTCATCTTAAGAACCTCGCCCTTGTGCAGGTTGTTTTTATTGTCCTGATCAACTGTGTGCTCTGACTTGGCAAGCCCAGGAGTAACGGTCTCCTTGGAAACGTTTTGCTCTCATCTTGATCCATCTGCAGGAAGTGTGACATTGCTTAGAGTAAGTATCAGGCAAAGCTATCTTCTTCATTCCTCAAGCACATTCAACATCACAGTGTTCCCCGGCCGTTTCTTTAGGAGAGTTACTTTCTTAGGAGACTGGTCAAAATTGGTAGTCTTTTCTTAGTGCTTCCCAGTTCCTTTCTCATTTTCTGCGGTGACTCCCATGATTCATGACATTTCATGTACATCAAGAAGGTTTGGCACATTTGTATCCTACGCTACTTGTTCAAATGCATTTTAATTTGCAATGTTTAAAAGGGTCGTGACATCAAATTCTCTCTTGTTCAGGTTAAGAAGCTGGGAATGAGAATAGAAAAAAATCTGAAAATATTCAAAGCAGCAGGTTGTACATGAAGTTCCAGTTTTTGGAATTAGCATCATAATGAAAACTATCAGTTTGCCATATTGATGTTCTGATAACAAATGGTGCATAAAATATAATCTAACTGGACTTCTGTCAAACTAGAATATTGTACATTTGTCACTGATTGTAAAGGCGCATATGGTTATGCATATCGAGGATGAAAAAGTTAATGTGTAGCTATAAACACAGATATACTTGTTTACAAATTGCAAGCAAGTTCCCTGAGACAGATAGCTGTGTCAAAATAAGACAGCGTGTCATAACTAGCAATTCGCAAAAATGATATAACCCATAAACGATTTAAAGACACTAAGAACTTCGTGCACGAATGAAGGAATTGCCACTGCAACAGATCAAGTGTTACAGAGTTGCCCCACATGTAATTAACTTTTATTAATCACAGAGAATATGTTATATTAATAAATAGAGAATAATGGCTATCATACGCCATATGAGGCTTGGCCTCATATTCCCTCTCACATAAAGCAACTAAGTAAAACCAAGTACAAGTCCATGTGGGCTTGTACTTGGTTGCTTTATGTGAGAGGGAATATGAGGCAAGGCCTCATATGGCGTATGATACCCATTAATCCCTATTAAATATGATGTGTAATATAATAATAATAATCGCAAAAATGAAGAATGACAGAACAAACAGGCAATATGATAATAAAAAAATTCAATCCGTTAGGTCAATGAAAGAATCTACAGAAGCTGGTAGCATTTCATCCAAGGCATGTGACATGGAGAGGTGACACGTTGTACAGATGTTGAATTAATAATTACAAGTAGTGAGCTTGAGCAACAGAAACACAAACCTCCACAGGACTGGTAGGAAAAAGATGGAGTTTAAATGATTGGCAAAGCTTATAACAAACTTTCACAGAGGAAACCTTGGATTTGCGGCTCGCTTGTTCTCTGAAACTACTTATAGATCCTCGATAGCTAGAAACCTGCTTAGCATAAAAGTACAAATCCATTCATCTGTTAATTACTCAGATTGGTGTCAATACAAGAGAATCTGATACATATCAGATACGTGTAAGGTCCTTCAAATCCACTAAATAAAGAAAATTAATCAACAAAATAACATGGGCGAAAATTATAATTATCTTCCATAATTCACAGAATTGACCATCATGAGTTGTCAACGATGTGACAAGCTAGGACCAGGACAAAAAGTAATAGACAGGCAAGGATGCGAATTATGCAATTAACAAGAGTGGTGAAAAATTCAAAAAGTTTAAGACGCAAACAAAATATACGTTAATGCATAAGAATAGTGTGCTCAAAGAGAAGTGTATGAGTTGCAACAAGGAAAGATATTAGGGGACAGAAACAATACCATAACCCAATTATTTTTAAAGTAACACATGAATAGGTTGTGAAACAGTTTCTAACGAGTCATGATTTTTTAGAACACATGCTAAACGGTGAAGTGTGAACTGTGAAACCGCGTAATTAACCCCCCCTCTAGCTGATGTCTTGCTAACATTTGATAAGAAGTGGAAGTAGGTAATGGATAAAACATTCATTTCAAACAAAAAGCAACATCAACATAGATATTCAGACGGTTAAGAAGATCGGCAGAGTCCATCTACCAGTCCTGACTCACTATATGCCCGTTCTATAACAACTGCAACAAAACCCTTGTCCCAAGTTCTTTGGTGTTAGAAATATGAATCTTTTCATTCCATTCAGCTCAAGAGCCATTTCCTCCGTTAAATTAGCTATTATCATATCCGTCATAATTACCTCCGCCCATATCCATTTATGCCTACCCGACAGCGTAACCGGGATTTTATTTTGATCTGGACGAAAATGAAAATGATGTAAATCAAAATTTCCAAAAAAAATCTAATTTTTTTAAATACTTACTATGGCATGGGCAGTGATGGACCCATTCATGCATCGATTCTTCTCAAGGAGATGCCCAATTGGGGGATGTGTGTTTGTGTGTGTTTGTGCATGTGTGTGTGTGAATAACCACTCCATTCGAGATCAAGTTAATAAGAGAACTTCAAATCGGTCCAATAATCCCTGTACAAAAAATCAAGAAAAATGTCTATAAATTGGAATATTAGACCCAAAAATACCTTAATCACCAAAAATGATCCAAATAAAGAGAAGAATAATTGATCCTCTAGCCTTCTTGGCAATCTAGCAAAGGCATGGACCCATCCCCAGTTTTTTTGTAAAATTAAAAGAGAGAGCTAGAGAGTAGAGAGACACCGAGCTGTTTGAAGGACACAAGAGTGTGGAATGAGATAGAAATGAGGAGAAAGGGTGGATTTTTATAGAATGTTTAGGGTTAAACTTACGTAAACTAACAAATTCTTTCATGTTTTCTTCTTAAACATCTTAAACTATGGAAATTAAATTTAATTCCAAAAAACTTTCCTTTTTCTCCTAAAACTACCCTCAGTTATCTCTCAGTTGGTTTAGACAGACACATGATTTTTCAAAGGATATTACTCTTTTAAAATATCATTAGTTAGCATGTGCTTTGCACATGTCATCTTTTATGGTTTTTAGTATTTAGTTTTTTAAAAACCCCATTAGTCTTTTGTTTATGTTTTTTTTGACGTTTTCTTTTTCTTTTTGTTACCAGATCTGAAGCTTGTGGGGTTGGGAGGGGGCGACATTGGAGAGTGGTGCAACGACGAGGGCTGGGACGGTAGTGGCGATCGGGCCAAAAGGCCAATGATGTTGGCCGTTCGATGGTGGTTGAGGATGATGATGATTATGAGATTTTTTTTTGTTGGAAAGATGATAAAGAGGATGAAGAAGATGATGGCCATGAGGAAGATGATGCAAAGGGATAAGGAAAGAAGGATGAGGACCCGTGCGGCAATGGCAGTGTGGTGGATTAGGAGTGGGGAAGCGGAGGTGATGTATAATTTTTTAAAAAAATTTAGAAGATGTTATTGTTGTTGAGGACGAAGATGATGATGATGATAGGGAAGATGATCTGGAGCAAGGCAACGGTGGCCGGGTAATGGTAGATGAGGGATGGGATTAGGATGATGTTGATGAGATTAATTTAAGTTTTTATGTAATTTTGTGTAATGTTTGTGCAAATTTGATTTTGTGTAGTTTTGATGTTGTAATTTTTGCATAATTTTGTTTCTATTGATTTTTTCGTAGGACCCACAAGTCATGCTTTATTTTAGATTTTTAGAATAATAAAAAATTTATATTTTAATTATGAAAATCACAAAACATGCAAATGAAAAAATGGTTTAAAATAAAAAATAGAAATGGACAAAAAGGTAAAAATAGAAAAATGTATATCATAATAAATTTAAAAAATTCAAGACTAAAATTAAAAATTTAAAATATATTGAAACAAATTATAAATAATAATCAAACAACAGTAAAAAATTATTTAAAAATTATGATTATTTAAAGAGGAACTTTAATTTTTTAAAAAACAAAATAAATCTCAAACTGGTACAAAAAATAGTCAGGAAAAATAGTAACATAATGTAACATAAACAATTATTGATATTCAAATAAAAAAATTAATATAAAAAGTAATCTAAAATAAAAAATTAAAGTGAAAAATGCGCAAACAAAATATAAAAGCAAAAAAAGAATATCATAACACAAAAAATTAAGATGATTTAAATAGAAAGGCTTTAAAGAAATAACAAACCAAAAAGAAAATTAAAATTAAAAATGAAGAGAAATCAAAGAAATTATGAGGAAAAGATTAAAAATGAAACAAAATAAAAGTTTAGGGTAATTTTTTGAAACTACAAGTTTGATAAAGATAAAAAAGTAGGTTAGACATTTTAACATCATTATGGCAGTTTTATGAAAATAGGAAAAAAATCTGTAGTTAAATTTAATTTTTATTGTTTAAGATGTTTAAGAAAAAATACGAAAGAATTCGATAGTTAATGTAAATTTAACTTAAGGATAGCAGATAGTTAGAAAAGAGAAAGAGTCATGGATAGAGAGTGAGGGAAACGAAATTCATTTGTACCTCCACCGCTGGTGATTGCGGATTGGGGGATTGGGGGCCGATGGTTATCACAATGGTGCTATTCATCAGTCTAACTCCGACCTATTATTTCAGGTCTTCGAAAATAAGAGGATAGTCAAGTTTGGAAATCTGGCCCTCAATTCTAACACACACCATCGGTTTGGCCTCATCGTGATCTTCCTTATTATTGGGTGTCTACATCTACACCGATTGATTTAATCATTAATTAATCTTCCTTTTGTGTATCACTGGGACTTGTTCTTTTGGGTTGTTGTCATCAGTAAATATTTGTCATTATGTTTAATTATCTTCCTTGTATGATGACAAGAAATTGCAGCTTCTATGATTAATATCATACAACTGCGAAGAGATATTTTTTTGTTTTTTTCTTACCATGGGCAGTTGCCCAGAGAAAGACATATGTACCACAGCCACTATGCCTATCTCTAGTCCACATTGTTCAAGTAACTATAACTCCATCACTTATCCCAATTGACAAACTTTTTTGATTGTTTTTTCGTGCGTCCAACCCATCTTAATATGTTCTTGCTCACCTTATCCTTGATCAGAGTGACCTCTAACTTCTTACAGCTGCATCTATTTCTTATATTGCCACTCATCCATCCCAACATTGTCATTAATCATTTCTATCGTACTCGCTTTTGAAGTACATAGTTTCCAAACTGCTGAACATTGTAATCAATAAAGCATCACCGGTCTTCACGGTTAACTTTTATAACTTCCCTTTCATCAAATGATATTTAACTCCAAGCACTTCACCTTAACAATCACAATTCAATTCAATTAACCGCGTCCTACAGTATCATCATGATGAATGATTGGTACTGGGAGTGAAATTATCAATCTTATTCATTGTGACCATCACTCTGCACCGTACACTCAATTACTTCTCTATTTTACAACTATATTCCATATATTCACTTTACGTTCCGTCAGTTCTAAGTCATGTATTACATAGCTTCTCTCCTTATATCATTTTACAAATTAACTCGATCAAGTCTCATCAATAAATACTAATTTAATATGTTAACATCCGAGAATAGCATGCATCATGGAACTTCATCATGACCACGCCTAGAAAGTACATCCATGACACTACGTTGTTAGTGATGGTGAATGACCAGGTCTAACTTGTCTTCCCTCCCACTGTCCTCATCATATTAGGATTTAGGGCATCTCTTTCTTTTATAAGTGGTAGCCTTTAGGCACGTGAAATGCATATGTGCAATTTTAACAAATCAGAGTAAAATTATAACCAAAACAACAATACCAACAATAGTAATATAATAATGTATTTTAGATATACATCATATCTTTTTTATTTTTTGACAAACATAAAACCCAATTTCGAAATTAGAACCTATCAAAACAATGTCATATCTGAAGGATGATGATTCGAATTTAATCAAAGGATTTTTTAATTAACTAATCCTAATTAAATTGGGGGTTTTCATTCTAAAGAGAATAGACTCTAATCAAATAAGAACTTCATTATTATATCTAAAATGAAATTAGATTCCTAATTATTATTGATTTTTAATTAAATAATCGATTTACAAATTTTTTTGGGTTCTTTTTATACATTACTTTTATTTAAATCAAATAAACAGCTGTAAATTATTTGATCCTAATCAAATATTCTTAGTTACAATTTAGTTCTTGTTTGAAAGGTTTTCAAATAAATTTGGAATTCATAATTAACTCTTCTTCTTCTTCTGGGGCCTGCTTCATTTACTTAAAATTAAGAATGTCAATCATGATCATGCCGAATTGTGATCTGATAGGAATCTCCAAGGTTTGTAGAATAAAAATCTGATTTTTATTGAAAGTAAGAAGAAAACAAATATAGTTAGCCACGTTCGAGAGGTTAACCACTCTCCCAAGCCACTGATTCAAGAGGATGGCCGTACCCTCTACAAAAGAGTGATCAAATCAACCTCTAAGAATTCCCCTCAGCCCCAAATATATAATAATCACATTTTCAGCAAAATTACTAAAATACCACTGGAATCCAAACTTACAAAAATGCATGTAAATGCGATCTCATCATTACTTCGTCCCCAAAGAACAACTTTGTCCTCAAAGTGGTGTATGAAATCTGTGGGCCACGCTACTACGAATGATGGTACTCATTCCCTCCTGGATCAAAGCCCGGAATGCATCTACCCCCATCTGTGTTTCTCTTGAAAGGGCCACCTCCTCCTCGTAGGCCTCATGTAGACTAGCTATAGTCTAATGGGCCGCATCTGTTGCCATTGGACCATACAAGGTCTCCACCACCCTCAACACAGCCCAGATAGACGCCACGGTAATTGCCCAGCCCGGCTGAAGGTCGTCCGCTCAAAACACTGACATCGATGCTGGGAAGGTCTTCCATCTGAATATCATGGGCCATGGAGCCATCCCAAGCCATGTGTGGCCTGGGCGGCCCTACCAGGCTGTGCCTGGGGACAGGCGGCCCGCCAAGGGGTCATAGTGACCATGGCAACAAGTGAGGAGGCTGTCGCCATCTTCCGCTTCTTTCCGACAGTCGCGATGTCTCATATCGACGTCGTACTGTTTGTCGTTGATCAGATCTGATGTTGATGGTTGTTCTTCCTCAAAGACAACTTTTCCTTGGTTGTAGTCCAAAAATCTCAACTTTCACCTCAAATCTACGTCGCTCAGAGGCGGATCTTGCATAAAATTATCGACTTTTGCCTTTCCCTTCGTCAAAAATCATGCATTTTGCTCCAGATCTGGGTTTTTGTCGCCATCTTCCTTCAGATCTGTGTATTCGTGTAACGACCCGTACCCAAAGGCCCAAGCCCACACGGGCCTCCTCTTATCCCCCGCGAGCCCTCCCCCGTTATCCCCCGCTCTCTCTTTCTTTCCCGCAGAAGCCCGAGCCCCCTAGGGCTTTTTTTTTCGTTCGCCCTTCCTCTCTCCCTCTCGATTCGGTGCCGTCGTGGGCTTTTGAACCTCGCACGCCCCCTCTCTCTAACTCTCATCTCGCAGCAGCCCCGTGGGCTTCGACGCCTCTCGTTCTCCCTCTCTCGCACTCGCAACTGCAGCACGAGCATCGCATGGGCTTCTTCGTCTTCTCGCCATCTCTCTCCTTTGTCATCTTGCGACAGCCTGGGCCCCTAGGGCTTCGATGTCACCCGCACGTCGTCGTGGGGCCCCCGATTGGATCTCGCCGCCATTGTCACCTCGCTGTGAGCTCGGCTGAGGCGGTTTGCCGCTCTATTTCACCCTCTCTCTCCCCTTTCCTCTCGGCTGAACTTTGGTAAGTGGCTTTCCATTTTTTTGTCTTTGGGATTGTTCTTTGCTTGCGGACTTGGGAATTTCGTGCTGAATATGTGACTGTGTTGTTGCGGCCTCTCTCCTCTACCCCGCGTTGGTTTCCTCTTGATTTCGGTAGACCCAATCTCCTTGTTTCAAATCTGATTTTGGTTTCTTTTTGGGAGAGGATGATTTGGGGGTAGGATTAGGGTTTTATTGTCCCTATTGCTATTTCGTGGGGTTGGACGCCCTCGCCTACTTGCGTGGGGTCCCGGGGTTGCCGTTGGGACTGTTTAGGGGATTCGGTGGCTCCTCCCTCGCTGTTTTGGTTGTCGTTGGGGCTTTGCTTGCTGGTCGGGGCCATTCTACTTGCTGTTTGGGCTTCCCCTTGCTGCGGCTTGGTTCTTGCTTGCTGACTTGGCTTTGTGGGCTGCTGTTTGTGCTCGGCTGGTTCCTTCTACTTGCTGTTTGGGTTCAGTTGGGTCCCTTGCTTGTGTTTTGAGCTTCGGCGTGGTACTACTTGGGTTGTGAGCCCCGTTCCCCAACGGCTTTGGTTGTTAGCCCCTAGTTCCTTAATAAGAACCCCGTGGACTTTGCCGTAGGCACGGGTACCCCCCACTGCGTGATGAGAAGACCCCCAATCTGATCCCTCTGGCCTAGACTCTCTAGCGCCATCCGGTTTGTCTCTTGGTCCTTCTTTATGTAATGCAATTGTGTTGTTTTCTTGTTACTTGTTCGTACCAAGATTCAGTTAGTATTGTTTCTTTTATATATCAGCACGTTCTTTCTTACTTGCTTGCAGGTTTCTTTCGTCCTTTCTCTATTGCTTGCAGGTTTTGGGTTTCTTGTTGCTGATGGTTGCGACGTAGGCTTTCTGCAGATGCTGGTCTTCGGTTCTTAATTATCTTGGTTCTTCGGCTTCGGTTTCAGGTAGACTTTATCCCTCATACTCCAATTTAGATTCCTTTACTTGTGTTGGGGTTTGGGTTTCCCTTGCTTGTGGTTCAAGCTTCCCTTGTTGGTAATTGAGTTGGGTGGTTCCTTTTGCTCGTTGTTGGGTTTGATAGCTTCCCTTGATTACTGCCTTGGGTTTCCTTGTTGTTCTTGAGTTGGTGATGCTTCCTTTCTACTCAGTTTGGAATATCTTGCCATGAGGAACATCTATGCTACCTGTCACTTGCTAGTTTGTTGCTCTTGTTGTTTCATAAGCTTATTGGTACCTTGCTAGTTTAATATTATTAAATTGCGTATCCTTGGGATGTTCTTATGATGGCACATTACTATGTTGGTACTGGATGACTAGTGGACTATCCTGAGGTTGGCTCTTGACTTGACAGGTTGCTATTACCGGTACGGTAATAGATTCCCCTTGGCTACGTAGTTTAATCAATATTGAACCCCACGACACTAATAACTAATAAAATGATTACTTTCTGCTTGACTCACCGGGTTTGGGGAAACTTATGATTGGGGAGTACGTGGGCGACTGGGACCTGATCTTTAGCAACCAATCGTTTTTTAGTTGTTATTTTCCCCGAGTTAGGGGGGACTCCATCAGCTGATGGGTCCTGAGTCCTGGGGGCAGACAGGGACGGCCATCTTGATGGGTCCTGGAGCCCCACCACAGGCCACAGCGCCTCAGTTCTTACATGTTTTGCAGCTTACAGTACAGTACTTACACTTTTGGACTCTGCCCGGGGTCGCACCCTCGCGGTCAAGGTAGCTCTCAGATGCTTATTGTACTCTCCCTCATAAGTCACGGCTTAGAATTGGTTCACTTTAGTTAGTACCCTCTTTACAGTAGTTGTACTCATTTTAACCGTCAGGACATCTCTCTTTTATGTACCCTTTCTGTTGCTGTCACATCGTCCTTTATGCTCCCTTACTCTTCAGTGGCGCGTGCTCGTGGATTACCAGGTCAGGTTACTTCTTTGGGTGGTGCTATCATATCTGTGGTCGTCTTGCTTCCTGTTGTGCACACTTACCTTCCTTGTCTCTTGTTTAGATATTGTCTACTCTATTGAGCGCGGTGCGCCCTTTGTTGCCCACCAGGTACGAAGCACACGATCATCCAGAGGTGTCTGAGCACGAGGAGTTGGAGCTTCAGTACAGGACTTGAGAGGAGTCAGAACTTCCAGAGCAGAACGGTTTGAGCGTTGACATAGCGGAGGTACGAGTTCCCTTTACGTTTCAGCAGTAGTACAGCTTTTTACTTGTCTCTTTTCTTTTCAGGTTGTGTTACTTATCTTACTGTCTTTTCCTCATTTAGAACTGTGTAGCTGGTCATGTCTAGAGTGTCCCCTTACTTTCTGCATTGCTCCACATTAACTTCACTGGCACCTGCGGGACCTGCATCCTCTCGTTTCACAAGTAGCGGCGCCCGCCGGGAGGCGGGGCGTTACAAAGTGGTGGCCCATGCAGGTCCGCGCAAACGCCTCGTGAACAGTGTAGAGCAGGCAGGAAGTGCGATGCTCAATTGACTCAATCTTGCTTGTGGATGCAGGTGTGTTTACGTGAGACTTGGACCATCCAGGAGAGCGCTCATGGCTTCGGGATCAGGATCTGGGTCCGGTGGCGCCAAACCCAACACGGTATATCAGATTTCAGACCAGGCCTTGCGAGAGTTGATTCAGGCTATATGTGAAGCGCCCAGGCCGGATAGAGGAGTGCAACAGTTTCGATCTCTTCGGCCGCCGGTTTTCGATGGACATGGAGATGCTTTGGATGCAGAAGGGTGGATGTGTTCGATCGTCGTCAGGCTGAAGGCTGCAGAGGTACCTCCAGCGTTGTGGATTTGCATGGCGACGCTACAGTTGACTAGAGATGCCAGAGACTGGTGGGCTGCTGCAGAGGACCGATTACCCCAGCCGATCTCTTGGGCTACGTTCGAGGAGGAGTTCAACGGCCAGTACTTCTCACCGGAGGCGCAGATGGATTTGGAGGCACGGTTCATGGACCTGGAGCAGGGCTCCATGACTGTAAAGGAGTATGACGCTGAGTTTTCTAAATTCAGTAGGTATGTAACTTGTTACAAGATCGCTAACCATACTGTGTGTTTGTGTTTGCTAACAATTGGTGTTTCAGGTTTGCTAAGGACGCAGTGTCTACCCCTCAGGCTCGGGCCAAGAGATTTCGGCAGGGTCTGGACATTGACATCCGCGACAAGCTGGTAGGACTCGGGCTGACGACGCATGCTGAGATGCTCTCCACAGCCCGAGAGTACGAGTACTTGCAGCGGGAGCGAGTACGACGAGAGCAAGCATGAGTTCCTCCCAGACGACCACCATCACCTCAGAGGAGCCAGACTTTCACCATGGAGGCGATGGAGACGGACGCTCCTGACTTTTAGCTTGTATTATCAGTTGTTGAACTGATCTTTATTTTGTTGTAGCCTGTTGGATATCTTTTGTGTTATATGTATTATCTTGTTTTAGAATTCCGAGGACGGAATTTTTCTAAGGTGGGTAGAATGTAACGGCCCGTACCCAAAGGCCCAAGCCCACACGGGCCTCCTCTTATCCCCCGCGAGCCCTCCCCCGTTATCCCCCGCTCTCTCTTTCTTTCCCGCAGAAGCCCGAGCCCCCTAGGGCTTTTTTTTTCGTTCGCCCTTCCTCTCTCCCTCTCGATTCGGTGCCGTCGTGGGCTTTTGAACCTCGCACGCCCCCTCTCTCTAACTCTCATCTCGCAGCAGCCCCGTGGGCTTCGACGCCTCTCGTTCTCCCTCTCTCGCACTCGCAACTGCAGCACGAGCATCGCATGGGCTTCTTCGTCCTCTCGCCATCTCTCTCCTTTGTCATCTTGCGACAGCCTGGGCCCCTAGGGCTTCGATGTCACCCGCACGTCGTCGTGGGGCCCCCGATTGGATCTCGCCGCCATTGTCACCTCGCTGTAGGCTCGGCTGAGGCGGTTTGCCGCTCTATTTCACCCTCTCTCTCCCCTCTTCCTCTCGGCTGAACTTTGGTAAGTGGCTTTCCATTTTTTTGTCTTTGGGATTGTTCTTTGCTTGCGGACTTGGGAATTTCGTGCTGAATATGTGACTGTGTTGTTGCGGCCTCTCTCCTCTATCCCGCGTTGGTTTCCTCTTGATTTCGGTAGACCCAATCTCCTTGTTTCAAATCTGATTTTGGTTTCTTTTTGGGAGAGGATGATTTGGGGGTAGGATTAGGGTTTTATTGTCCCTATTGCTATTTCGTGGGGTTGGACGCCCTCGCCTACTTGCGTGGGGTCCCGGGGTTGCCGTTGGGACTGTTTAGGGGATTCGGTGGCTCCTCCCTCGCTGTTTTGGTTGTCGTTGGGGCTTTGCTTGCTGGTCGGGGCCATTCTACTTGATGTTTGGGCTTCCCCTTGCTGCGACTTGGTTCTTGCTTGCTGACTTGGCTTTGTGGGCTGCTGTTTGTGCTCGGCTGGTTCCTTCTACTTGCTGTTTGGGTTCAGTTGGGTCCCTTGCTTGTGTTTTGAGCTTCGGCGTGGTACTACTTGGGTTGTGAGCCCCGTTCCCCAACGGCTTTGGTTGTTAGCCCCTAGTTCCTTAATAAGAACCCTGTGGACTTTGCCGTAGGCACGGGTACCCCCCACTGTGTGATGAGAAGACCCCCAATCTGATCCCTCTGGCCTAGACTCTCTAGCGCCATCCGGTTTGTCTCTTGGTCCTTCTTTATGTAATGCAATTGTGTTGTTTTCTTGTTACTTGTTCGTACCAAGATTCAGTTAGTATTGTTTCTTTTATATATCAGCACGTTCTTTCTTACTTGCTTGCAGGTTTCTTTCGTCCTTTCTCTATTGCTTGCAGGTTTTGGGTTTCTTGTTGCTGATGGTTGCGACGTAGGCTTTCTGCAGATGCTGGTCTTCGGTTCTTAATTATCTTGGTTCTTCGGCTTCAGTTTCAGGTAGACTTTATCCCTCATACTCCAATTTAGATTCCTTTACTTGTGTTGGGGTTTGGGTTTCCCTTGCTTGTGGTTCAAGCTTCCCTTATTGGTAATTGAGTTGGGTGGTTCCTTTTGCTCGTTGTTGGGTTTGATAGCTTCCCTTGATTGTTGCCTTGGGTTTCCTTGTTGTTCTTGAGTTGGTGATGCTTCCTTTCTACTCAGTTTGGAATATCTTGCCATGAGGAACATCCATGCTACCTGTCACTTGCTAGTTTGTTGCTCTTGTTGTTTCATAAGCTTATTGGTACCTTGCTAGTTTAATATTATTAAATTGTGTATCCTTGGGATGTTCTTATGATGGCACATTACTATGTTGGTACTGGATGACTAGTGGACTATCCTGAGGTTGGCTCTTGACTTGACAGGTTGCTATTACCGGTACGGTAATAGATTCCCCTTGGCTACGTAGTTTAATCAATATTGAACCCCACGACACTAATAACTAATAAAATGATTACTTTCTGCTTGACTCACCGGGTTTGGGGAAACTTATGATTGGGGAGTACGTGGGCGACTGGGACCTGATCTTTAGCAACCAATCGTTTTTTGGTTGTTATTTTCCCCGAGTTAGGGGGACTCCATCAGCTGATGGGTCCTGAGTCCTGGGGGCAGACAGGGACGGCCATCTTGATGGGTCCTGGAGCCCCACCACAGGCCACAGCGCCTCAGTTCTTACAGGTTTTGCAGCTTACAGTACAGTACTTACACTTTTAGACTCTGCCCGGGGTCGCACCCTCGCGATCAAGGTAGCTCTCAGATGCTTATTGTACTCCCTCATAAGTCACGGCTTAGAATTGGTTCACTTTAGTTAGTACCCTCTTTACAGTAGTTGTACTCATTTTAACCGTCAGGACATCTCTCTTTTCTGTACCCTTTCTGTTGCTGTCACATCGTCCTTTGTGATCCCTTACTCTTCAGTGGCGCGTGCTCGTGGATTACCAGGTCAGGTTACTTCTTTGGGTGGTGCTATCATATTTGTGGTCGTCTTGCTTCCTGTTGTGCACACTTACCTTCCTTGTCTCTTGTTTAGATATTGTCTACTCTATTGAGCGCGGTGCGCCCTTTGTTGCCCACCAGGTACGAAGCACACGATCATCCAGAGGTGTCTGAGCACGAGGAGTTGGAGCTTCAGTACAGGACTTGAGAGGAGTCAGAACTTCCAGAGCAGAATGGTTTGAGCGTTGACATAGCGGAGGTACGAGTTCCCTTTACGTTTCAGCAGTAGTACAGCTTTTTACTTGTCTCTTTTCTTTTCAGGTTGTGTTACTTATCTTACTGTCTTTTCCTCATTTAGAACTGTGTAGCTGGTCATGTCTAGAGTGTCCCCTTACTTTCTGCATTGCTCCACATTAACTTCACTGGCACCTGCGGGACCTGCATCCTCTCGTTTCACAAGTAGCGGCGCCCGCCGGGAGGCGGGGCATTACAATTCGGATCCTCTTTCTCCATTAGGGTTTCCAAAGTCGCCTTTAATAAGGATCCATTAACGATTGCACTCGAATGACGATCCTTTTCTTCATTGCTTCCTTTAAGAGCTGAATTTCACCTTCCAAAACTTCCACCTTTCTTGTCTCCATAATATCAAACTGCTTTGTTACCAAATTGATAGTTTTTTCAAGGGTTTAAATGAATAAAAATCAGATTTTTTATTGAAAATAAAAGTAGAACAAAGATAGTTGACCACGTTCGAGAGGTGGACCGCTCTCCCAAGCCATCAATTCGAGAGGATAGCCACACTCTCCACAAAGAGGGATCAAATCAACCTTTGAGAAGTTTCTCACAAAATTTCAGCATCCATCCCTAATCCCCTTAAGCCACATATATTTAATAATCAGATTTTTCAGCAATCATATAGAAACACCATTGGACTCCAAAATTAAAAAGTTCCACTAAACGCAATTTCATCATGATCACGATGGACTGAGATGTCAAAATTCATAATTAGTTAATATATACTGATCAAATACTTCGTCGTATATGTATGTAAATCGTAATTTGAGGGTTTTTCATGAAATGATTTGAAATTAATTGGCCAATCCTAATTGTTTAATTTTCTGTAGTTAAACTTTAATTTCAAAGTTTTCTTTTAAATAAAAATTGAAAAAACATTAGAGATGTTTAAAAATTGAAAAGAAAGAACAAAAGAAGAAAAAACATTATGATGTTCACTGGATCCAAAATAGGTCAAAGGAAAGAAACGAGAGGAAGAAAGAAAAGGGGGAGAAGCAAGAAAGAAATTGGAGATGTTAAAAAATAAAATGAAATGAAGTGAGAAAGAAAATGGAATGAAAGAACGAAAAACAAAGAGAGAATTTGGAGAAAATAAACAAGAAAAGAGGTACAAAAGAAAACCTGGTAGAAATTTTTAAAAAATGAAAAGCCATCACAGAGTGGATTCGAACCGCAAACTGCCTCCCTTGTGTCACGCTTTATACCAATAGGAAAAAAAACACTCCTAGTGCCATAGCCTTAACCAAGTTTTTGTGGAGAAGTTTTATATATTACTATTAGGCACCAAGCATTGAGATTCATCAATGATGATATAATGTCCAAACTTTATTCAGAAAAATTAACCATCAATATTCTATATTGACAAAATATTTGAGATTGTTTGGGGAATTTCCTGTAATTTATCCAATATTTTCTAAATTATTTTCATATTTTATTCCCTTTCTTTATTCACTTCTTCTCCTTTTTCTAATTTCCTTTTGTTCTTTGGCCCAGCACTCCTCTCCTTTTAATCTTAATAACTCTCTCTTTCACTTTGTTTGACCTAAAGCCCATTCGTGTGCTCTCTCAAAGAGAAGAAACAAGCTTCAACCTGCCTGCCCAAGCACCACACATAAAACCCAGCCCACAACCCACGCACAACCCCTTGGGCTTTTACACTTTCTTTTTCTTTATTTTCCTTTAGTCCAAAGCCCAGACCCACCTAAGCCCACTCCCCTTTAAAAACAATCTTCCCTCTTCTTCAAAACAAAATCCAACTCACTGGCCCATGCCCCTGACAGCTGACCCTCACTTTCTTTCTTTCTTTTTTTAAAGCCACAGCCCAACCACTACCCCTCTTTTATTTTGTTCAACCCAATCCAATCTAATTTTCCCCAATCACTAAAACAGCAAACCCAAGGCCCAATGACAAACACATGTCCCTTTCACCCCTCTTCAACCCAACACATCTTTATTTTCCCCAAAACCCTATTCTTTTCTATCAACCTCTCTCTTTCTCTCTCCAATTCTTCTTTCTTGATTTCTTTTTAATGAAGCCCAGTTCTTCATTAACCCAATGGCCCACATCTTTTTCCCTCTAAGTTTTCTTTCTTTCCTTTGGAGGAAACCGAAAGCACATAGGCCGGCCCATTTCTTTGTCCTCTTATTTTTTCTCCATTCATTTATAGCAAGAGCCGAAGAGCCCAATGCACAAAACTCATCCCTTCATTAATTTGGTCGGGCTCTCTCCCCTCTCCCTCTCGCAAACACAACAGGGCCGCCCCTTCTCTCTTTTTTAAAAAACCATAAACATCTCACGCGCAACCCTAGCGTGTTCGTCCACAACGTCGTCTCTCACCCATTCGGCGTAGAAGACCACTTTGAATTGAACTCAGAACGCACACGACTTCTCTTCTCATCTCCTTTATTTAAGTTCTACAATTTCTAGTGTTTTAAATCATTCGAAAATATTCTTTTCTCTTCCTCAAACTTTTGATTTCGGTTCTTTCTAATGTAAGCTTGGAGATTTTGGATTTTCGCAATCATCAGTTGATTATTTCTATTTCAACCTTTCGATTTATTTTCTCGTTCAATTTTCTGAAATTTATGTGATTAGTCGATGTTGTGTGCTTGCATAATTGTTGAAATTATCGGATTTAATTGGAGATGATGATTCATGTTTAATCTAGAAAATTTTCCACATGCGATTGATAATCACGACTCCTTTGGGTGTTACAAAGACCCTTGCCTTCATTTCCTTCACCTTTTATCTTCGGTTGGAATTATGTTGCAGTTGGCCGTCGGGTGGACGTTCGCTGGCTTGGCTGCCGGACTTGCCTAAGGATGTCATTGGATTGTTCCACCATTGAGTGTTGGGGGTCTTGGTCGCTGATATTCGCTTGGGGCCTTGCCCCTTCATTGTTTCACATGGGCTTCTTACTTTTTATTTTACCAGGTTTTGGGCCTTACTACCTCTTGCTCACATTTGGTTCTATGATGGTTGTGACCCACGGGCTTGCACCCTTGCCGACTCTTTCAGGGGCCAAGGCCTTTTGACTTATTCTTGGGTCTGTGCATGTAGTTATATGTTGTCTGCTTTCCTTGTTGGGTCTATGTACTTGTTATTGTTTATATATTAATAGCCAGTGTGCTGGTAGATTGTAAGAAAAGTCAGAGTTGCCAAAAAACATGAATCGGATCACATGTCCTTCTCTTGAAATTATCTAAATTTTTAGTTTTAAAATAAATTTCGAATTTGTTTCAATTGATCAGTTTAATTCTTAATTATAACTCATTCTGTTAAAAATTTATCTTTGGCCATGAACTTGATTGCTTAAGCTGCATAATTGTAACTGATGGATTATGTTACGGACTGTGTATATAGAACAAATTGACTTGGGACTTGAACATAATACTTGAACATAGAACTCATGCAGTCATTGAGAACATGAAATGAAACACAAAGACTTGATGCGTAGAACTCTAATTATGTAAGTCAGATAACATGAAACACTGACATCTTAAGAACAATTAGATAACCAGAAACAGATAATGTACTCTGACATGACACTTCATACTAATTAGAAATAGAACATACATTTCAACTGTATAGCTACATAATTGATGCTTTAATATTTACTTTACATTGTTCCTGTTATATGATGACATTACATTGGAAAGCTCTTATTATATAGTTCACATGTAACATACTCATTATCTGATAACAGTTGACATAATTCAGTTACATGATATGATTACAAGAAACAGTATACCATGAATTACTTGCTTGAATATCGTACACTGACACATATTTTCGATATTGAATCTGTTTATTGATTATTATACACGGTTCACAAACTCTAGATATTATGCATGTTCATAATTGGGAACTAATTGCTACATGGGATAAAGTGCCACGTATACCGACGGTCACATCTTGAACTCATGGGAGCCACCTCTATAATCACATTCACAATTTATATTGAAAATCATCGGTCACATATGCAATATTGCTTGACATGATGCTGAACTTGGCATGTATTGCTAATACAGTACTTAGTACAAAGATTTCACTGGGGTTATTGGGGTAACTCATATTAGAGAGAGTGCGAGAGCGACATGCGCCTTACTTCATCACAGATCACAGTTTCATGTTTAGATCACATCACAGTTTCTTATTATCCGATCAGGTCCCTTCACAGTTTCATGTGAGACCCAGTTACAGTTCCGTCGGATGGATTCGGAGTCTCTTTCACAGTTTGACATATGGACTTAGGCCCAAGGTAGCTCCCCGTGATACAAGGTGGTTTTCGGGTTGCATATTGTACTCTTCAATATGAGTCACAACACTAGCATATGGCATCACATCTAGTATACAAGATAAAGTTGGTAGAGTAGATTGTAACACGCTATGGTTTCTTGTTGCTCTGCTTGGATAATCATGTTAATGTTGTTCTGAATACTTGCTAGTGAGACACTTCTTTACCTCGGACCATGTATTGTTTATATGACACTGCTGCCGCAATGTTTAACATTAACATACCTATTTTCTAAATGCTTAAATTATTCATGACTTGACACATTCATACACTTGTTACACTTTGTTCTAAAGATCACTTTTACATGTTTGCACTGTTACTTTGTTTTGCATATAACACGTTCTCTTGGATATAGATATAATCTACTCTAATCCAATCATACATCTCTCAGGTGTTGAACAAGTTTCCTATAGAGTTTTAGAGTTCTAGAACTAGCTTCCATTCCTTTGACCTATACACAGAATTTCTAAGACTATTCGTATATGCATGCTTTTTCGGTATATTTCTATTCTACATATTCTGTTTTAACTGGTAACCAATAGGCCAACAGATTCTTGAAAAAATAACGACCCCTAGAAATCAGGGCGTTACATAGCCTTAACTAAGTTTTGGTGGAGAAGTTTTATGTGTTAATATTAGGTACCAAGCATTGAGATTCATCAAGGATAAATATAACGTCCATTTTCTTCAGAAAAATTAAATGTTAATATTCTATATTGACAAATAAAAATTAACCAAACTTGCTTTTCTTATGGTAGTATAGATTAGCACAGAATTGTATACTTGTAAAAAGTAGCCAATTTTATGATTTTGGCATAATCTGATTACACACACACAAATCCATGCATGCATGCATGTAAGAGAATAACGGGTATCATATGGAATATGAACACGTGTGTGATATGATGGTCCCAAAAAAATTCACTCTCTACAATTGTTTTGGACGATCAGTATCGTTTATTTTAATCATCATAATCTAAAAACCCGAAGACACTAACGATAAGAACATTTTGCTTATTGATCTACTTGTTAAAAATTAAAGATTTTCCAATAATAGAACTTGTTTACTTCTAGACAGCAAGCAAAAAATTTTAGGTTCACTAGATATTCTTTGGTGTATGTAGGTTCTATAATATTGAGATTGAATGGAAACGATCATCTAAAAAATGTGAATATTGGACTTTTTGGACTCCACATGACCTAACTACTCATATGTCATGGGACACCCATTACTCCCCATGCATACATATATAGAAAAAAATAGGTATGAGGTTACAGCTCATTTAGCTAATGGGGCATGACCATACCCTCCTAATGGACATGGTCACATGGGGGCGGCCCAACCTATTTGAGAGAGCAGATAAACAATATCCTCATATTATATGTATGTATGCATAAGTATGTATGCATATATATGTAAGTGTATATGTGTGTGGGTATATGAATCATTGAATGTGTGTGTGTATGTGTACATATATATATGTGTGTGTGGTTAAGGTAGATAAGCAGCAGGTGTAGGAAATTTTCTATGCCACCTTTCAAAAACTCCATGTTCCACTCTCTATTGATAATTTGCACAGTTAACATTGATTTTTGCATGCTAATACCTAAATATATCAAAAATCTAATGAACACCAAGCTATTTTCTCGTAAATCAATGGTTGAGAAAAAATTCTATCATCATCAAATTATTCAATTTCAAACGATCCGATGCACATGCAAACAATATGGAAACCACAAAATTATCGGTATATCTATATTTGGGGCATAAAACCGACCTAAAACTCCATATTCTACTTTTTTCAATAATTGGCACCATTTGCGTCGAAGTTTCCACACTAAAACCCAAATATACCAAATATCTAATGAACCCCGAGCTATTTTATTGTACATATAGGGGTGAGAAAATGTTCTATTATTATCAAATTATTCAATTTCTAACGATCGACGTGAGGTCAAATAATATGAAAACCACACGACTGTCTACATGTCTATATTTTAGGACAAATAAATTTAACGGTTTCGATCATTGAAAAAAGTGAAAATGAAGTTTTTGAGGGATTGTGTAGAAAATTTCCGACATCTTTCCTACACCAGCTATTCATCTATTCCCCCCAGCCTACACACACACACACTTTCTTGGGGGGAAGGCCTTACAGTGACACTGCAAGCAATATCATACAGCGAAAACCCCACCAAAAATTCTTCCAAGTTTTATCTGAGGTTAGTGCAAAAGGTTGACACACTAATCTCAAAGAAAATTCAACAGTGGAAAGTGGTTGTTATAGGTGCACACGGTGCACCTGCATTTTCTTTTGACCATACGTTTAAAACCCCATGTTTTGTCAGTTTCAACCAATATCTTGAGTCTTGATAAACTGCAAATCCATGGCATGGTTTACAAGCGCGTGCAATGTCCACAGAATTCATGAAGATTTTTTTACGGAAATTTACAGAAAAGTTTGTAAATTGCCTGACGCTAATTTAGTATCAAATTAGACCCAAAAAAGTCAAGAGAATATCACTTACAGCATCAAGATCTACTTGAGCAACTAAAACCTCAACATCCTTTAAGGAAAACTGTGATCCTTGGGCAACAACATCTCCATTGATAGCAATGGAGGAACATCCATCTGTGAAAGATGTGTATTAGAACAATGAGGGAACCAGCTGATAAGATCATTCTCAGCTAATATACAATAACAATAAAATAAGATAAAACAACAAACGAGGTATTTTAATCCAAAAAAATAAATCACTAACGTAAAAGTAAAAGACTTTCTGCAGGTTTTTTTACTGCTACAGACATGGCAAAACATTTCTAATAGATGAACATGAATTACTCACAGATGAAAATTTTACATATTGAGTAAAAAGGATCATATTGAGCTCATACTCCCCATGTATGCATCAGCCATTTTCAGGTAATTTAAAGAAAGAAGTACTCATTTAAACATAGGTTCTGACATTTTTGGACCTTCAAGTGAAAAGTCGAGTTAAAAGTAGAATGTTCATATAAATGTGCCAGTTTGGCAAAGCTATCTAAAGGAGATGAATTAGTGGCGTATAAATACCAACGGTCATTTTTTGAACTTCAAAAGGAAAAAACATTGCTATAATTAAAACTATATCGTAATCTAATTATCACCATAACCATCTAAACCATTTCCCATCAAAATGGGGTCAGCTACGGAGCATGGTTCCATTGAAGACGTGACAGACATCACCCTCTCTGAACTATGCTAAATCCCTGGCTGAGAAACCATGAACAATAAGGGAGCTTGCGACAATCTTAAAAGAGCAACTGGTGTTCCACAAATTCTTATGCACGTGAGAAAGGGAGAAAACCATCTAGAAGGGGAAAGAAGGCAGACTATGCAGTATGGAACGAAATTCAACTGAGAGTTTTTATTTTATTTTATTTCGCAGTTGGGAATGTCGGCAAGCAGATCGGGTTTACTTACAAAAGAAATTTTTTTAACATATTAAAAAAAGGAAAGTTGAGCCTTATGGGGCAAAGAAAATAGTCTAAACAAAAGATTTCGGGGGAAACAATATGAACTGGATTCAACTGTATACCTAAACAAAACATAAAGATAGCATTTAAAGAAAAATAAAAGAAAAATTAATCAAGTAGAAATTGGTCCATACATTTTGGTATAGTTTCATGATCCTGAAATTTATGAACAATCAAATTTCAATGTTCCTCACCATCCTAATTTCTGCATAATTTTATGTTTTTTTCGTCCACTAATTAAACGCCTAACAGTAAATGATTTCAATCAGGTGACAAATAGTTTTAAGGTCAAAAACAATATAAATTTAACATGCATAGTTACATACAACAAATGATTTTCAGATTGAGAAACAATGTGTATGCAGAACTCTGATTAGATCTGACAAGCTTAGCAAGACTAAACCATCCATATCACAGTTATCACTGAATGATAAGAGCCAACATCTGACAAGTTGAATGATTTATGCAACCGAAAAAATCTCTCTGAATATTTGGTAAACTGATCTCCTTTCCAACATATGATAGGCTTGTAAGAATGTGGGATTATGGAGCTCAATACACTTCGTTTGAATAAAGAGCTGGTATGATCACCATAGCACCGTCGAATTTCACCTAATGAACACTGTATATCAATCAATAGCCGATACCATCAACAAACAAACGGTGTTTGACCTTCTATATTTCCTCTTACATTCAAACTGTGACATAGATCATGTTCCGTGAAGTTGAAACACAGTGCGGTGTCAAGATGCAGCAAATTTTTGAAGCAAGTGCTAGTTTATTCATATTGCACATATCATTGCAGCAGGCTTAATAGTCTTAGACCCTTATCATAGACTTATTCATATTTGGAAATGAATGAGAATTGAGTTTAGCAGGAGCATCCTTATAATCTTCCCGTCTATCCTCTTCTCAGTGATCACACCTTTTGTTGGCATTAGATTTTCTATGATCTTCTCTGTAATATTTATACCCCCAAAAAAAACCCACACGCACAAAACAAAAAAAGGCATATAAAACAAAGTGGAAATTTGGGGGGAAACCAGGTGCCTGCTAATAGCTCTCTTGAACAAATCCTAAAGAATTTCATGAAAAAAATGAGCGGCTGAGAGATGCCCTGATGTTGGTGTTGGGACCCTGAAATGGCAAGTAGAATACTAGAGGGGGTCGAATAGTGTTTAAGAAAATGATAAAATCATGTAGTAAAATTCTGTCTAAGTTATTAATTAGAGTTACCTAATTAAAACTTAATCAACAATAACTTGCAAGATAAGAGTAATGTGGAAGCTTAAACACAATCGCAAGTACACAAACAATCACACAGAGAGACAAGTGCAAACAACAAGATTTATCCTGATTCGGGGTTACTTCCCCTACATCCAGCCATGCGCCCACACAGGGACAAAGTATCCACTAATCACGTCTCTAACGAGACAAATAATACAACATGTCCACAATGAACAACATGAGAAAAAGTAAACACATCTCAAAAGAGAAAATACAACTCACACAATAATGAGAAGAAAATATACTTCCAACACGTTTACCTATAGCCCAATATTGAAGCTCTTATGTTGAGTGATGATGCTATAGCAATGATCTCCAAATGATGTAGAAAAATGAAGCTTTTTAGATAAAGAAAATTGGCCAAAAGAGATTTGAGAAAGCTTTAAAACATAGGCCAAATGAGAGGGTTTTCTTTTGAAAGAATTTAGCTCAAAACAACTTTTCTCTTCAAAAATTGATCATTCAAGTTGGTAATAAATTCAAAAACAACTCCCTATATAAAGCTATCACATATGACCCAACAGATTGACCAAAACATCCCTTCAAACAGACAAAAAAACGACTAGAAATTTTAACGTTATAGTGTGCCCACAGCACTAGTCGACTCATGTCATCCCACTAGTCGGCAAGTGGTTCACTGGTCGACTCTTGGGACAATAGGAGTCGACTCCCTGCAGGAGCCAAACACTCCCGAGAGCTAGCAAGTTCACTGGTCGACTCCAGTACTAATACTGCTCGACTAGTGTAATGATAATAGACATGGCTCAAAAAAACTCTGGGATTTTCTATCTAAATGATTTAAAATATTTAAAACATTTTTGCGTGATCATAAGTGTGTGTGAGCTTCAACAAAGACTTTAACATTTGACAACATTCTAGCAAGACAAAAATAAAAATTACATCAAAATGAAAATATTAGATGACGCTTTTTAATGCAATCTTGAAGTTCTTCCATATGTCTTGGCTCCTTTGATCTCCATTATTAATGATGGCTCCACACATACTTGATTTGCATGTTTAGCTCATATTCAATCCTGTTAGCTCATCATCTCCACACTCAAAAAAATTAGTACCCAATATGTTTATTCATCATCAAAACAACTATGAGGTGACTCAATGTCCAACATTCTCTTCCTTTTTATGATGACAACATATTACATATAAAATAATATATGAAAATCATGCAATGAGTGTGTAGCAAGCAAAACATATTTTATAGTTCTAATCTCCATCCTTCTGGCATAATCAAAAAGGAATAATCCTCTCTCCCCATATGACAAATAAACATTGTGACTCAATATTCAAAATAATCTTTCTCCCCCTACATTGGTGATCTCTCTCCTTTGGCATTTAAAAACTAAATCTCCCCATGAAGTGAGTGTATGAAACATACACGATGCCAAAATGATACTATAGTGTTGAAAACTATAAAGTAAGATTTTTCTTACAATCTTTTACATTAGCTCCACCTGAAAGTATGCATCATAAGCATTTGGACATCCCCTCAATTCATGCATATTCCTTGAAGTGCAAATTGGGAGCTAGCTTCTAATCCCATTAAATGTGAGTATCTAAAAATAAACAAAATATCTTGGTATCTTAGAATTAGACACAGAAATAGAGATATCACTCAACGAGAAATCAAACCCATCTGGGTTTAGTCTCTACTAAAATGCATATTTCTCATAAAACTAGAAACGTACTCATCTTTCATTTGAATAGTTCCTCTCTTGGGTATCCAAACATCGATGAAATCATGAAACCATATCTAGAGCAATGCATCCTAGTATGATCAAATTTAGGCCTATTATTGGTCTTATCATATTCTAAGCCAAATTTACTATTAGAGTGTCACTGAGAACAAATTAAGTCATCTAAATGTTCTTTACCCATATTGAACCTATCTAAATTTTTATATAGGTCATCTTACTTGCCTCTAATGATGGTCAAAGCCTTATCTAAGTCATTAAGCATACCACTAAGGTTACTAACCTCATCACTAAGCAACTTATTCCTACTAATCAATTTTAAATTCTCTTCTTTTATCTTTTCAATCTCTACGCTAGGTGAACAATCTCCATGAATCTTTTTAAATCTAAGATGCTCCCTAAACATTGAATAATACTTATCATATAGCCCAGCAAAAACTTCTTCTTCGAAGTCATGTTCAAAATTTACATCTTTCTCATTGTCTGTGACACCCATAAAGCACATGTACGACCTTTCATTTCTTTCTTTCTTCTTTTTCTTCACTTGAGGACTCATCGGATGATGTGGTTGAGTCTTGATCCCAAGCCGTAATGCTTTCTTTTTGGGCTTCTAGACGTTTGAAATTTCTTGCTTTTGTAGCAGATACTCCTTTATCACATGTCCTGACTTAATTACATCCAAGCAAATAATAATTTTGTCAGTTAATCTTTGCTTGTTGAATTTAGACTTACTTCGGAGGAGTTCTTGAATTCTCTCGTCATGAGAGCAATTTGGCCTTCCTCATCATCTCCCAAACTTTCCTTCTCCTTGGTGGTCTTGCGAGCAAGTGTTTTCTTCTTTGGCTGTTACTTCTCTTTTTTTCATTGACTTGGAGCTCATAGTCCAAAAGGTTGCATGTAAGGTCATACATTGTAAGTGTAACGACCCTGTAACAGCCCAGCCCATTCTTCTTCTCTCTCTTTTCTTTTTTTCCTGTCTTTTTTCTTTCTTTTTCCTCAACCCGCAGCAAGCACAAGCCCATTGGGCTCCAGCCCCCTCTTTTTATTTCTCTCCACATGCCCACTCGGGCTTCCTTTTTGCTCCGACGCTTCACTTCGCCCTTGCATCACTCGGACGAAGCCCGCTAGGGCTTGGGGCGGGACCCTATGTCCTTCCTCTCGTCTCGCGCTCGTCGCTAGGGCTTCGATGGGGCTTCTAAGCCCTCTCCGTCCTTCGTACTTGTCGTCGTTGCCTCCGAGCCCTCTCCGTCCTCTCTCCCTCTCTCCTCTGCCTCCTTTAAAGACTCGTCTCCTTCTTCCTCTTGCTTGCAACCGGCCCCTTCCTTGATTGAGATGGTTGTGGTGGTTCCCTTGCTGCGATCTATCCCTTTGCTTGTTGTTTTGGGGGTTTCGGTGGCTCTTTTGCTTGCGTGTTATCTCTGCTTGCTGAATTAGAGTGATGTGCCCCCTTTTGATTGCGGTCTGTGGCTCCTTGCTGGTGGTGCTTGCAGCTGGTTGTTTCCTTGTTGTTGTTTGGGTTCGGATGAGGGTTTTGGTTGCTATTCTGGGTTTGTTGTTAAGGGTTGCAACGACCCTTCTACTTGTTGTCTGTTCCTCCTTGCTGATTGTTGGTACCAGTGGCTCTTCTTGCTTGCGGATTTGGGGTCTCTTGTTGCTGATAGTTGCAACGTAGGCCTTCTACTGATGATTGGGCTTCAGATCTTAATTTTCTTTGATTCTTTGGCGATGATCTCATGTAGACTTTATCTCCTCTTACGATTCAGTTTCTTCGATTCATTGTATGGGGGTTTGGTTGTTTCTTGCTTGTTGATTTGGGTTCCTTGCTTGTAGGTTGGGGTTTTGGTCTTCCTTTGCTTGCAGGTTGGGGATTGGGTCTTCCTTGCTTACGGGTTGGGTTCTCTTGCTTGTTGTTGGGTTGCGGCTTCTCCCTTGCTTGCGGCTTGGGCTTCCCTTGCTGATTGTTGGGATCGGTGGCTGGCTTTGCGGCTGCGTTGAGGTTTGATCTGTCCTCTCGCTTGTTGTGTTGGGTTTCTGGGTTGTGGTTAGGCTGTGGCTGGCTCTCCTTGCAGGATGTGGGTTGTGGCTGACTTAATTACTTACGATTTTGGTTTCTTATTTATTGTTAGGTTGGTGACTTCCCTTGCGTTCTGTCTCGGGCCCCTGAGTGATTGTTTGACTCTAGGCTTGTCTTTATCAAGCAATTATCATGTATTCCTTCTTTATTGATTCATTGCATGGAACGGTTGTGTGTTTGTATCGGTTCAGGTTGGGATATCTTATAATGAGAAACATCTATGCTCTATCACATGCCAGCTTTATTATCATGTCTTTTCATTATCTGTTGAGTTGTTAGTACCATGAATTTAATATTGTGATAAATTGTGTAGTGCAAGGGATGTTACTTGTGATGGCACGATACTATTGACTGGTAGACTATCTTAAGGTTGACTCTTGACATGCCAGGTTACTATTACATGTATAACAGTGGATCCCCCATGGTTACGTGGTTTACATAATATTAAACAACTCACAACACTAAACTAATAAAATTGATTACTTCAGCTTGACTCACCGGGTTTTGGGAAACTTATGATTGGAGAGTGCAGGAGCGACTATGACATGTCTTCTGACCCTGTCTAGGAGGATTTCCATTCCACGATCAGGCATGATCGTTCATTGACTGTTCTTGCTTGTACTAACATTTGAATGGATCCTGAGTAGTCTGTTACTCGGCCCTAGGTAGCACCCTTGCGGTCTCAAGAGGGTCTTCGTATTGCACACTGTACTCTCCCTCATAAGTCACGGCCTAGGATTGGTTCACTTTAACGAGTACCATCTTTACAATAGTTTGTGCTCATTTTAAATCATCATAACATGTTTCTTTTCCCTACATATTTAACTGTTACCCTACCGCCTTTTGTACCTCCTTACATTTCTGTCGTGTGGGTTTCATTTAATTTTCATACCATGTTGCTTCTTTGTTCAGTACTATTATATTTATGGCTGTCATATCTCTTTTATGCATTTTTACCTTTTGTCTCTTGTTTAGATATTGTCTACTCTATTGAACGTGGTGTGACCTCTGTTGCCCACTAGGCACGACGCATAGGATCATACGGAGGTGCTTGAGCACAAGAAGTCAGATTTCCAGTGCATGATCTTTTGAGACTTGAGCTAGCGACAGTTGAGTGCTCTATTTATGTTTCAGCATTAGTATAGTTTTTATTGTTCTTACATGCATTGTTTAGAGTACTTACTTTCTGCACTGCTCCACATTGACTTCACTGGCACATGCGGGATCTGCACACTTGTTTCAATTGTGGCAGCACACGGGAGGTGGGGCGTTACAGACCCGCCTTCTAGGAAGCTATTATGATTTGCAAGATTTGCATGTCCTTCTGGTTACCAGTGAAAACAATATAGAAAATAGTAGACATGTACCAACATACTCGTATCAATTTCTCATTCAAAAATAAATCTGGATACAATGCGTAGGAAAATACAATGTCTCAAGGTACAAAGTAAAATTCATAAAAGTTTCCACTCCTGACCTATGTCTCTGCAGTCTGCACCATACATAGCTTAGCCTAGCATCCGCACGTATTGGAATCTCATCATAATCTTGACATATGACGGTGCAACAAAAGGAAGAGCCGCAAGCATTTAGATGTAATTCATAATAATTCTTAGAATTGGAAATAAAACAGTATGCAAGTCATGTAACCAAAGCAGGAACTTGAATTAAGCAGTAAGGCGAGCATGAAAATGGAGCAGTAAATAAGGCAGACATGCAAATAGAGCAATAATTAAGACAAGCATGTAAAAACAGTTTACAATTTAGAGTTAGGTTATCATGGTTCTCGCAGTCATACCAATCCTGAGTTGTGAATCATATTGGAGAATATGGTAAGCAAACGGGAGTCCATCTTAAACCTCGAGGACACTCACCCAGGCCGAGCGCTTACAAAAAACCAGGAGTGCTATCGGTCCAGAATAGAGACAGGAGGGACTCCACGAATTATGTCCGACGAGACAAGAAGGTCACATCAGATGCATAATGTGACCCGGTCGAATAACTTGATGCGGTCATGTAATCAAAAGCATGATCACCCCAAAACCCAGTGAATCTGTAGTGCCAAGTGCAAGTCAAAGTATACATCTCTCAGTCTCACACCAATGCAGTACAAGTGTTGTTCTATGGGGCTAGTATTGTTAGACATGCAATATGGAACAGGATCTCCAAACAAGTCCAGGCGTCACATCAGAACTAGCTAATATGATTGGAGTGCTATATGAGTTCTATCAGTTTATGTTTCATAATTCTAGCAATTCACATGAGTCATTATGCCAACAGGCCCAGTATCAAGAAGATGTTACCTGTAAGGTGACATAACATGTCATGTACTGGAATGATAACAATGGGTTCAAGATCATGTTTCTCATCAAAGCACATCTAAGCATATTTCCAAGTTTTGATGTCATGAGCATTTCAACATAGCAAGCAACTGTTGAGATATTAAGTCTCACCCCAAGTGATTTTGATAATGAGAAAATGTTGCATCTAATATCTTTGAGTACATGACCTTAAGGCAAATCAAATGAAGCACGCAATGAAGTTTTGATGAGCTAAACAATGTTATGATCAATTGGAGCATGACAAAGAGCTTAGGAAGTAAGAATACATTAAACAGACTTCATTGTAATAATGTAAGAATGCATTAAACAGACTTCATTGTAAGAATGTATTTGATGTATTTTTCTTTCTTTTGTCTTAGCTTGTTAAGGCCTTGCTAGAAGCTCACACACATAGGAACACCTTAAAAATATTTCAAAATGTTTTAAAAATGTATTAAAAGATTTTTTTCATGTCATATCTTGTATATCAATGTCGGGAGTCGACTACTCTTTGAATAAGAGTCGACTACCATCGATACAAAGAGTAGGACAGTCGCTGACCATAAAAAGTAGTCGACTACATCTGTTGGAGTAGTCGACTACCTCTGTGATAGTTGACTGCTCCAACAACATTAGTCGACTACCATCAACCAAACAGACAAAATATAGGTCCGTGATTTACGGAAAGCTGTTTTTCTCTTCATTGGAAGGGTGTTTTTGGAAACGATTTTCAACAGTCTTTCACCCATATATATACTAAGTTTGTTGAGGCTTTAAGAAAGAATTTAATGGGCAAAAATTAATTTTTAAAAAGTATTTCAAAAGCTATCTCAAAAGCCCTCAAGTATTCTTGCCCTAAGTTTTAAGTATTTCTTAAATTCTTTGGCCAAACCTTTTTGATCTCCTAAAGCTTTCAACTTCATCATTCATTGGAGATCAACACTATAGCCATCATAATCTACACAAAGCTTCAAAGCAAGGCTATATGTAAAAAATGTATTTATTCTAAAAGAGTAGGCGAAAATCCTCAAAGTGTTGAGGTGATGAGTTGTTTATTTCTTGGGAAGAAATTTGTGGTAAGAAAGACCTATTAGGAAGAGTTGATTTTTGTAATTGTACTATTTGAGAAATAGTGAAATTAGCCGAGTGGGACTCGAGTGTCTGGAGTATGATACGGGAAGCCAAGTGGGACTTGGGCACCGAACCAGGGTATATCTCGTGTTTGCATTTGATGTCCACTTTCTGTGATTGTTACTCTATCTCTTACTTATTTATTTTCGTTGCATACTCTTAGCAAGTGATATTTGTTGAGTAAGGTTAATTCGGATAACCCCATTTGTAAACTTAAGTAGATTATCTAGAGGAATGTTTATACACTAATTATCCACATCTCTAGTGTCCACTTGCCGTCTACAAGGTCCTAACATGTGGTATCAAAGCTTGGTATTTGGATGTCATCAACAAGCGACATGCCTTTTGGAGATGATACAATGGGACCCCCAATGTTTGGCAACAATCCCTACAGTCAATGGAAGTTTCGAATGAAGATCTGCATCAAATCCATTGATTGTGATATGTGGAGTCTCGTGAAGGAACCTTATCGCAAACCCACAAGACGCATCTCCAAATGGTCAAATCAAGAGAAAAGAATAGACACTCTTCATGATGATGTAATGAAAATTTTGATTTTCTATTTATCTGACAAAGTTTTGAGTTATGCACCAGGGGCTACTAGTGCAAATCAAATATGGCACATGCTCGATGGTTTTGAGGAATCCAAATTGTCTCAACTAATGAAGAAGTGAAACAACCAAGGAGAATGGCTATTGTGTGTCTCATGACACAAGAAAATGAAAATGAGGTAATCTCTAACTCAAGTAATGATTATAATGAGTTATAAGAAAAATATAAGTTACTGCAAAATAAATTTAGTTCATTAGAATTTGATCATGAATGCTTAAAAGCTAAGTATGATTCTTTACTGCATGATCATGATATTTTGCGTAATGAGCATATTATTTCTCTTTCAAAATTGAATGATGCTAACTTTGTTGATTAAAAAATTAAGACTTGATAATGATATATAGTTGTAGACAATTCTTTGCTCATAAATGAATGCAAGAGTACTAATGCTAAAATTAATACGCTCTCTAGTGATTTATCTTTAAGCAAGAAAAAGCATAATGAATTTATTTGTATGCTGGGTAATTTTAAGAACAATGCTAGCTTGAGTACAATTTCCTCGTGCATTCATGATTCTATGTATAATGATATTGTTAGAGATAAAAAGAATCATGTTGATTGTTTGCATGCTAAAAGAAAAAACTATAGCAAGTTTGCATGCAAAAAGAACGTTAGAATTGATGCTTGCATCATGCATATGTTGATAAATCATTTGAGATGCATCATAAATATTTTGTGAAACTACATAGAATGCATAATGCTAGAAATCGTATGATTTATATGCGTGTTCTAAAGAATGCATGTGACTTGGATAGAAATTTTTATATTGATAATTTTGTGAATACTATCCATCGTTCTAAAAATTACATGCATGTGGATTCTAGAAAATCTAAACCTAAATGTGGTTGGGTTCCTATTAAATGATGATTTGCTTGAACCCAATTATATTGAGTATACATGCTTAATGTCTATTTTTAGAAATACCCATTGCTTTGACCCCAAACTAACCCCATGGACTCGAAAGCAAAAAGTACCAAGAAGTTTTTATTTTCAGGTACTCAGATATATTCGTGGGGATTAGAAGCTTGCTTGCCTCCAAAATTCAAAAATTTACACAATTTCGGGGGATGATTAAAATTAATGAGCTTATTTGCAGTGAGATCTAAGCATTTGCTAAGTATTTGATAAAATTATTTTTCATGCTTAATATGCAGTATGATATCATGCACTCTATTTTAGATATTGAGTCATACTTTAGACTCATGCATATATTTAGGGGAGAAATTTGCAAGTGTGGGAGAATGATTTTAAAAGATTATTTGTTTTTCAAAAAAGGTAAGAATACTTTTATTGAATATTTTTTTGTTGATAACAAAAGGGGGAAAGATATTAGATGACATGCATAATTACATTGTTGCAACACTTGGTATTGATTTTAATAATTTGTGTTGCAGGAAAAGTAAATATTTTTCATTATTATGCATACATGTTTGTCATCATCAAAAAGGGTGAGGATGTTGAGATATTGACTCTCACCCCGTGTGGTTTTGATGATGAACAAATGTTGCATCTAGCTTCTTTGAGTACATGAGCTTAAGGCAACTCAACTGAAGCACTCAATGGAGTAGTGATGAGCTAAACAATGTTACTGATCGATTGGAGCAAGACAAAGAGCTTGGAAAGCAAGAATGCATCAAACGGACTTCACTGTAATAATATAATTGGTGTATTTTTCTTTCTTTTGTCTTAACTTGTTAAGGCCTTGCTAGAAACTCACACACATAGGAACACCTTAAAATGATTTCAAAATGTTTTTAAAATATTTTAAAATATTTTACATTTCGTATCCTATGTATCAATGTCGGGAGTCGACTACTCTTTGAATAGGAGTCGACTACCATCCATACAGAGAATAGAACAGTCACTGACTACAGAAAATAGTCGACTATGGTTGTTGGAGTAGTCGACTACCTCTATGACAGTCGACTACTCCAGCAGCAGTAGTCGACTACCATTAGCCCAACGGACAGAAAACACAGTTCCGTAATTTATGGAAAACTGTTTTTTCCACCCATTGGATGGTTGTTTTTGGAAATGATTGTCAAATGTTTGCCATCCCTATACATGTTGAGTTTGCTGAGCATTTTATCAAGAATTTAATAGGCAAAATTAAGTTTTATAAAGTATTTCAAAAGCTCTCTCAAAAGCCAGCTACTGTTTGAATAGGAGTCGACTACCATTCATACAGAGAATAGGACATTCAATGACTACAGAAAGTAGTTGACTACAGTTGTTGGAGTAGTCGACTACCTCTGTGATAGTTGACTACTCTAACAACTGTACTCGACTACCATCAGTCCAACAGACAGAAAACACAGTTCCGTAATTTATGAAAAAATATTTTTTTCCTCCGTTGGAGTGGTGTTTTGGAAACGAATTTCAACGGTTTTTCATCCCAATACATGCGAGTTTGCTGAGGATTTAGCAAGAATTTAATGTGCAAAATTAAGTTTTAAAAAGTATTTCAAAAGCTCTCTCAAAAGCCCTCAAGTTTTCTTGGCCTATGTTTTAAAGATTTCTTAAATCCATTGGCCAAATCTTTTTGATCTCCCAAAGCTTTCAACTTCATTATTCATTTTGGAGATCAACACTATAGCCATCATAATCTACACAAAGCTTCAAAGCAAGGATATATGTAAGAGTGTATTCATTCTTAAAGAGTTACTGAAAATCTTTATAGTGTTGAGGTGGTGAGTTGTTTATTTCTTGGATAGAAATTTGTTGTAAAAAGACATCTTAGGAAGATCGGTTTTTGTAATTGTACTATTTGAGAAATAGTAGAATTAATCGAGCAGGACTCGGGTGGCTGGAGTAGGATACAGAAAGCAAGCATGACTTAGTTATCTGAACTAGTGTATATCTCGTATTTGTGTTTGCCATCCACTTTCTGTGGTTGTTACTTTATTCATGTTTATTTCCACTGCACAGTCTTCGCAAGTGATATTTGTTGATTAAGTTTAATTTGAATAACTCCGTTTGTAAACTTAGGTAGATTATCTATAGAAATTTTTATACACTAATCACCTCCATCTAGTGTCTATTTACCGTCCACAGAAAGGTCCCAACAACAAGTGATATGACAGTCTAAAACATGTATATCATGCAGCAAGTGGTATAACAATTTAAACATGAAGATCATGCATCAAGTGAAACAACATTCTAAAACAAGGATAGCATGCTGTTAAGCGGTATAACAATCTAGAACATGCAGCAAGTGATATGGTAATCTAAAATATGGATAACATGCTACAAGTGATATAGTAGTCTAAAACAAGGGGATAACAATAGGATAGGGACAACTGTATTAAAGCTAAGCATGAATAATATAAACATGAATCCTATGTAAAATCAGTAAAAGTCAACGGGTCCTAGCAAGTCAAAGGCTAAGTCCAAACTCCAACACTAGATGGCAAGGCCCAAATCCCACACAAACAGGTCAAGGTCCAGATCCTATACCAAACATCAACATCAAGGTCTAGGTCCATCACTGAAACTCACACTAATGGCCTAGTGCCAAGCTAACACCAAACACCCCATGTTAAGTCCATCAACAGTGCCCAATCACCAAGTCCATCAACACCACCAAGTCCAATAACACCAAGGGAACCCTCAACAACAAGTCCAAAGATGTGCCATAAGTAAAAGAAAGTAACATCTAACAAATCTACGATATGGCATGCGTAAAGTGATATCCTACCGAACTAGTCTAACGATATGACATACTAAAAGAATAATTTAGCAAGTCTATTAAGCCAATAATAAGTATGCTTGAATATAATAGCAACTTACTTCAAAACCACATAAGACAAATTTTACCTCCAACTAAATTGATATCAGAAGATATTACCAAATCCTGTGTATGCATAGAGTTGATCTTGTGATGCCTTAAAATGGGGGGCGGGTCATCTGAATGATCTCAGAGAAGATCTCGTCACCGATCATGTTAAAGGATCAAATCTATTTTACACATGCCTCTATTTCTTCCGGCCACCAATATCATCAATGAACAATTTCAGACACATACTAGTATGTGTGGAGCTGGAGATATTACAAGAAATGAGCAAAAGTCCAACACTAAAGGCGAAGCCCAATTCCAACATCAAGGGTCAAGACCCAACCCATCTCCAATGGACATAGTCCATGGCCAATTACCAACACAAGGGATAATCCCATGGCCAACACCAACAACGAAAGGCAAAACCCAAACCAAGATTGTCACGCCCTGCAACCTGGGGTCGCATCATGTTTCGCAAAGGATAGCAGGTCATGCAGATAACCAGTGAAAACAATCTAGACACAAGCAAAGATGTATCAAAATGCTTAACAAAATTTTTCATTTATATATATGAACGAGTTTACAAAATGATGTACATCATGCCAAAAGCACACTTACAAAAGGCTATACATCGTGCTATAAGCATGCATAACAAAAGTACATCTGTCACTAACACAAAAATACATATTTTACCTCTACTCAAAAGTCAGCTAGGCCCACAAACTCTGGTGTCTCCTCTATCTCTAGATCAACATCGGTGGTACAACAACAATGAAGGCCCACCAGTAAATCACAATGATTCTAAAAATTTTGGAATTTAAATATATGAACATGAGAAAACACTAACTATGAAGCAGTAACTGAGAACAATAACAGACTAGTTAATATTGCATTGGCATTTAAGACTAACATGCAGCTCAATTTAAAGGTAACAATATCATGGTTCCATTATTCTATGACAAACCTAGGCCGTGAATCATATTGGAGAGTACAGAAACAACCAAGGAGTCCACCTCAGTACCTAGGGGCGCTCACCTGGGCCAGGCCCAAAACAGGGACGGTAGGGCCATGAGTCAACAGTGTGGAACTCGGTAATTAAGTCCGACGGTACAATAGGGGGTCAGATCCTGATTCAATGATGTGACCCAGGTCGGAACTAACTGATGCGGTCAAGTCAATAGGAGCGTGGCTCCAGTTGCTCCCGCACTCTCTCTAATATGATTTACCCCAAAACCAATGAGTCTGAAGTGCCAAGTGTATAATAGTGTACATCTCTCAGTGCCCCGGTGATATAGTCCAAGTGTTATTATACACAATAGTTCAAGCATGATTTTCCAAGACGAATTAAATTCTAAAGCCACATTGAACTCAATTCGTACATTAGTGTGCTATGACATTATGGTTTCAATGCATATTCTCATTTATTTTAAACATATAAATAGTCCATTGAATTTCAAATTATAATTTCCATAGCACACTTAATATACCAACTAGTCTAATGTCATGGGCCACTAATTAACTTCATAAAGAGCATCATAATACTTAACATGTTTTAGGAGTGCAGAAATTAGATATCTAAGCATGCATATGACAATTAATACAATGTTATTCCAATATGCTACACAAACTGAAATTTGAATATAAATAAGAGTAAGAGCGAACCTGCAAGTAAAGGCAACTTCCAATTATCATACTCTTGGAATTTATGGGGGATGGTCAAATGGGGGAGGGACAATCTGGTGATCTCAGATAACATTTCATCATTGATCAATTCAGGACTTAACCATTTATTAAAGTTTTTTATATGATCCTTCAGGCAGCTTTTTATGATCCTAGGGGCAGCAAACTTAGATCCTTCAGGCAGCTTTTTATGATCCTAGGGGCAGCAAACTTAAATCCTTCAGGCAGCGTTTACCGTATTTTCCAACGGCCTTTGAGGCCAAGCCCTCATCTTCGATCATTGGGCAATTCGTAAGCCAACTCATACTCTTTATTAAGCATAAACACTATTATCCAACTCTGAAAGATCCCAATAGATAAGTTAAGGGAAAAATCCTTAGGGACAGTCACAATTTCTGGTCATAGTGACCATTTTCGGTCACAGAATGATCCTATAATAATTCTGTATACTACAGTGAAAAGGAAAGATCAGACAGTCCCAGCGAGGGGGAGAAAAACATCAAAACAGCCCGCAGGCAAGGGGGAAACAGTCCTACACATCTCAGTCAGGGGGAAGGGTCTAATAGTAACTATTTCGAGGGTCAACAGGGCTGCAGCGAAGTTTGCCGCCTCGCTCTGTGCTCAGATTCAACATCGCAGAAAACTAAAGGGGCAAAATTCACAACTTTAAAATCCAAAATTTAGAGAATCAGAGTGATTTTACCTCAAATCGTGGACTGATGGTGAAATCAGAGAGAAATCCCAACTCTAGAGCACAGGTCGAACCCAAATCCAGAAGAAAAACAGATTTTTCTTTGAAAATATCGTTTTTACACCAAAACCGAAATCATATGGCTCAATCGAGCTTAAATAAAGGCAGAGATGACATGAGAAGATCAGAGAGATGCCACGAAATCAAAATCGTGTCGAAACCCTAGCTTTTAGGGCATGGTGGAGGCGTAAGGGCACGCCACGAAGTGTAAGAGGTGGCGAGGGGAGAGGGGGCCTCGTGGCGTTCCTTTGATCCGAAGAAACGAGAGGGAGAGATAGAGAGATCGATGAGAGAGACAAAGAGAGAAAAGAGTGGAGGTGATATTTTACTCGCCGCTGCTGCTTCGCGAGTCGTGCGAGTAGGGATGGCAGTAATGGCCTGACCCGCCCGGCCCGATCTGGCCCGACCCGGTTTTAACCTGGCCCGACCCGACCCGCAGCCGGGTCGGGGCAAGCTTGGGCTTTGTATGCGCCCCGGCCCGACCCGGCCCGCCCCGGTAAACTATAGAGGTTCTAAAAAATCATACTATTTTGATGCGGATCATGCAGTCAGCGAATAACCCATAACTCATTCTATATGCCACATTCTCCTAATTGGGTCAATTCCCAATTCCAAATTACCAAATAAATCAAAATTCTCTCAATTCACAAATAAAATTTTTATTTGGGATTTATATGGATAGTACTAATGACCTGACCCGACCGGCCTGACCCGGCCCGACCCGGTTTTGGTAAGAAAGAACCCGCCCCGCCCCGCCCCGCGACCCGCCCCGCCCCGGCCTGTAGATGGGTCGGGGCAAGCTTGGGTAGTTAAATACCCGCCCCGCCCCGCAATATTGCCATTCCTACGTGCGAGAGATAAATGAGGGGGAGAGAGAGTAAGGGGAGGAGAATTAAAAGAGGGGGGCTCACGTGGGGGGGAAATAAATTAAAGGCCCAACGGGCCTTTACAAAGACCAACACTGGAAGGCAAAGACCAAGCCAACATCCACACCAACATCAAGACCAAGGGGCATAGCCCACATGACAAGGGCGGATCCACCTTAGGGCTAAGGTAGGCTATAGCCCGGATAATTTTTTTCAATCAAATATTTTTTATACAGGTTTTGTATAAGCCCAAATACACTAGTTCAGATAATTTTATAATTAGCCCAGTTGTAAACACTGGCCCAAACCTAGGTTGGGCTTGCTTTCTTTAAAAAAACCAAAAGCGGGCCATCACTTAAATAATTGGTTTAAACCCGACAAGCAACAAAAACTAATCAAAATAATACTTTTTTGTTTCTCTCTCAAGTCACAACCACTACTCTCTTTATTTCATCACAAAGATTTTTTTTTGTCAAGATGTAAACAAATTATTTTTTCATCCCAAAGATCCTCATTTGATATCTTTTTAAGTTTTATTATCATGCTAATGTATTCTAATTTTAACAAATATAGCAAGATGCATGTTTCAATTTATGCAAAAATAAAAGAATATAGAGATGAGGAGATGAAGAGGAAGGAAGGCATTTTTAAGATTTTCATCAATGACATCAAATTGATGTTCAAACATTCTTTAAATTTTTGTTTATTTTATACTATCTTAGAGCTCTTAAATTTTGTTGGGATATGAGTACATTTGAGCATTCCCTTTGTCGGTTCTTAAATTGATTCGAACAAATTACTTAATATAATGATGATTCTAGGTTTTTTTTCATTTTAACATATTACTTCATATTAATCGATCTGAACAAAAAATTTTCACTTTATATAATTGATCCGATGAACAGTTTGTGGGCTTTATGCCATGGTGTTGTTTAAGTTCTTGATGACTAGAATATTTAGTATAGCACAGGACAGGAAAAAATCCCGGCTCCGCCCTTGCCACACGAGGTCACTGCAAGGGCAAGGAGACCAAAAGAGCTCACGACAGGGGGTAAAACCCCCCAAACAGATGTCACGGCAGGAGCAGAGTCCTAAAGGGAGATCACGACAGAGGGACAAAGCCTTAAGGAAACTCACGACAGATGGCTAGGAGCCCATAGAGAGCCACGACATGGGGGCTAGGCCTCATAGGCTAGTCACGGCAAGGGTCAAAGCCCCAAAGAGACTCACGCCAGACCAAAAGGACCCAAGGAACAGACGCAACAACGTCACGGGTCGCCGCCAAGCCAAGAGGACTTAGAAACATCATTGCCATGAAAGTAAACAAATT
Organism: Scilla litardierei; assembly: GCA_030789695.1. Lineage (NCBI taxonomy): Eukaryota > Viridiplantae > Streptophyta > Magnoliopsida > Asparagales > Asparagaceae > Scilla > Scilla litardierei. The sequence continues at coordinate 178,349,914 of CM061139.1, read as the reverse complement.
TAAACCAAAACTAGAATTTAGAATGAATTTACCAAAACTGAAGAACCTTCGGGGGTGTCGACGTGCAGTTGCGAAAGCCATCATGCCACCAGTCAGTTGCGGCTTGCTCGACGAGTGAGGGAGAAAGTGTGAAATTGAGGAAGAACCGAAGCAAAACCAAGTCTGAACTTAACCCTAGAGAGCCAAAGAAATCTTCGGAAAGAACCCATTTTTCTTGAAGTAAACCCCTCGAAAGGGAAAAATATATAGGGAAAGAGGGAGCCTGAGGATGGCCTTTGATTGGACAGGGGAGTGGCAGACTTGACTAGCAATCAGCATAAGCGATGCATTTTATAGGGAAGCGACGAATGTAGTGGATTCGATAGGGCTGTCAGTGGCTATCGAGCGCCACACATGTAAGCAAAAGAAAGGGAGTCGATTTGGGCTTACGTGTGGACGAGAGAGAGGAAAGAGATCGTGTCGATTTCTTTGCCAAATCGTCGAGAGAAAGAGAGAGCTCAGGAGAGAGGTTAAGGCTCGGGCGAGTGAGGTGAGGGGATGGGGATTTGTGGGCTTGGGGTTTTAAAAGTGGAAGTGGGCGGGTGTGAGTGCGGGTGTGGGATTGGGCTTTGGAATAATGAAAAAAAGGATGAAAAGAAAAAAAACAGAGAAGGGGATGGGCAGGGGGTGCCGGGGAATTGGGTTTTGGGTTGGGGTCTAAACTGTAGAACAAAGAGGGAAAATCGAAGAAATTTCGAAAGAAATTTTGTTAAAATAGTTTTGGAAAAAGTTCTAAAATAGTGGTGAGAAATTTGGGGTATTATAGTAAACTTGGAGATGTTGTGTGCTTCTTGCATTGTCATGGACTTTGATCCCCACTCTGGTGTTAGCGAACGGAGTATCTTGCTCATTTGCTCCTTTTGTGAGACCTCTTTGTCCAATCTGGTAAGCGTGTTGATTATTTTGGTGAAGAAGGTGTGCATCTCAGTGATTGTTTCTCCTTCATCATAAAGTACTCGTATTTCTGTTAATATAAGGAAATTTTAGCATCCTTAACACGAGTGTTAACTTCATGAGTTACCTGGAGTGAGTATCAAATTTGACGTGTCGTAGTAGATGTGAATCCTCAGTTGTACTCCGTGCTATCGAGCGTACAAAATAATGATGTCATGTCATTGGCATTGAGAGTCCCGTGAGCTTTCTCACTCTTGGTCCATTCCGAGATTGGCTTCGTTGGCTTCACATAGAGTCTCAACTACGCTTCATAAGTCCATATCAATTGATTAGAGGAAGAGCATCATTCTTGTCTTCCACGCACTATAGAAGGAGGCGGTGAGCATATGTGGCTGGATAATGGATTATCCCTCCGATACTTGATGTGGATTTGTTGACGCCATCTATCAAGCTCACTCTGATACCACATGTTGGGACCCTGAGATGACAAGTAAAACACTAGAGAATGGATGAATAGTATTTATGAAAAAGATGAAATACTCTAGTTAAATTCTGCCTAAATTATTAATTAGAGTTACCTAATTAAAACTTAATCAACAATAACTTGCAAGATAAGAGTGATGCGAAAGCTTAAACACAACTGCAAGTACACAAACAATCACACACACAGAGACAAGTGCAAACAACAAGATTTATCTTAGTTCAGGGTCACTTCTCCTACATCCAACCACACATCCACATGGAGACAAAGGATCCACTGATCACGTTTCTAACGAGACAAAGAATACAACATGTCCACAATGGACAAGTCTCCAATGAGACAAAACACCTCTCAAAAGAGAGAATACAACTCACACAATAGTGAGAAGAAAATTTACTTACAACATGTTAACCTATAGCCCAATATTGAAGCTCTTGTGTTGCATGATGTGGCTATAATGATGATCTCCAAATGATGTAAAAATGAATCTTTTGAGATCAAAAAATTCGACTAAAATAGATCTGAGAAAGCTTTAAACATAGACCAAAGGAAAGGGTTTTCTTTTGAAAGAATTTAGCTTAAAATAATTTTTCTCTTCAAAAATTAAGTATTCAAGTTGGTAATAAATGAATGAACAACCCCCTATATAAAGCCCTCAAATTTGTACCAACAGATTGACCAAAACATCCTTCCAACATGTAAAAAATGGCTAGAAATTTTGCTATTATAGGCTACCAACACAGCACTAGTCGACTCCTAGTCGACTACTGTTATCCCACTAGTCGACTAGTGGTTCACTGATCGACTACTGGGACAACTGGAGTCGACTCCCTGCAAGAGCCAGACACTGCCGATAGCCAGCAAGCTCACTGGCTGACTCCAGTACTAGTACTAGTTGAATAGTTTACTGATACATTGACACTGCTGGATTTTCTATCTAAATGATTTAAAACATTTTAAAAATATTTTTTCATGTGCTCCTAAGTGTGTGTACTTCAACAAAGACTTAAACATTCTACCAAGACAAAAATAAAATTACATCAAAATGAAAATATTACATGAAACTTATTGATGCAATCTTGAAGTTTTTTCATATTTCTTGGTACATTTGATCTCCATTGTATATGTTGGCTCCGCCCATACTTGATTTGCATGTTTAGCTCATATTCAATCATATTGGCTCATCATCTATAGTCTATACACACCAAAGAAAATATTAGTACCCAATATGTTTGTTCATCATCAAAACAACCATGGGATGACTCAATATCCAACAAATGGCACACATAACAACTGACGTAAAGACTTAAGTGCTTGCATGCTGATACTCTGGGTTGAAGGATATGATTGAAATTGTACCTGGACCTTGTATTGAAGACTTAAAATGACTATAATGAGAGACATGCCCATGTATACACGAAAACCTAGCACTGAATGTAGGCAATGAATCCACCTACAGTGATGAGAACAGGATTTATGCAGCATTTGCTTTGCAACAGTTATGAAAACAGTTGCACCTTTATCGATCATGCACCAAAAAGTCCTTGAAAGGTATGAAGAACGTAAGGAAACTGAAATGCTTACAAAAGGACCAAGGGAAAAAGCTTTTGCTGCTCCTTGAAGAAAAAGAATTTTGACTTGCATAGCTTGGAGAAAGGAGAGAAGGGAATCAAAAACTAGTAGAGTTGACAAGATGGAGATGAAGAACAATCATATATTTGGGATTTATCTCCGGCAGAAAGTTCTAGTAATAAGACAAATGACATATATATCCATGATATTAACTTCTACGGCGGTGTTCATATTGCCATTACCTCCATTTTGGTTAAACTTGCATCAATTCCTTACATGTTGGCAAGCACATCACCAAAACGCTTTAAGCTGCTGGGTAGTAGGCCCGCATTATTTTATAACCAATCATCAAAACACCTCACATCAAAAGCTGAACATGCAATTTTATGATGTAACAAGAAAATAGATGGTGTACATGGTAAGATGTGAACTTAGAACCTTTGTAATATACTCCCTACGATCTAGCACGATATTGATAGCCACTTGACTAAGAAACTCAAAATGTTAGTTAGAGGCCCACATATCATTTAAACATGAGCATCCATACAATGATCGTGTGCAAATCTTGATTTCAATGTAATATAAATGTTGGAAATACTACTTGTGCTTCAGTAGGAAGTTAGTTTTTGGACCTATGATCTTGATCTTGATCTGATCCCCCAACCCCCAAACAACAAACCAAAAAAAGGAAACCCAAAGAAAGGTCAATTTCACATCATCACAAATTGGTGATCTTCTTAGCAACAGATTAATGAGACATGTCTTCTTTATTTTCAACTGAAAAAGTGTAATCCAGCTGTAAAACATAATGAAAATTGAATATGAGTATAAAGGAAGTTTATCCAATGATCTGTGCATGGCATGCAGAAGACCTTTTTCAATTGCAAAATAGAACTTTTAAATTTCATTTGCACTCAATCTTACATCCCCATTGATAAGTGTAAGAGTAGAACTTGTTCACAAAGGTTCGTATATAATCGTAATGCCCAAGCAAAAAGATTGTATCCAGGTCGACATGGAAACAATCAAGAAAGATATACATATAAACCAAACAAGTGGAAGATGATATTAACAAATAATATGACAAGAAGATAGGTTCATGAAAATAGCTTCGTTGTTGATGGATATACTCTACTGTTGAACATATATACAGTACTACAGCGGGCAGGAAAATCGTATTTTTATGAAAAGGAAAAGCCATCCCAAACCCATGGCAAAATTGTTGGTGCCCCTAACATTATTTGCTCGGTGTAGACGATCAAAAGATTATTTGCTCAGTGTAGACGATCAAAAGATTAAGTAACCACCAGACTAGTTTTTGTTTCTTAACTAGCAAAGTCTACTCACCATAATAAAGGCGTCCACCATCACACCCTTGATGATTACTATACATGTAAACACCTCCACATAAAAGGGTTGCACTCTTCATAGCATCAATCCGCAGGTTCAGTTTTCTTAGCTGGTGATGACTTCCACTTGCATTCATAAAGACCTCTACGCCATTCAGTGCAAGTTCAATGCGAGGGGCATCAGCAGTGAAAAGCTCTTCACATGTTTCAGCAGCAACAGCCCTAACAAAATCAGTATAGATTGTAATTGCTTTCAGATAACTTTACAGAAAAGTAAAACTTCCAACAAATCTTACAAAATACTTTTTTGTAGTCAACGGTGATTAGCGCTCGCTACAATTACACAGAGTTAGAGGAATATATGTGTTCATTTGGTATATGATTACAAACATTGAAACATATGCTCAGAATTTTAAAGAGCTGCACACATTAGTGGCATCATACTCATGATGACTTACAAATGGACAACAATTCATTTAGAATTATTCACTTGGTATGTCGTATGAGATATAATATATCAATAACTTCAATATTTCTTGTTTTGATATGTTCAAGTCTGGGAATGTGCTTTCTTGAATCTTTCACTTAATAGTTAATATTATTTCTAAGAGATGATTGTTTAATATAGAAAATCATAAAGATGTATTAATTCACCTTTCCTAGTCCAGGTGAATTTGGACACTGGCACCTTGGTTACACAACCAGAAAAGGTAGCTTATAGCCTTGCCAATCAAGATTCAGTATGATACATTGTCTAGTCATGTTTATGGTTACATTGGTCAAGAATTGGACTCATAAAAGGTTGACATAAGGTTTACAGGTGGACCTTACAAACTTGGCCAATTCTTCATCTTGAACAACATCCTACTGCAGCAATCGGATTCCTTTGCAATGTAATGGAGAATTTAAAATTACAAGATATTTCAGGGGGAAGACCCAAGCATATGATATATGGAGACTCTAAAATTTTCTGAAGTGGATGTATGGGAGATCAAGTGACTGAGATATTGACTACTATCACCTATAGATCCCCGACATCTGCAATCCAATATCTTATTTTTGAAGCCTATACGAGTCTGATATCCAATTTTTAGGAAATTGTCTTTCACCCCACCAAATTTTGAAGTTATTGTGATGGTTGATGGCTGTATTTTTACATTCTTACAGTAAGAATCACAAAGGACTCAGTGCTAAAGGACCAACCTCTTCCAAAGATATCTATAAATAGTTCCAGGTTCAATAAAAAGCTTTGAAAAAAAAAGATGTGCTGTAAATTATACCAAAAGGAAGGGCACGTGCAAATTAAGAACATGATAACTGATGAACTCATGTGTTAAGTGTAAGATGCACGTGGGAAAAAAAATCTAGTCAATAATAAGAGAAGTCTGAGATAAACCCAAGATATTTGAAAAATCTTAGAATGCAACAAAACAAGCTCCTAGTTCCAATAACTGACTGAAATAAAGAGCTTGTTAGGGTTTATCAAAGTGTATATCAAACAGATGCCACTAAAGCGGTGCCACATTAATCAGATACAACTATGTACTACCAACTTCATATGGTAAACAATGAACCTAACAACTCTCAATGATTGTGAAAATAAGGAAACTGTATGCGAGGACAGTGCCATAAAACCCTGAGAACCAATTCATGGAAAAGTA